>CAMZMU010000080.1:5269410-5766546 GCA_947311845.1 Poa pratensis | reverse complement strand
TTTCTGCTCTAACTTCTCAGTTTGAACTGAATTTGTTCTTTCAAAGCAGTTAGCAGCAGCGTTCTTTCGTATTTCGTATAGATATCATATGTTGGAATACATGTAAATTTCATTATTGTGTTTCCAGCATCTCCTTGGCCTCTGGATAGAGGAATATCATGGTACATCAGCGTAGGTAGCGACGATCTACTGAGGAATGTCGAAGATGACTACTTTGCAGCCCCGCAAAGTTCGCCCGCCCCAGCTTGACCATACATTTGGGGCATTAATTACACGGGTATTTGTAAAAAGGAAAGCATGTGAATTGCAGCGGAGTCTTAGGAGCGGTGCCAACATTCTGGCAGTTTTGGTTGAGATGATAAAGGTTTCATCAGCCATTCTTTCACTGTACATAGGGACTTGTAGATTTCTCAAACAGTTTGATAATAGGAATCAGATAGGCATTTCTATCCATTCCAGTCTGTGCCTTGTTTGCTGGTGAGTGCTGAGCAGGTGGAACGTCTGCACGTTGTGCATTATGTAACATTTTCTTGTTCAAACTAGGTTACGGAGTGAAACAAATTAATGATTTCAATGTCATTGTTAAGCTTGACTTTGGGATGAGCAGATCTATATCAGATTATCAGTGGAGGCCGCAGCCTTCCATTAAGTCTTTATTTACTTTCTTGATTCGATTACAATTGGAGCTGAGGTTGAAGATTGTGAAACATAGCACTTTTCAATAGATGAAACTCTATGATTATATTGATGAATCAACAAAGCAAAATGCGTAGATACCCAAACTTCCTTGTGGTGGCCGAAGGATCAAAATATAGACTAGAGGGGGTGAATAAGAGACTATAGATACTTGAAGCAGATCTGAAAAAAAAAGATACTTGAAACAGATCACATAAGAAGCAACAAATGTAAACATGTAAATCTTTGAGGAACACTGATGCTTATGTAGCAACTTTAACCATTGAATCTTCTTAAAAGAATGATGAAATTCTAACGGGATTTCTAAAGATAACAGGACTCAGGAAGAGACAATAAATAAGAACAAGGTTATAGAGCGCAAGTCCAATTATCACGAGAAATGCAAAACAACACGCAAATCATGCAGGTAAATAGAAATATGAAAATGATGTTATGAAAAGGACGAGGACACCGAAGTTGAATCTGTTGGCACCATGTATGCTTCTTGTTTTGGAGAGGCTATCCACACATGCACCCAAGTTCCCTGGACTTAGCCTTCTTATCCGCTAGCCAAGCTCACGGGCTTAGCCCGATCTCTTCTATTGATTTTCAAAGGAAATCGAGGAAAACCTTCACATAGCCTCTTGGCTGGCCAAGCACAGAGGAAATATACGATTCAAATGAAATTATTTGAACTTGCTATCACGAGATTTTTGTGGACATATATTTAAATAGGATAATATAGTTTTCTGCTACAAAGAATAAAGGGGGTTTATTATTGCAAATAATTCTCTAAATTTGTGTAAGGGAGCATAAAGTAATATGTAATATGGCCTTGTAACATGTTTTTTTAGTCATGTAACATCTTGATAGAAATTAGTCTTTCTTTGGATTTCCTAAAACCCTTGAAAATTGTTTTATCCTCTAGAAAATGTTTTCATAAACAGTTTACTAAACTCCTATATCAGGTCACCATATGCAAATTTTAAATCAAGTCACGGAGGGTTAAAGTAAGATTGAAATCCTCAATAATTCCAGTAGGTAAAATAAGATCCAAAGACATGAAAATGGCATCTCCATGCCTCCAAACATAAAAGGTTTTAATTTACACTCATTTGCGTTCAAAACCCAAGTTGTATCACTGGTTGTAAGGAAATGAAATATTTTTGCGTTCAAAAACCAAGTTGTGCCTGTTCCGTGTGAGTCGGTACGACAAAACTTATGATACACAATATCCATTTACTATATAAAAAAGAACGAAATCCAATGGACCGATACCGCTATCCAACTCAACACCGGTAAAAGAGGGACCGACGGCGGTGTTGTCTTTGACATGTTTGCTCTTCGTCCTATATTAAAAAAATGCTGATGGATGAACGAATCAAATTGCATGGGGTGTCAAAATTTGACATGGACAAACAAAGACGAATAATCTAGAAAGTCGAGACGGGAAACTATGAAGCTATATGCAAAGTATTCAAAAGAATTTGATGTAACTTTTGCTTGTATCAAAAATATCCGTCATTCGTTCGTCCCGGTCTCTTCGACCTCTTTTTTTTTGAATTTTACCATATACTATATTAAACCAGCAAAGAGTACACGATTATATCAATTACAAAAAAAAGTAAAAGAGACGAGCAAATCTATGAGATCTTCAAGCCCTTTCTTCTTTCATGACACAATCTTGTACTTTTTGAAGGCAGCCGTAGAACAACGCCGAATACACCAAACCACAGACCTGTGAATACCAACGAAGGTTCTCCCCTTTAAATTTGAGCCGCAATGCCAAGACTTTGTGCACGCACACAGCCATTAAATTAATCAAGCAACATCGGAAAGAGCACCATCACTATATTCCAGGGACAAAATACCGAACCACTTTGTCGACGTCGTTGGGAGCCGAGAGAACGAATCACCATTGCCGAAGACGTAGTAGCCGAGATAGATATTGCGAGGATAATCCTCCTCGCGGCAATCATGAGAAACAATCCAATATTGATCTGGCGAAGCAAGATATGAAGAACCATACCTAGACAAACTTAATCTTCCAAAGCCACCATTGACGTCGGGAAGGAGATCTCGCCGTCGAACGAAGCGCGGAGATCACTTATTGCACACGATGCCATCTCCATTGACGAAGAAGATAACAACCAAAACCAAACTCTAACATTAAGGACCTTTGTATAGCGCCATGCGTAGGTCCGAGGTCCCCACCCCTCCTAGTGCCAGAGCGGCAACTAGAGTAGGCGAGGACCCATCAATTAGCGGTCTCTTCGACCTCGAGTAATGAGTAAATAATTATTTTGTATTTAGGTTTATATTGATCACTGAATGCATTGGGAATCAACCAAATGAACTGGACCGTGCTCTTTTTAGCTGGTGCGAACCAAAATAGAAGCCCGACCCAAGCCCACCACGGCCCATCCAGCAAATCGCTAGCCCAGCCCATCGTGCTCCTGAATCTACCATCCTCACCGTCCGATCCAAATCCAACCGTCCAAACCCACCCCCACCACCAAAACCCTAGCGTTGCCAACCTATATTATCTCCTTCCAGCCCATGCCTCCAGCTTCATAGCAACAAACACCACCCCACAAACCTTTCCGGCGGCGGCGGCGACCACCCAGCAAGAACGCGAAGATGGTGAAGTTCCTGAAGCCCGGCAAGGCGGTGATCCTCCTCCAGGGCCGGTTCGCCGGTAAGAAGGCGGTGATCGTGCGCGTGTTCGAGGAGGGCACCCGGGACCGCCCCTACGGGCACTGCCTCGTCGCCGGGCTCTCCAAGTACCCGAAGAAGGTGATCCGCAAGGACTCGGCCAAGAAGACGGCCAAGAAGTCGCGCGTCAAGGTGTTCCTCAAGCTCGTCAACTTCACCCACCTCATGCCCACCCGGTACACCCTCGACGTCGACTTCAAGGACGTGGCGTCCGCCGGGCCCGACGGCCTCGCCGTCGCCGACAAGAAGGTTACTGCTGCTAAGGCCGCCAAGGCCAAGCTCGAGGAAAGGTTCAAGACCGGCAAGAACAGGTGGTTCTTCACCAAGCTCCGCTTCTAAACCGTCCAAGCAGGGCAGGGCGGCCTCTGCAAGTACTATGCTTTACATCTAGTTTGTGCCTGTTCTTGGTATCAGTCACCTATGCTAAGATATTTCTCTGTTTTGTTATTGAGCATGATGAAGACTATGTGTCTAGTGTGGATCTTTATGATGGAATATGACGTTTCATGTGTTGAATCATGTGGAGAATAGATATCGTTGGAATTTTGTTTAGGATTACTTCGTGTGATATGCTGTCTATTATCTCATAATACTTCTGTTTGCATTAGTTCTTGCTTGTTGATCATATATAAATGCATTCCATCTCTCTGTTTTGGTATGGTCACTAAATAGAGTAATAATTTTAGCTAATGTTCTTTGCTATTTGGGTCGCCTCAATTGTAATTTATCAATTAAAACTGTTCAGTAACCAAAAATACTCGATGGCCACTGCTTGATATGACATTTGCTTTGTCATGTTGGTCAGTTCGCTGCATTAGAAGAACTTAGCTTCGTCATATTGGCCATATGATCTTACCTTTGTTTATTTTGCCAATTTCACTGTATGAAATCTTGTACTGGATTACTGACTGTATAGGTGTTTAGGTTGTATCCAATGTCAGCGTAGTGTTTAGTCTTATGGACTTCGTAATGACATTAGCTACTTCACTGAGCTGATGCTTATTGTGTGGGTTAATATGCAACATTAAGGCAAGTTAAGGTTAGTCTTATATTGTCTTTGTTTGGTCTCTTGTGTATCCTTGTGTTTTGTAGGTAGCCCTGTTGGCTTACAATGATAATGCATCAGTTGTTTCTCTCAGTGGTATCATGGTATCAGAGCTTTAACTGAAAAAGTTAAAGCTGTGATACCACGCTTACCATTGAAGGTTGCTGCTCATGCATTTCATGGTGGACCAATATGTCTACATACGGAATACATGGGGCACAAGAGTCCAAACAAGCACTCTATTTGACTAATCTTATAACTTCCAGTAGTCAAGTAGTTGGATCAGTGTGTCGAAGCTTTTTAGTCTTTAGGTAACTTTTTTCTTTGTTAATTAACAGGCTATTCCTATTGCTGTGTACAGTTAAGGTAGTTTTATGGAATGAACCAAGCTGTCTGTAGCTAGTTAGTGCTAGTGGCTTCATTTTGGCTGCTTGTTATCTTCACGCATGGCTATCTTTTTTTGTCATGTAGTAGTTGATAGCATCACACCAACTGTGAAGTTCCTTAATTGGTTTGGACACGATTAGTAATGTGTTGTCTTTGATTCGGTGTCTTGTGTACTTGTGTGTTATATATTTGGGCCCATTGTCCACCAATGATGATGTATGCGTTGTCTTTATCAAGCCTAACATGGCATCCGAGCTTTAGCTCTTCATGCTATGGCTCTGATACCATGTTAAGTTGGAAAAATACGACACATACATTACATTGTTTGACACTGTGTTTGAATATAGAGCACACAGGACAGTAGACTCCAAGCAAGCACTTTACATAATTAATTTTATTCAAACCTTAATATGAATAATCTTATAGCTTGCAGTATTCAAGTTACTGGAACAGTAGATCAAAGATTGTGATTTAGGTGTTGGCTCTGATGTAATTGATGTCATTCAGCCTTGTCTTACTACAATAAGCAAGCTGGATATAGCTTATTAATGCTGGACTACTAGTTCCCTCATTTTGGGATCTTCGTTAGCTTCCATCATTCTTGTAGGATTAAGTTGTTGATAGCATCATAACATCAGCTGTGAAGTGCAGTCTAACTGGTCTGTACTACAAGATTAGTAGCGTGCTGTCTTTGGTTGGTCTATTGTGTGTTGTATATTTATGCCCATTGTCTGTGGTCTGTACTACAAGATTAGTAGTGGCACAGACATGTTTCATTGTATGACAGTATGTTTCAATATAGAGCACACATAACAACTGTTGTAGATTGGTTAGTTGATAGGACGTCACTTGTGTATTGTTTGGGTTTGATTTGCCGTGCTGAGAAAGTACCGTGCTGTGCGAACTGTGTGGTCATAACATCCAATCCAGTTTTGTGTGTTTTCATTCAGGCTTCAAATTTGTGTAACCAAGCTTCTCAGCAAGTCTTGCTTAGCTAGCCTGATGTTTTGTATCTTTAGTTTTGGATTCATTCTTGTTCTGGAGCATGTTGGTTGTAGAGATCAGCCTGAGAGCAAATTATTCATCATGAGCATGTTGGTTTTTCTAATTATGTTTGCAGTTGTGCTCTGAGGTTTTTACACACGAGTTGGGTGTTGTATGCTTGTTTCGTTTAATCCAGGGCACCACTGGCATGAATATTTGAGCAGAGAATTGTCCAGGATTCTAATATAGATTAGATGTATGCTAGAAAGAATCAACCACCGCATGATGTGCATAACCAATCTGATTTAGTTGTTGTGAAACCTTCCATTGCTTTATTACAACAGGCAATTGGAAAGATGAGCCATGGGCCATCAACACCTGAGTCCAGTTTCTTAAACATTTCGGCTGCACCGAGGAAAAAAAGCTGTCCCTCGGTTTCTCAACTCAAACTTCCTGTGCACACATCCAACAGATAGGAGCTGATTTGCTCTGTGAACCCGCCATAACTGAAGTCGCTCAATTACGCTAGTCACATGGCCTGTAATTTGTAGGGTATAGACTATAGAGGCCTTTGGACTGTGACATAGAGTTAACAAAATTAATTGCAAGTACGATCTCTAAACCAATGAAATGAAATATCATTGTATTATTAACTAGACCACAATATTGAATTGCAAATCTGATGATCTCCAAGCAAGCTAAACGTTATCCAGACATGGACAAATGAAAGAAACATGATCTGTGAACAGTTTAAATAGAATCTCTCTTAGATACAACACATAAGAGACAGTCAATGGACTAACTGCCTTGTCGCCGGACTCTCCAACTACCTGAAGAAGGTGATCCGCAAGGACTATATGAAGAAGACGGCCAAGAAGTCGCGCGTCAAGCTCGTCAACTTCACCCACCTCATGCCCACCTGCTACACGCTCGACGTCGACTTCAAGGACGTGGCATCCGCCGGGCCCGACGGCGAGACAAGAAGGTGACTGCCGCCAAGGCCAAGCTCGAGGAATGGTTCAAGACCGGCAAGAACAGGTGGTTCTTCACCAAGCTCCGCTTCTAGACCGTCCAAGCAGGGCAGAGCGGCCTCTGCGAGTACTACCCTCTACATTTAGTTTGTGCCTGTTCTTGGTCTCAGTCACCTGCGCTAAGATATTTCTCTGTTTTGTTATTGAGCATGATGAAGACTATGTGTAGTGTGGATCTTTATGGTGGAATATGATGTTTCATGTGTTAAATCATGTGGAGAATAGATCTGGTTGGAATTTTGTTCTGGATTACTTCGTGTGATATGCTTTTTAGTTTGGTCTAATCTTGTTGAGTGCAATAGTCTTAGCGCAGGTGACTGAAAAAACCAAATCCCTCGGAAGAGGCATGGTCCATCAAACGTCACCTGTTCACACGTAGAAGCTGATAGGGATGAAAACGTAGGGCAGCTTTAGCTAAAACTTGAGCAGTTTTTTGAAAACTTGCTTTAGATATGAAACTTTGGGTATTCAGGGAACCCCTTGTTATTCCGAATAAGATTGCCCGATAATAGATCGATTCGTCCAAAGCTCGCCTTCTCGTTTCGCTCGCAATAGTCTGATTAATTTCCCAGGTGAACAAACATTAGACATTTCATCTTCAGAAACCCGCACTTTTGATGTTACTTGGCATATAATAATCTCTATATGTCTATTATGGATTTGTACCCTTGGGATTGATAAACCTTTTGTATTTTATTAACCATTTTGCGGAATGGAACGGAAACTTTTATGCGAAAAGGAACGGAACAGCGTATGCCGGCGAAACCATCAACGAAAGCGGAAATTCCGTTCCCAGAAATACGGAACTTTCTGTTTTTGCTATCTAATTCTTTCTGAATCTAGCAGGCCAAAAAATTGTAGGGTGAATATTTAAACACAATCCAAGTTCTGAATAATAAATAATTAGATCTGAAGCGACTAGGTTTAGGCCATATAAACTTTCATGTCATCTCCCTCTCGGGTCGTTTATAGTTGGCATTTCAGTGCCGCACTATGTATTTTTCATGTTGCTACGGTTGATAACTTATGCACACTATTTTACATAATCTTGATATTTCATTTCGTCTTAGAAACTTGATAAGTTTGTTGGTTTGATTGAATTTTCCTGCATTACTCAAGGGGAACTCTTGGTTCCGGGAAATATCTGCTTTCTGTTCTGTGTTCACGCCGTATTTGTTCTGTTTCGGATAATATTTGTTTATGTATTTATTCCGGGGTTTCTGTATCCTTTTCCACTTCCGCAAAAAATATAAAAAAACGTGGCACCACTCAGTTTCATCCAAACCAACGTGCATAACATTGCTGGAGCTCTTCATGATGAGTTCACTCGATGGTGCATAGTCAGAAGGGGGTTATGGTGTTTACTATCGGAGAATAAAGAATAGACTGGTGGGTTAGTGTCGGTGTAAACTTGACAGCATCGGTTGTGGCAACAGCCATTTCTTGTATATATTTTTATCTTCTATAAAAGTACGGTGCACATAGGAGTACTCTAAAATAAGAAACCTCCCCGCCGGTGGCGGATCTAGAACATAATTGGTGGGTGTGCCATGATTAAAAACTTTCCTATTATACTTAACATTTAGCAACAATTAGTCCAAATAGTAGCAACATTTAGCAAAAAATAGTCCAAAAATTAGTGTCTATATAAATTTCTACATTTTTTAGGGGGTGCCATGGCACCCCCACTGGATATGCCCTGCTCCCCGCGGATCAAGGTGTTGTAAGGCCTCATCGATAGGTGTATGTCTTCCTACCACCATCCTGCGATCAAATCTGCTCTCTTACACCCAACACCGATTGCGATAGAATTAGTAAACTCTCTGTCGATGCCAACATGAAAGCGAACCCTAATCTTTTGGGTACTGAGACGAGTGGACTGCTACGTTGTATTGCTTAAGTTGACAAGTTGAGTTGCACATATGATCTCTAAAATTATTAAATGAAATAAAATACCATTGTACTATATATTAGATAGAACACAATGTTGAATTGCAAGTACAATCTCTAAACCATAAAATGAAATAAAAATCATTGCACTGGTAACTGGAACACAATGTTGAATTGAAAATATGCTCTTCAAACAACTTAAATGAAATACAAATATGATATCAAAACTAATGAAATGAAATAAATATGATCACTGAACCAATTTAATAAAACCTCTTTAGCTTACTCCCATGACACATAGGTTAAGTCTACTCAGATGACTGCGCCACATTATTAAACGTCTTCTGTACCTGGCCTTTAGAGTTTAGCTTACACCCAAGACATGTATATCTGTGGATAACTCACCCGTCAACCCGCTTGCGCGCGCACCCGCAATCCTGGACCGTCGGTTTCAGCCATCCGACGGCCAGGATTGAGCGTTGACCCAGCGCATATTCAACGCTCAATCCTGGCCGTCGGATGGCTGAAACCGACGGTCCAGGATTGCGGGTGCGCGCGCAAGCGGGTTGGCAAAATCCGTGTCCTATATCTGTTCGTCACCCAGCAAACCGTTTTCCATGTACTTCAGCATAAGGGCAACGATGGTGGTGAACTCGCCACCGTTGCTCAGTTGTCTCGCATGAGAATCCGGTGTGCACCGATGGGCCGCATAACACAACAACTCCACCCACACTTCGCTAATCAGCTCCAACATTTTAGCATCGGGTGTTTCCAGCTCTATGTGGATACGCTTAAGCTGGCTGCCAAGACGACATGCCGAGACAAATGTCTCATTTTTCATAAGCACTTGCTCACCTCTTTTCAAAGGTTCTCTTCTAATACCGAACCCATCTCCGAAGACCCGCATTATCTTGAGTAGATCCGCTTTCGGGCTATACTTGCCATATTCGAGCACATCGTAGCACAGTTGGACGTATCCATGACGACTAGCATTGTCAGACAACATGTAGGGGCGTGCGGCGAGCAGAAACATCATGTAGTTGGAGAGCTCCTTGGTCACTTGTGCAAGATGGTGCGGCGGACCTGCATGTTCTGCCTCGTACAAGCTGAGGTAGACATGCGTGCCAATGTGCCATATGAGGATGCTCTTATCCAGCTCGTTGTCCAAGCTCCAGTTCAGGGCCTCGTACAATCCTGGCTTTCTCTTCAGCGCCGCCCGTCCTTGGGAGTTTTGGATGTGATCTGGGTGCTCTTTGTGGACATACTTACTTGCCTCAATTTGTTTTTTGAGCAGCTCACAGAGGTCTGGTGAGACGGGGACAGAGGATGTGTAAATCAGCATGTTCCACCAGTCCTCCCGTCCCATCCATCTCGCGATTTTGCTGCCACGACTATCCATACAGTGGTTCCACATGTCAGTAAAGTTGTGTTGCCCAATGGAGCCCGACCAGTACCTTGCACTTACACTACCTCTGCACATTGCAGATAGTACGCCAAGCTGACGAGACCAAAAAGACAGACATGCTAATGCAGGATAACATACCCTACAAGGATTTTCATAGATGACCCTGCCGTATGACCAGGAGGATGTTATGGCCCTCAGGACTGATATGATCTCCAGAACGACGGCTCCAGCGAGCAAAACATAGGCCGCGACGACATCTGTTCTTCTGTAACCATCTTTCTCACAGAATCGACAGAACAACACGAGTGCGGCGACAGTGGCCGACAGCGAGAAGACGCGGATGCAGTACCCGTGCAAGGTGTGGATCAGCTCAGACTTGCTGTAGAACACGTCGTGCATCAGCGAGAGCTGCATCTCGGCCACCCCATACATTTCCTTCCACCCGTAATTTATTATACCCGGAGGACTGTAAACATTCCCAGAAAACGACGGCCTCTTCATCAGTTTCTTGGCCCAATTCAGCAGCTCGTGAGCCCGAAATGCTTGCGACAATTTTCCTTGGCGACGGTGTAGCCTCTTGCCGGTAAGGAGCGGGTGGTTATTGTCCAAATTTTGGTAGTTCTGACCGGAGAGGCCGTTACTGTCGCTGCAGGCAAGCTTGAGCGCACACACTCTCTCCCCGTACTTGAGAACACCAACAACAAACATGAGGATGGCGGCCTGACGGAGCAAGGTCCGGCGAGCCACGATGGAAGACTCGTAGAGGACGTAGGCGGCGGCAAGGACCTGAATGACAAAGCTCTGCAGGTGGCGCATCCACAGCCGGTTGTCCTCGATGGCGTAGGCGGTGATGTTGTCTTGTCCGCCGAGGTGCAGCAGCAGGAACGGCGCCCAGAAAGCCTGCAGTTGGTGCTCCTGCGATGTCTTGCTGGTCACGGACATGTGGCCGAGAACGTATATTGCCGTCGTGTCGGCCAAGAGGTATGCCGACCACACGACCACCTTTAGCACGCCGGAGTCCTTGCGCCGGCGGATCTCCGCGGTGATGAGGAGGATCACTTGCAGCATGAAACTCAGGAGCACCAGCGCTAAGATCCCCCATTCTTTCCAGAACGCCACTACCGGCACTAACATTCCTGCTGCCATCAATCGTTGCGTTTCTCCACTGGAAATGCATGTGTAACAACGACGATGATTTTTAACAATACTGTACAGTTCAACAAATACATGTAATATACAAGGTTTCGAAGTTTATTCTCAAACATCTATTAACATAGTTACTTACTTGACATCAAAATATACACGGAAACACTACTGCATCTCTAGTTCAAGGTAAGAAGATTAGTAACACTTACATGGCTTAATTAGCTGGAGAAGTGGTGATGAGATGATCCACCGGCCGGCTCGATCGGCTAGCAGAGAAGAATTGCAGAACTGATAGAGGTGGATCAAGTAAACAGGTCCATCAATTTGGCTGGTGGCTCGAGTATAGGCCATGCGTGATAGACTGTATTGTCTCTGCTATCGATCAATATGATTCGTTCCTTGGTCGAGCCTCTCAGCCAGCGTTCTGTCGTCCTCGCGATCGTGGACCACGTCGTGCCTTTTGCAGTAGAGCCTTTTGCACTACACCACGGTCACCACGGTGAGCCGCCGCCTAGCACCACCGCGACACGCAATCCCTCCTCCTCAAACTCACGTCGCCGCCACATCTGGAAGCTACCTCAAAACCCCGGTTGTTCCTCGCCTCGCTATCCTGAACCACCGTTGCGTCACGTCGGAGGACGCCGACAAGCAACGGCTGGGTTGGCGACACCGCCGCTGCACTAGAGGGCTGCGCGCTTGCAAGCCTGCGTCATGGATCTGACAGTAACACTTACAAGCTGCTGACTCGATTAGTCCTCCGGCCTGCTGCTGCACGCCTGCACCTTGTTGAATCAATCACAATTTCACAAAGATGAAAATTCAGTTTGTCTACTGCCTGTCGGAGATGAAGTAGCTGCATGTCGCCTGGACCAGTCGAGTCTGTGCCGCCTGCCACACTCCCTGGACCCCTGCCCCCGGTCGTGGACGGGTCGCCGGTCGCCGGCTCGCCGCGCACCAGGTCGCCGGCTCTCTCCGCGGCGCTGCCCGCTGGGTGCTTCATGCCAGGGCCGCCGTCGGCGCCTACTTGCCTGAAGACTCTTCTCCGTGGTTCCCCGCCCTGCCGCTGCTGCAGCCCTCCCCCACACGCCCCCGCGCCGCCGCTGAAGCCATCCCCACACGCCCCCGCGCCGCCGCCGAGTTCGATTTTGGTCCGTCCCGCCGCCGCCGTAGACTGCTGGTTTTGGTTGTTTCGTTAGTGGGAGTTTTCGATCAACGGTCATTGCGACGCGGCCGAGAGCGTGAGGAAAATGTTCCTTGGGTTTGTTGGGCTGCGAGGAATACATGGCTGCTGTGCCTGTTGGATTTTTGACCACAAATCTTTATTAATTTCTTGTTTTTTAACCTATTGTTGAAGGTATAATTTGGCTGGTAGGCATTTTATAAGCCAAATTAATTCAAATGATTATGTTTAGATTATTGGTTTGACATATATATTGGACTTGCTATTTAGTTCAAAATACAGGCTTGGTGAGAAGTCAGTACATACACTGCGGCAACATGTCAAGTGTACGAAGCTATTCATTTAGGACAAATATGCCGAGTTTTGCATGCAGCATCAGCAAGACGGTCCTCGGCAGATTCTGGAATATGTTCAGTTAAAAGCCTAAAACGTGACTGCCTAGGACAAGTCCTGCCAGCTCTCGTTTATCAGGCTGATACGTGTGAATTACAAGGACTATGAACGTACGCAAGGAAAGAATTTCCTGGTCCGTCGATGGTTCAGGCAAGGATCGTAATAGTACTACCATGTATCAACTTAATATTCTATTCCTTGTAAGATGCATGGCCGGATCAATTAGAGATTAAGAATATTTTATTTGCCTTGCATGCCAAGAAAATGATTCGTGCCCAAGCCAAAGTCCAGAAAACCTATTATATAATAGGTGTACGGCCGATTGAAAGAAAGCCCCCAATCGACATTCATCCAATAATGCATCTACTTTTTACGTATCTTTATTTTTCTTATCGTTCTTCTACCACCGAGCCCTAGCAGTCCTAGGGTTTGGCGATCTTTGCCGTTTTGCGCTGAAAAGCGGTCGTCTTTCCTCCACGAAAGCGAGGAGATCTTTGTTGCTTTGCTCGGAAAGCAATCGTCCGTCGTCACGAAAGTACGACAGTATCGTGGTGCTGCGCGGCAATTTTGCGTGGCAACACAATTGGCGACTCCGCTGGGGACCGAAGAATAAAGACTTACACAAGATGAACACCGCCATCAAGAACGACAGCGACGTCGACCCCAACATCACCACCGCCGTTACCCTCGATGATCTGTCAGAAGAGGATCGGCGCGAGCTCGAGCGGGAGATTGAGAAAGAGCAAGCCGAGACGATGAAACTGATGTTGGCTGGATACCAGAAGACAAGAGACGGCGTCGTCAAGAAGGTACCTACGCCGAGTCCATCCGATACACTCGGCGCTGAGGTAAAAAAGCCAACCGAAAATATTGCTCATTTAATAGATGTGTTGGTAGATAGAAAGTTTGAATCTGACATGACGACACGCATAATTAAAGATTTAGAGAATACATTTGATGAATTTAAGGAGCAACTAGAAACTAGTCTACCTGGTCATGCTCGTTCGGTAGTGCTGCAAAGCAACGATGGACATCCTGATAAAAAGCTGATGCCTTTGGGAAATAGCAGATCCATTAGTTGTGCTAGTAATATTCATACACATGGTGCATCGGTTAGTGCTGCACAGCAGCTTCACGCCACATTAAGTAATAACCAAGATGGCCGGAACCATGTTAGCAGTTCGGCCAAAAGTTTTGTCTCCAATGTTGCACAACAGTCTTACGTTCCTTTATTACATGATTATCAAAGTGGCCGAAATTATATGAGCAGTTCGGCTAATCTTGAAAGTAGTCTAGCTCCTCATGTTCGTTCATTATTGCTCCAAAACAGTGATGCATATTATGAAAAAAGCCTGATGGCTCCGGATAGTAGCAAATTAAATAATTTTCCTATTTATACATGTATATCCGATGCATCGGCTCATGTTGCCCAAGCTCAAGTTCTTTTAGACAACAATCAAGGTGGTTGGAATTATTTGAGCAGTCCGGCTAATAATTATGTGCCTAGCGTAGCTGCTCCTAATATCTCAACTTCGGTGCCACACAATTACCACAACAATAACCGAAGTGCATCATTTAATTCTAGTTTGCAGCAAGATAGTTATCAGACTGTACCATACAATATACTACCATTGTTGCCTATCGGTACCGGTGTTCCATATGGACCGATACCCGATTCATCTTTTAGTGGGTCTCCGTTGTAAACGTCACATGCTCAAATTTCTTTGCCGGAGATTCAACCACGTGCTTGTGTTCCATCTACTCGACAAACCAATTCTCCACAGCCCAATGGTAGTTTTAAGGATCAGCTTGATAGTATACTTAGAGAATTTGGTTTAGAACCTAAGGGTAGAGCACGTGTGAATCAAAAACCTTACCCTGATTATTTTGACTCCATGCAAGAAAACCGGGCTGAGGAAATTAAACAATATAGCCGGTTTAGTGATAACAAAAATAAAGATGAGAACCATGACGGTAGTTCTTTAGATAATGGTAGTGATTCGGCTAGTAAGGATGACATTGACATGTGTGTAGCCGAATGGGTTCAAACACCAAATTCAAATCCTTTTACATGTTCTACTTTGAAGCCCACAACCGTTAGAAAAGAGGAAATGAAGTATACATTTGATGTCACCAAGTGTGATATGATTTTTGATATATTGTTGCAAGAAAAATTAATTAGATTGAGAGAAAGTCATGTTATTCTACCTCCAGGAGAATTGGGTAAAGGAGCTTATTGTAAGTTGCACAATTCATTTTCTCACTCTACTAATGATTGTGATGTGTTTCGACGACAGGTGCAATCGGCCCTTAATGACGGACGATTGACATTTACAAAGAGTACTAACACGAAACTTGATAGTGATTCTTCTCCTGTCAATGTGATTGAGTTTGAGAATAAGAAAGTTCTTATTCGGTCGGATCAGACCGAATCTACAAAAGGAAAAAATGTTGTTATTGATGATAATGCTGCACCAAGGATGATCAAACCAAAAAATTCAGAAGTAGGGTGTGGAAAGTCAATGGAGGTAAGACACAAATTCCAAGACCAAAGCCGACAGTTAGCTTGTTGTTGGCCAAATACACTACACGTAAGGCCGGCAATGTTTTTAATCGGTTTGGAGGCATTAAGCGTCCTAAGTTTCCTTCTAGACTTGGTGATCATGAGCACTGGAGAATAAATTCTTATGGTGAACAGCCGTATTATCAACTGGAGTCGGCTTACTTGGGCTGTACATCTCCTATGTATCCACAATTTAGTCCGTGGGGTTTTAATCTTTGGGCGCAATATCCTGCAAGGCCATCATATTATTTTCGATCGCAGTGGCCACCATCAAGGATTATGTGCCGAAAGCCATGGCATAGAAAAAGAGCTTGGTCTAATCAGAGGGCTAGACCACGTGATGGCAATGTAATCCGTAGCAGTGATGAGAGGCCAGAAGCTTCAGATACGAGAGGAAGACATAATGCTGATGGTATAATTATTATTGGTGGTCAGAAGTTTAAGTGGGTGCCAGTACGTGGTGAAAGCCATATTAAGGATGTTGTCACATGTGATGAATATGAACATGGCTGCACCAACAAGAATGCAGCAGAAGACATGAGCGTACATGCTAGCGTGGAGCCTAATGTGCACACACGTTCAGAGAAGGAAGTTGTACTTGCTAGTAGTACTGATTCGGCTGATGCATCTGCTGGTATATTCACTGGAGGTACTGAGAGTCGTAGAGGAGCAAAAATATTTGCAAGGAGTGGATCGGTGCAGAATAAAGATGTTAATACAGAAGCGAGACATTTGGATAGTACGTATGCTGCAAGTTCCAGTACGAGCCAGAAAACTGAATTAGTTAACATGCATACCGATCCAACTATGAGAAACAACAGTTCATGTACTTTCACAGGTTGGTCTCCAATTGTTTTTGGCACGTTTAATCAATATGGGAATCCAAGTGATAGAGGAAGCCAGAAAGTTGCAGCCGGAGGTGTATCATATCAGCAGAAAAGTATTTCCGCCAATAGAAGAATATTTGTCCCACGAATGACTATATGTCAGTACATGCCGAGAGACCCGGGGGGCAGCAAAATTAAATCAGTCACTCCAGGGACTAAACCGGGACCTCGGTGGTGCCCGACGGGGCTCACACGCACTCAGAAACGGCGTGTACAGCGGTTGCGAGCTTTGGAAATAAAGGAGAAGATAGCCGAGAAGAAGCGCGATATATTCTTCAATCGAAAAAGACCAATGGTGCCTACAAAAATTTGGAAGGAGAAATGCATTGGGGTGGAGGATAATGAGGCCAAAGATGACACAGCTGATGAACTAGCAGATTACACGGCTGAGGACCCCACCGATGACATGATGGATGATGAAATCTCCGAACGTAATAAAGATGTACCTACTGATATGGATGCCGATATGATAATCGAGTTACCAGCAGAATTTCGAGCATCTGAAGCTTGGGAAAATTTGGCCGATATATTATTAGAAGTATCGCCCTGAGAATTGTGGTTAAATTATTCAAATATCAGCTTAAGAAACTTGGCCGATATATTTTTAAGGTATCGCCCTAAGCAGAAAATTAGCCTATGTGTTCTTTGGACATCGTCCTAAGCAATTATACGGCCGGTGAAGTTATCATGGACCTAAGGTACTGTTATAGTGTTTTTCATAAATACAATTATATAAAAAACAGGGGGGCATGTGTTGAAGGTATAATTTGGCTGGTAGGCATTTTATAAGCCAAATTAATTCAAATGATTATGTTTAGATTATTGGTTTGACATATATATTGGACTTGCTATTTAGTTCAAAATACAGGCTTGGTGAGAAGTCAGTACATACACTGCGGCAACATGTCAAGTGTACGAAGCTATTCATTTAGGACAAATATGCCGAGTTTTGCATGCAGCATCAGCAAGACGGTCCTCGGCAGATTCTGGAATATGTTCAGTTAAAAGCCTAAAACGTGACTGCCTAGGACAAGTCCTGCCAGCTCTCGTTTATCAGGCTGATACGTGTGAATTACAAGGACTATGAACGTACGCAAGGAAAGAATTTCCTGGTCCGTCGATGGTTCAGGCAAGGATCGTAATAGTACTACCATGTATCAACTTAATATTCTATTCCTTGTAAGATGCATGGCCGGATCAATTAGAGATTAAGAATATTTTATTTGCCTTGCATGCCAAGAAAATGATTCGTGCCCAAGCCAAAGTCCAGAAAACCTATTATATAATAGGTGTACGGCCGATTGAAAGAAAGCCCCCAATCGACATTCATCCAATAATGCATCTACTTTTTACGTATCTTTATTTTTCTTATCGTTCTTCTACCACCGAGCCCTAGCAGCCCTAGGGTTTGGCGATCTTTGCCGTTTTGCGCTGAAAAGCGGTCGTCTTTCCTCCACAAAAGCGAGGAGATCTTTGTTGCTTTGCTCGGAAAGCAATCGTCCGTCGTCACGAAAGTACGACAGTATCGTGGTGCTGCGCGGCAATTTTGCGTGGCAACACCTATATCTCTATCTCTATCTCTACTATATATCTCTATCTCTACTATATAAAAAGCACGAAGTTTTCCTTCGTCAAGCCTCTCACTTTGTTTTTTTTTCCTACTACTATCTAAAAAGCACGAGGTTTCCCTTCATCAAGCCTCCCGCATCCGCCTATTCTTTTTGCCAGTTTCTTTTCTCATCTCACGTACCCTCCCGCATCCACACATACGGGACGACCGCCGCCGTCGCCGCAGCATCTCCAACCTCGGCCTCCTCACGGGCAACCCCACCGACACGACCTCATGGCCTACCTCCGCTGCCGCTGCATCTACAACCTCGGCCTACTCAAGGGCAACCCCACCGACGTGGCCTCACGGCCTACCTCGCCGCATCTCCGTCCCGGTCGTCACCAGTCACCACGGCCACTTTGTGACCCAAGCATCTCTCGCTCACAAAGGCTTGACGAATGGGAGAAGCTGGACATGCAGTTGACCGTCCTTGAAAGACTCTTCCAGGTTCCTTAGCCCGCTGCTCATTTGTAGCATTGGCATACGTATCCTGAAACAAAGACCAAAAGAAATCAGATCGCTCACACATATATCTCATGGCTATCAATGTCAGCACTGGCATTGGCAGCGCTGAAGATCATGACAGCATGCAGTTGGGCGAGAAAAGCACTTGCTAAAACTGAATCAAATAAACGAAATATCTCATGGCTATCAATGTCAGCATTGGCATTGGCAGCGCTGAAGATCATGACAGCATGCAGTTGGGCGAACTGGATCAAATAAATGAAAGCAATGTTCTGCTAGACTGAATTGTCTATTAATTCTGCAGCTTACTGTTGTTGCATCCCTTGTCTATTTTAAATTTTTGCTGGTTATTTTTTAGCTCTGTATCGGTTGCTGTCTCCATTGCTCTCGGGAAATCAGACCGCTCCCTTGTCTATTCAAAGCTCCATTGTCAATATCATCAATTATCTATAAACTGAAGCTAGACAACAGTAAGCTAGACATGAGTAAGCTATTAACTGAATCTATGTAACGAGTTTCTAAAGGCCAGAGCAATGTATCGGGAGGCCAGACCAATGTTCTGCTAGACAACAGTAAGCCGTTTTTGTTGTTGCATCCCATACTGTTCTGCAACTAATTTGTGCATTCATCAATTACTGTTGTTGCATCCCTTCTCTATTTTATACTTTTGCTGGTTACTTTTAAAACCGAATCTCGGTTTTTTTTTTGGTTTTTCGGTTTTTCCCCACCCGAGAGTTGAAACTCAATCATCAATTATCTCCACCCGAGAATTGCACGGAGCAAAAACAACCAAAACTGCCCCAAGTTATTAAATGACATTCCCCACGGTAGTTAGGTTAACACATCGTACAGGGGAAACAGAGGATTACACGGATCAAAATCTACCAAAATTGTACCGACATTATTAAAGGCAGGATTGCATACCCTTTTTTCCCAACATAACGGAGCGCACAGGTCAACCAACGGATTAAATGCCGCTGATTACATGCTGCGTTTCAATATTAAAATCTCGTCCAAACAGCTCCATATAAGTATCAGCTCGATTCGACGGAAAAAATCACTTACACTATCTCGCCACTTACGCTACCCATCACCATGGCTGCTCGATACCCAAGCTCCAAAAGAGTGATGGCGCCTTTGCCGGAACCGGAGCCGTTTCCGGCCTACTCGCCTCCTCCTATCAATATGCAATCCTTTGTTTTACCTGCTTGTACGAATTTAGTGATTAATTATTAGTTTGTAAAGCTAATATCATGATCCTTTGTTTGCAGAAATGTAATATTTGATGAGATTAACGAAGATCACCTACACCTACGTTTTCTCTGGGAAACAACAGCCAAAGTTGTACGCACTCGCATAATACAGACCGTTGATGGAAGGTTCCTCACCGTTATACTAGCTGACACAAGAGTAATCATGTTTACTCTGAACAATTTATGCATATACTACATTTGTGCCATCTCATGATTTATTTTGTTCAAATGACTAATTTGTCGCATTTCATAGGGGATGAAAATGAATGCGATCTGTTACGAAAAACTCGTAGATCACTTCAACAATCTACTTCAGGCAGGAACCATCTATTCGTTCAGACGTATAGGGTTCGACACGGCAGATTTGCCATTGCCATTCACAATATCCGTACCGTCGAACTACATCGCTGTATTACGTACACACACCAAGGTTCATCCAGCAGGGCCGCAAACCGTCATTCCTCGGCTACCACAACGATTCACTAGGTTCAACACGGTTTATTATCTGCGGAACAACATGCTTGTAGGTAATTATTTTAACTAATTAACTATTATATTTCTGTCTTGTTTATAAGATTAATATTTATTTTTAGATGTCATTGGACTGCTGGTATATGTAAGCAAACTCATGCACAAACGGTATGGAGATTCATATGTAAACAACCTTCCAGTCCTTGACATTGCAATTATAAACACGAGGTATGACTTTCTTCTCTATGTAATTTTACAACTTAACCAATGCGTCCTCCTATTGATCAAAAGCGAACAAGCTAGAAATTTTAGTTTTCGTACGTATATGGGGCCGACAAGTGCGACAACAAGGCGCACTTTGGAGACATGCAGCGTACGGTTTGTGGACTTTAGCTGCCACTATGCGGATGGATCCTTTGGCCAAGAGGTGCATGTTCATGAAAGGTGGAACTACTGCGTACATCGTGCATGTTCTCAAATAATGATATCACGCCACTTCAATAAAATGCATTTTCAAAAGAAATTAACAGTAACTAAAGTTCACTCTTGTCACACATACCTTAAGAGGATATATGTCTTCATGAATATATGGCTGTTGGGATGACAAATGAGCTATCCACTTTGAGAATGAAGCTTCCTCCTAAGCATTTTATACTTGTGCTTCGATGTGCCTCTTACTTTTAGCAAATATGTTAATGAAAGAAAAGCATTAGTGTGTCAACTGGAAAGGAAATAAACAAGCACAACTGCAGTATATCCCACAAGCTGAAGTTCATGTACTCTGTCGACCAAGACTTAGGGTTCAGTTCGGTTAATCTGAACTACTCCAACTTCGCTATGTCTCGAAATAAATTTTTTGTATTCTGGTCACATGACCTGCATCAAGTGCGTACTTGCCCATACAAACTACATGGTTTTCTTGTCTCAGTATACAATCTTATGTTTTATCAATACAAACACCATGGTTGTTTTGGGGAATTTCATGTAGGCAGATTTATTGGTCCCAGTCATCATGTAAGCAAAGATGCCACCGAAGTTTAAAATGCAGCATAGTAAGTTAAAATTAAAAATACTACTGGCAACTCTCGATAAAGCTTAATTCATTTGGGCAGAAGTGAAGCATAGACATTTGATATCGTTTCATAAGCACAATTAATAAACCACACATAACCACTTCCGAGCTTATACCTTCTTGTAGCTGCAGTTAATCTCCTAACACCGAAAGTGAAAGCAAGGACAGCCTCATCACGTGTACTGTAGGATCTTTAGAATTTTATCTCCAGAGTTTGTAACTATTAGAGCTCAATCGGATGATCGGTGTTCCAGAAAGAAGAGCTGCAGAAAATATGAAATGTCAGAGATAAGCAATCAAGCTAACTACAATAATGTTGAACCTGCCAGAATGGAGCTCATCAGCAAGTAATGAAGTATATGATACAAAGGATACCTTGGTATACAGTGCCAATGCAAGCATAATCATTTTCCTTGAATGTATCGTTCCCTTGCTCTTTGAAAGCACATCCATAATTTGCATGGAGGAGAGGATCCTGAATCAGATGAACAACTAAAAGTCAAACACAAGTGTAAAATGTAAACTTACTCTTGAATTCACATAGTTTGAGTGTTGAATTATTAGACCAGTACCTATAGATCTAGCTACCGAGGATGTGAGAGGGGAAAGAAACTCAACGATTCCATCCATCCTTGGATTGCAGCAAAACAATGTTGCTGCTCTACCAAACTGTTCAGAGGGATATCAAGGGTAAATCTCACAATTAAACAGGGAGACTATATGGAATGAAGAGAAAAACATTTTTTAAGAAGATCTCACATAGCTTTCTGGGTATAACTGTACCAGTAAATAAAAGATCAAGGAGATCAATAATAAGAGTGCATAATGACCCACTTGATGTTTTCGCTAAGGTGACCAAGCCTTCAGCTGAAGAAAGCGTAAGCATCTCTTATATTATACTGTTATAAGTAGTAGCTTCCTAATTTTAATTGACTCAATGGATATAACTTGATTGTCTCAGTCAGAACAGTACTAAAGGAAGGATATGACTCTCTTATGTGCTGCAGAGGCAAGGACTGTGCATATTTCTCCAGTTCTCCCTGTATGTGTTGGTGTACAGCCAGAACCAAATGGTTGCAAATGAAACTTGCTTTACTTTTAGCTTGATATGGCAAATTAGAGAAAGACATGCCTCCTTTTATTTTTCAGGAAGTCTTTGTTTTGTACCGATGGCTGCATATATAGTGTTTTTAATCAGGGAAAGATGCGTCAGTTTTGGCTAAGGTGAGTGGTTCTGGATCCATTTATCTAAAATAACATTATAGCACCTAAGAAGTATAAGTCTTGGATTCTAGTTGCAAGAAGGACTAAGTAGGGTATGATTTTTTAGTTACTACTGAAACCTCTAGAAGATCAAGTGGAATCTTTCACCTTTTTTCAATGCAATCATTCAACCATCACTGTTGCAAGCTATAAGCAGAACTATGATATGATCAAATGCATATGAATGTTATATAATACACCTAACTTCTTGAAGTCATTCCGCATATGTATGTGTTCTTTTATTTATCAAATGCATTGTGTATATTTAGTGGAAATTTTCTTTAGCAAAACACCTGAAACCAAAGAAATAAAATTTAACGATCCATATGATCAAGAGATTTATACTCTAGCATGAGTTTATGTGTATCAATTGAGACGATCCGCTATCTAATAAACTATAAAATATAATACCTCAGTGCAATTAGTTGTCTACCCTTGTTAATAGGACAAAATAATAGTTATTTTGTATGATAAATGTCACATGATGGAAAGACCATCTTATGTTTTTTTAACAATAGTGACATGTTCAAATTTAAAAAGTTTAGTATAAATAGAGCAACGATGACTATCTGGACTGCATCTTTCGGAAGAAATCCAAGACTGACAAACATCTACCACACCAGCACCGAACCTTCCCCTCAATGTCATCCCTGCACAATGAAATCTGCGGATGAGAATATGTGACTTCCTAATTATCAGCTTCAGCCACTCATCTGTGAGAAATGACTCGTGATTCAGGAACCTGATGTAATAAGTCGTTTGTGTGGGAGTGTTTTAGTGTGCTGCCGATACTCGGGCACAACCAGCTTCGGTTGATGATTTGGGGGGATTGGGTTGATGGTTTCATAGGATATGAAAAGGTGGCAGTTAAAGTTTTTCTTTCTGTAACTTTTTGGGTTCTGTGGAAGACTAGAAACCGAGCATGTTTTGATCATGTGATGCCTATTGATCCCCGTGGGATTATCTACCATATTTGTCAACTGGTTGATGATTGGTCTGAACTGCAGAAATCAAAAAATGTTCCGATGCACAAAATGAGATGTTTCTTTCAGTTGATAAAAATTGTTTCCATGTCAAAAGAATGTTCCCATCACTATAAGAACTTGCACCGTGTAAGAACAAAAATTGGAGCAATTTGTTAAATCTATCAATTGGGAAACAAATCATTATTATACTATATTTGACTATTATTTTATATAAGTTAAGTTGTTTTAAATAAAGATGACTAGAGAATACATAACTTAACACAATGGATGTATTGATATTAATTGTATGGTGATGGTAAAAGGTATGAATGGTTGATCTAACTCTAAGAGCATGCCCATAAAATTTGATATATTTGGTTGCCTAAAACCATTTTAGTATAATTGACAATGACATCTAGAAAAGAATTGTGCTATGATGCAGCAGAATACCTATATCCGGTTACCGATAATTATGAACTCTAACTTAGTAGCAAGCAGCAGTGGTGTACTAATTTATCGGCTGCCGGGTTAATATAAATTCACTTTGCAAGCAACAGTTCAATCATATTACAATCTCTTGCATAAAAGAAGCCATATGAATGTACTGGTTAAATAAGATGGTAAGTTTTTTTCTTGAGAAACTTTGTTTTCTCTCTATTTGTATTTTGGCTCCTGCCAGACCTATGTTTTCCTGCATATAGGCTACAGAGGTCATTCTAAAGAGGGTCAACGTTCCATAGAAACGAGAACACCACCTACTCTCCTGGCCAAAAGAATTTGAGTGGACCAGTAAGTGTTGAAATCGAGCGAAGGGACACATTTGGACGTGGACATATTTGTGTAAAAGAACTTTCAGCGAATACACAATATGCCATGCATATGACCTTTAATGATGTTGCAAATGACGCACACATGTTCAGGATCAGCAAAGCAATGCACACCTGATGCATGTTTTGTTAGTCTGCATTTTGTGGATGTGCTCCGGGCCGTTCTGACTGTATATACAGAATTGAAAAAATCAGCATGCATAAATTCAGCTGTTCCCGTGATTAGCATATACATCCATAGTATAGTCGCTGCCGCTGCTTCTAGGTTGGTGTCCTGCTCATCGGCCTTGTTGTCCTCCTCATCGGCCTTGTTGGTGTTGTGATGGTGTGAGGTAAGTCACCACATGAACACAAGGTAAGAGTACACGAAACGTGGATGAAACCAAACGCCGTGCTCAAAAATCTTGCATCCAGCCGAACGGGCCTGACTCGAACATTGTGGGCAACCAAATTACATGCACAACATGGCTCAACTCCCGTTTTTCCAGGGCCAGGCCCAAGTGATCCACGGATGTAAAATGGCAAATTTTGATGTGAGCAACCAAACAGGCCCCTCATCTCATTTTTTTAGATAAAGAATCTCCTCATCTCATACATACTTGAATACAATCACATCAGAGTCCGTTCCTGGCACGAGCCGGCCCGGCCGCCGTCCAGTCCATCTTAAAGGCCACGACCGATCGATCCAGATCGTATCGTACGTCGTAAGAACCAGAGCCGCCATGGCAGCCGAAGCCGCTGCCGGCGTCGATAAGACCATGGCCACGGCCGACGAAACAGGGAAAAGCACGAATACGAAGATGCAGAGATCTTCGTGGTCCTTCCGAGGCCCAGCGGCCTCATGGAGCCCAACACGATCGCACTCGAGGTCTGCAGGACGGACACGGTGGCCAATCTCAAGGCCAGGCTCGAGGACATCGACGGCGCCGACCGACGCATCCCGCCGTGCCGGCAGCGTCTCATGCTCGCCGGCTCTGCCCTGCCGGACGACAACGTCACGACGCTGGCCGACCTCGGCGTGGGCGACTCGTCGACGGTGCAGCTCGTGGAGACTGGCATGGGGGTGTACCGTGTACGTCCAGGACTTCCGTGTCCACGCCGTCTGCAACCTGTCGAGCACCGACACCGTGGGCACCCTCAAGGCCAGGTACGAGGCGCTGGAGGGCGTGCCGGCGGACCGGCAGCGGCTGACCGTCTACCTGGATCGGCGGGTGGAGCTGGAGAACGGCCGCACGCTCGGCGACTACGGCGTCCGGGACGGGTGGCGGGTGAACCTCCGCCGGCTGCGGTGGGACCAGACCGACGCCTTCATGTCGCTGGGGCGGGTGCTGGCCGTCAAGGTGCTTGGCGGAGACACGGTGGGCGATGTCAAGCGCACCGTGAAGGCGAAGGCGGGTGTGCCAGTGGCGGCGCAGCGCGTGTACCACAGGAACAAGACCTACGAGCTCGAGGATCTCGACGACGAGCGTACCATGGATGAGCTCGACATGATGGTGCGCGACGGCTACGCGATCTTCCATCCACAGCTGTGCATTGAGTGCCGGCAGGAGGCCGCCGAGGCGGGTGGTACCAAGGAGGCGGCGGCGGAGGGACACCTGCTGCCATGCCGCCCGTTCGAAGGCGACCTGGGCGAGTACTACAGTAGTCAGGCGAAGATTTTTCTGGATCGCGCGAAGAGGCGGGCGGCGATGAAGGAGACGGTGCCGTACTGGAGGCCGCCGGTGCGGATGGAGTACCGCATCCTCCATGTCTTTCTCGAAGCCCCGGATCCACTGCTGCCATAGCTTCTTCTTTGAGATGATCAGATGACCCTAGCTAGCGACCACTCAAAAATAAAATAAAAAGATGACCGCTAGCTCCACAGTATAGTACCTAAACTATAAATACTACTTCGTACTAGTTTGGATAGTTTAAGATTCATTATCAGTAAAACTTAATCATGCAAGTAATACTAACTCCGTTTCATTACTTGACACAATTTGTCTAAAAACAAATGTATCTAGACACTAAACAAGTATAAATATATCCGTGTTTGGGCAAATCCAGTTCCACTAGTTTAAGTGGAACTAATCGTGCTATGAAGTTTTTTTTCCATACTTTGCTTACAATTTGAGGTTTGCAAGATTTTACATTGGCGTTGTTTTTTTTTATTTAGCACGTGCTGGAAGTGTGTTTTGGCTTCGACGTATATTTTCCAAAATTTTAGTAATTTTCGTGGTACCGCAACATAATTTACCAAAAAAACTGGAATATATTTGAACAAAGTTAAATAAATTTGATGAAATTTGAACAAGGCAAAATCCAAATTTTCTGCGGAATCTAGCTAGCTGCAGGAGTGGTTGGACTAAACACTTGGTAAATGAGCGACGACACTGACATGGTCTCGTGATGCTCTATCTAATGATCTTTCGTGTCGAGTAAGGGTCAAGTGTGAGCGCTCTGATATCGCTTACAACACTGACTTGCAACCTCAATACACAAATAAGTGTCCATCTAGCTTTTATACCAAGTCAATTTGTTTTAGTTTGATCAACTTTACAGAAAAGAGTAGGAACATATATGATAGTCATTTCAAAACGAATCAAGCAATACCAATTCAGTGTCACAAATGTACATACGTATTCTTATCAATTTAGTCAAACTTTAATAAGTTTGACTTGCCACCACGGAAGGTAGAAGTACACATATTCGTACCGAGAGAGTAAGTACACATATTGGAACGTCTGACCTCCAAATTCTTTTAACTTATGGAATGTCGTACGTGCGAGCAGATTGGCTGGCCCAATTCGTTTCGGCCACAATGCGTGCCCGTATGTAATTAGGTGAAATTCTGTACTTTTAGGAAAGCTTTCGTAGGCGTAGCACAAATTTTGGGTGTTTCCGCCGATAATCAGGTGAATCCGAAGCAATCGAAAACACCGACATACAAATCCCGATGATCGTGGGTTCAAGACGTGAACCACGTTGCTACAATAGGAAGCTAAATAAAGAGAGATAGAAAAACCGTGTCACGCTGACAGCTGGGCCCGCGTGCGCGTCAGCCAGGAGCCGACCACGCGCGCGCGAGAGATCCTGATCCGACGGCTGGGAGACCGGTCAAGGGCGGTCAAAGCGTCGCCACACCACTCCGACATTAGCGCACGCGAGACAGAAGGCGAGGAAGAAGAAGCAGCAGCAGCGGCGGTGGAAGCTCGCCGCCAGCACGCCAAGGTGAGATTCTTGCTCCCCGGCGATGATTACTCCGACGCCGACGGCTAGCGATAATCTATCCGTCTGTCTATCCACTCTTCCTCGCCCCTCCTTCCGCGGGGATTTGTCCCTGCTCGGGCTCGGGCTCGCGCCGGCGGCCGCGGCCGGGGATTCTTTTGTCTTCCCCGCTCTCCCCAATGCAGAGCTCGTGAATCTATTCTTCTTGTTTTTCTGTTGGGTGGGATTTTGTGTAAGCGGCGCTCGGCTAGGGTTTAATGTGCGGCTCCGGAAAAAAAAGATTGGGGATTTTTTTTTATAATCCTGCTTTGCTTTGCTCTGCTGGTCTGCTGGACGTGGATGGTAGAATCGGAGAGGGACGAAGTTGCTCTCCATTCATCATATGTAGCTTTTGTTGTGCAAGGAGATTGTGATTATTCTAGGACTTAGCTGCTGGAGGATCTGTCTTCTGTGCTATTTTAATTAATTTGCGCCTCCGCTTGTACTTTTCTCCCCTCTTATTTATTGATTGACGTATTAGGGTTTCTTTTTGTGCATTCCGCCACAGTATATGTTATAAAATCTGCCGTAGCAAGTCACTAGTGGCTTATGAGTGATGCCTCTACCTTTCATGGTTCCTTACGTGACTGTTAATTAATCACATTAAGAAAACTCTTATGTTACTTTCTCTGCTGCACGAACGCCTCGCTTTTGATAAGTAGTGATGCTTGCAACCTTGCATAAAATGGCCATTGAGCAACTTCATATGTTGTACTACCAGCTCACGTTTGTTGGATTCATCTTCTGTCAAGATGAATAGGAAGTAGAATGTACCTTGCTGTGATCAACATGATCATGTGGTCGTGTAGATGCTGTTTCATTCTATCTGTGGGCTCGTCTATAACTTAAAGTAAAAAAGAAAAACACTTATTTTTCATCTTTCCCATGCCCTGTTTTCTGTGTATTTATGCATTTTGGCACTGTTTTACACAGGCTGGACAACTTTGAATTCCTTTTCAAAGGTCAAGTTAATGTATAAGATCTTATCAGCAGACTTGGGTTTTAACGACGGCTAGTTTGACCTACAATATCCTGAGAAAACAAGGCTGCTCTTAAAATCAGGACGTGTTGAGCTGTTGGTTCATAGGGCTTATTGGCTTAAGAAATTTTGTGATGACAGTATCATTGTTTTCCTTGTCTTCAAAGTCGTACTGAATCACACTTTTAATTTTGCAGCTTAAATATTTGAAGACCCTCATTAGCTTCCAGTGATTTTATTTGCCAATAAGCAAGATTCTGCAAGGTGATGGTTGAGGTGCAACATTGGTGACCTCCATGTCTGGGGCCCCACGCTCCAATCTTGGGTTTGTTGCCAGGGACATGAATGGTAGCATTCCAGTTAGTTCTGCAAATTCCTCTGGGCCAAGTATCGGTGTTAGCTCTTTGGTGACTGATGGCAACTCATCACTCTCCGGTGGTGCCCAGTTTCAGCATAGTACGAGCATGAATGCTGATTCATTCATGCGCCTTCCTGCCTCCCCAATGTCATTTTCATCCAATAACATATCTGGCTCGTCAGTCATTGATGGGTCCATCATGCAGCAAAGTCCACCCCAAGAGCAGTTGCAGAAGCGGAGATCATCTAGTGCAACATCGCAACCTGGGACTGAGGCTGGTGTTGCATTTCCTGCTCAGAAGAAACCAAGGGTTGATATTAGGCAAGATGATATCCTGCAACAACATTTGATTCAGCAGCTGCTCCAAGGTCAGAGTTCTCTTCATCTTCAGGGCCAACATAATCCACAGCTTCAAGCCTTGATCCGGCAGCAGAAATTGGCACACATTCAGCATCTACAGCAGCAGCAGTTGTCACAACAATTTCCTCAGATTCAGCAATCTCAAGTTGGCATATCTCGGCAGCTGCCGCTAGCACAGCCTGGAATGCAGCTAGCTGGACCTGTGAGGACTCCCGTTGAGAGCGGGCTTTGTTCTCGAAGGTTAATGCAGTATTTGTATCATAAGCGTCAGCGACCAGAGGTGAGTCTCTTCATTATATACATTGATTGTAAGATACATGCTATTATAAGATCGGTTGGCTCACATATTGTCTTGTAGGATAACCCCATAACATACTGGAGGAAGCTTATTGATGAATATTTTGCACCGCGAGCAAGAGAAAGATGGTGCGTGTCATCATATGAAAAAAGAGGGAATTCTCCAGTTGCTATTCCACAGACAGCTCAGGTTGGGTAACTGTTCATACCTGAATTTCCGTCGAATACTCTGAAAAGTTCCCTGTTCCAACATCACTTTCAAATTGATTTTCAAAATAGAATTATTTAACATCTCCGTAAAGGTCTGGGAGTATTATTAAACAATATGTTTGATCATCAAGTATCTTTGATGGCAGTGAGGAATAAAATTTGTATGTGAAGGATCTGAATGATTTTTTTAATTGTTGCTGCAATAGCTATTTTGTAAAACCAACCTGCAATAATTCATATGGTCGCATATATATGTTTCATGTAATGAGAATCCATCTGTAATTCTGTAGCTGGTAAGCTGTCTAGTCTGCATGTATGGTCAAATAGCAAGGATGGTGATTCCTTGTTGCAATATGAGGTAAACCGTAATCACACGGTCCTGTTTTCCCTTGTTACAGGATACATGGCGGTGTGATATTTGCAATACACATGCAGGGAAAGGACATGGTAAGTTGATTTTAGACTATCTTTGACTTCTCTTAATTCCTCTCCATGATTGCTTCTGGAGGATGAATGCTAATCTCTCGTATGATTACTCTGTAATTTTTCTATAGCCAAATTCAGTATCCTGTACGAAAGCAATTAGGCCTAAAACATTTTCTTCAACAGCACATAACACCTTTTCATAAGGAATATCGGGTAATATGGTCATGGAGGAAGAATACTCTCTTGGAAAGATGGTTGTACACTAATACTGTGCACTTTGCTCCTCCTGGTTTTTGGATGAACACCTTAACGTCTGTTTTTACGTCTCTTTCTGTTTTGCTCCTTTATTGAGTTATGCTCATACACTAGCAACCGACATATCATATATTTTGTAGAATATATACTCATATGTGAGGAAAAGCATATCTAAAATACAAGTTACCTAAACTTATATGTGCCATGAACATCTCAAAGGCGAAAGCAGGATATTAGGCTAAAAATTGGGGTCTCACCTTGTGGTAGTTGATATAGCAGTGATCAGGGTGAGAGTAACTTGTAAGACTAGGCATTGGATCGAAATTTGTAGACGAATTCAAGATTAATGGAACTTTCAGATGGATGTATCTTAGTCTAACTTGTACTTCTATTATTACAGATGTGAGTTAATTTGTGTGACTTAATATCAAGATGTATTTTTTTGAGCGTACTCATTTTTCTTCTCTTTCATCCCTTATCCATCTTGCAGAGGCGACCTATGAAATACTTCCTAGACTCTGTCAAATTCGATTTGACCATGGTGTTATAGATGAATACCTATTCCTGGACATGCCCAATGAATTCCGGTTGCCCAATGGATTACTTCTCCTGGAGCACACTAAAGTTGTTCAGAAGAGCATATATGATCATCTACATGTTACACACGAAGGGCAACTGAAATAATATTCACTCCGGAACTAAAGGTATGTTCCTAGATGTAGAAGCTTGCCCATGCCATAGCACCTTTCAGGTGCCCTTTTCGGGACCATCTGTGAGCATCTAGATGTTGAGAATGAGGTCCTAATGAGAATCATTCTTATCTGCTGAAGTGCTGATTGCCTATGCAGATTATGTCTTGGGAGTTCTGTTCTCGACGACATGATGAGTATATCACTCGCAAGTTTCTAACACCACAGGTAGAGTTCTTGGACCATCATGCTCTTCCTGTTTTGCGCATTTGGAAGTTGTCTGTTCTTTTCTTCAATGTTTCTACTGATCAGCTTATTTATTTTCACTCATTTTGCAAGAATCAAAAGGTCGGCATTCAACTAGTTTACCTAATTATAAATCTAAATCTGTGGCGTTGTGTGATAGGCTTTAATTTTGGCACCTTTATATTTTCTTATGTACATGTTTTCTGTTTTTCAGGTTACTCATATGCTGCAAATTGCCCAGAAGTATCAAGCTGCTGCCAATGAAAGTGGGCCTGCTGGGGTATCGACCAATGATGCACAAGCCATTTGCAACATGTTAGTAAACCTAGCATTCATCACTACTGTAACATTTGCTTCTTACTGTTTATTTTGGCATTATAAATCACAAAGTATGTATTTCATTCTGTCTAAGAGCTAAGAGCTAACTTCCTGTTGTATTCTAATCAATGCAAGGACTTTTTTTTTGTATTTGAAGGTTTGTGTCAGCATCACGACAACTAGCGAAAAATCTAGATCACCACAGCTTAAATGAACATGGGCTCTCTAAAAGATATGTTCGCTGCTTGCAGGTAATTAGAATCATATTTATCCTTCTCTTCCCTCAATAGTATCTGGCAAGTACTTTTAATATTTTACTTATTTATAAGGGGTGCATTGGATGCTTCTATTCCTTATGTGATTCTATATACATTCTGTTGATTGCTTGTGTGCTCTTCTCAGATATCAGAGGTGGTGAATCACATGAAGGATTTAATTGAGTTCAGCCACAAAAACAAGCTCGGTCCTATAGGTATGACCATGTATATTCACATATCTGAAGTGCTCACCTAGGTGCTCAATCAAGTTTCCCTAAAACAGTCTCGTCATCAGTAATGATTTTTCTTTAGTTTGCATCAGACCGTAGCAAAAATTGTAAACCGTATTGCAAGTTTTATTGTAAACCTACAGGACTGGAACCTGCATTCGAACTCCAGCCATGCCAAACCCAGACAAATCATGCCAGTTCAGTGGCGATTATCACTTTGCAAACATGGTTCTTAGGCATGTATACAGTAAGCTAGAACATGAACAATTTTTGCTAAAAAAAGAACATTAACAAATTGGTGTCTTAGCATGAAACTTAACATATTATGTTGTCTCTGTTGCTTCATAGCTTTTTAACATCAAACAGTAGCAATTTGAGAGAATCACTCGTTGTATAAAAAACAACTGGTCCCTTTAACCCAGTGACCTGTGGTATAAATTGCTTAATACGTTGCCTGTATATCTGCAGAGGGCCTGAAGAACTATCCCAGACAAACCGGACCAAAGCCTATCATGCAGAACATGCTCGAGGCAAAGGGGTTCAAGCGGAACCGAGTACTCAAGTGAATAACGGGGTTCCAGATGCTGGAACCGCCGGTAGTAGTCCTCAGAACGGCGCAGCACAAAACAACTACCAGAATAGGCTGAGAAGCCCAAGTCCAAACCAGGGTCTGATCCAGCAGGAGGCGTCACAAAATGCTGCGGCACTAAACAACTACCAGAACATGCTTAGAAGCTCGAGCGCAAACCAGGGTTTGCTCCAGCAGGAGGCGTCGCAGAATGCCGCGGCGCTGAACAACTACCAGAACATGCTTAGAAGCTCGAGCGCGAACATGCTTCAGCAGGAGGCATCGAGCATCTTCAAGGGAGTGCACAGCGGGGTTCAGCTGGAAGCGTCCAGGTCCTTCCGCGCGGCGCAGCTCGGGCCCATGTCGTTTCAGCAAGCTATGCCCCAGTATCATCAGCAGAACAGTTTTGGGGCCGGCGTGAGTCCACAGTACCAGCAGCATGTGATGCATCAGCTGCTGCAAGAAGCCAACAAGAGTGCCAACAACCGTGTTCTAGCGCAACAGCCTCATAGCATTCCCGGTGCAAACAGCGCCGCTAGTGGAGACCAGGCGCAGCACATGAATAATAACGGAGCTGCAAAGGGTGCAGCATCTCCGATGGGCGCGACGGGGCCAAGCAATCTGATCAACAGCGGAGGAGCTGCTGGCATGGTCCAGCGGAGCAGCAGTTTCAAGTCGGTGACCAGCAACTCGGCTGCTGCGGCGGCTGGCAACCCAGCGACCCCCAGGGAGGCGGAGTCGGTGCATGAGATGGACGAGCTCGACCACCTCATCACTAGTGAGCTCGCTGAGAGCGGGCTTTTCATGGGAGAGCAGCAGGGAGGCGGCGGGTACTCGTGGCAGATGTGAGAGACATACTGCTAAATTGACCTAGAGTCTCTGTACTCCGCTAGTCGTGTTTGGTGTGTACTGGCGTGTGAAGATTAGTCAGAGTCTTTCCTTTTTTCGAGCTTTCTTGTTGCTGACTGTAGAATGACGGAACCTCTGGTTATGTGAGAGCAGTTGCTGCCCAGTGTTATTATCTATGAAATGACATGCTGTGGTTTGTGGCCCTCAGGAAGAAAATGTGCTGATTTCCGTGCCTAGTTTTTATTTGAGTCGCGCCTCTTGTTTGAACAATTTTTTTCCAAACTCTTCCCGGTGTGTTTCTTTTCAATTGGACAGCAAAAAAGGCCAAGTTTGCAAATGAAGTTAAATGAAAGTATTAAGACAATTTCTGGAAGCTGACAGACACATAACAAGCGGAAACATTATCTGCCCGTGACGAGATGGAGTTTCACAGCTCCATCTTCATTGCCATTTAGCAGATTCCTACTGGATTTTTTACGTGGTGTGGCCGAACAGGGCACTGCAAGAATTGGCAGCAATAACAACAGCTAAGTTGTACATTGCTAGTATGCCAATACATAACTGTAATCCGGTACATAAAACGGATAAACACACGTAGTGAGCAGTTCCACACACATTTTACATCACAGCCTCACTTAGCTAGCCAAATAAACATGAGAGGGAAATAAAAACACACTGCATCAATGACCAATTTGTCCAAAGTACTTGATTTTAAAGTTTCAGAAAGGGCTAACCGTCTGCTTTCTTGTACCAGACACACGCTACGAGAAGATACAATCACTCATCATAAACCCCAAACCTTGTCAAGTACTCCGTGGCATCCTAGCAAAACAAATCACCATGGTCTAAGCGAGCTCATATATGAATTCGAATTGCAAAATCCAAAAAACTTTGATTGGGAGGCAATGTTCATACCGTATATGATACAGTTATCACATTGCCTTGATATGAGCTTTGATGCCACTTCTCTGCAGCCATCTCTACGAATCTTGATTGGTCAAAGAGCATGTACACGCGTCCACATTCTCTGTGCCACAATTGGAACATTAATTATGTCTGAACAACATATTCATCGCTATTGTATCGGATTTCAGTATGTGAGTTCCCAAATACACAATACAATAGATGCATATAAAGATGTGTGCAAACCAAACATTGGAAAATCTGAACATTGATATACAGAACTCTCGAAATAAAACACCGGTACACACCAAATTTAGTAAGATTTCTTACAAGAAAGTGATATGTTGGGCATAAAAGTACTTTCAAATGAATAAAATTCTGAAATATCAAAAGGTAAAATCATATGAAGGTCCGAACAAATGGAATAAAATAATCCAACTTACCTGTCCATAGAGAGCTGAGCCCCGGTGAAGATCATTCCTCACACGGAGATAAAATATATCTTCCCTCTGAAAAATAAACGGTAAACATATGTAGCAATTGTTAAACTAGAATTTTTCTAAAAAATTAAATGCCGTACCTCAACTGTTCCATCAAACACATTAGCCAAGACTATACATCTGTCTCTATTAACATTTGACAAAGACATCACATGATTGCTTGTGGAAGGAGGAAAACAACTAGAGGTGCATAGTAAACAAAAATACGTCAGTGAAACCACTTTGAACAAAATAATAATATAACAGAACCTGTACCTCGCCATAATCAACTCAGTGACCAATTATAACTACAGTTTTGCAGGGCAATCTAAAAATTGGACTTCACATTTTTTATGAAAGAAAATTTGGTTTCCTCTATTAAGGAAAGTATAGGTATGATGACAACACCATTTTCTATAAGGAAAATAGCTATAAAGGAATTATTTGTGTAATGGGTAAGCTAGGCCATAGTAGCGTGGGTCGCATGTTGATGGTGCATTCCACGAACCGGGGTCAATCGACCCTTATCGAGGGTCATGAACGAGACAAGCTTGATAGGAGTCGAAGATCGGGACGCGACCCACAACAACCAAGTGCGGTCCTAGGAGATTCGGACGAGAGACTGAGAAGACGACATAAGAGGAAGAAATATGTGCTAGTTACAGCGCTGCACGCACTATGCAGACACGTCGATTGCCGCCACCACTGTCTATGCAGCGCTGCACGGTGATTATTAACTGTTGGTATTAATTTCTGAATGTGCTCTACGTGATTGGTGAGCTGGTTATTTTTTCTCTTCTGTTGATTAAGCCTGACACAGTAGTATGACACCTATTGTTTTCTTCCTCTACTCCTAACTTTGAACTCGTTATAATTCTAGTTGGCGGAGTAGAATATTTTAATTCTCATTAGCCCAAGTTAGCACTGAAATTATACGCATTAGATCTTAGATACTTAAGATATGCTTTGATTAAACACTTAAAATCTTGCTTATTGTTTCACAAACAAAGATCTAAAAACACATATGTCTGTTCTCTCTCCTTTGCATAGATAACATGATCTTGCAAAAGAGGACTGCTTGAGCATCCTATGCAGGAAGCACCACCAGCTATTTGTATGTCCCCTTGAAGAAACAACTGAAATGTTCAGACTCTCTGCAGCTTCCGGAAAATGCAAGAAAAAGACGACCCGCATCATTACGCCAGGAGCAGTTCATCCTCCTCATAAATCACTAGTAACAGATAAATGGCTGAAGTTCATTGTGAAGAAGTCATATACCCTGATGCGGCTTTTTCATCTTGCAGGACTCACTCTAAATGGACGATTTGATGCTGATCATTTTATGATCTATGAGGCTTTAGGTGAGATATTCTCAGACATACCTGAAGATTTGGTTCGACCAATTACTTGTATTTTGTGCGGTTTCTATTTATAATAAACTTATTTATTTATTTTTTACAAGTCACCATCATTATATCTTAAGATGGTTTTTCCGATCACCACCTTTATAGTACAAAGCTTAACTATATCTAAAATGATCATTGCATATTTGCATTGGCAATATTTCACACTTATGTTTATATAAGTCGACCATATGTTAATTAAAATAAACTAATGTTTGAGTCTAACTATGTTTTTTAATCATGGATACATGTAAAATTCTGAGTTTAGCTTGGGATGCTCTACTGAAGTGAATTCTAGTTAATCTAAAATTATATAAGAAAATCACATCCATCTAAGTAATACTTTTAGCCATTACACTGAACGAGTAATTATGGTCAGTTTTTGGATTTGGACTGTCAAATTGCACCTTACATTTCATAATGGAGTGAGTATTATATTATGTTCATAAGTTTGTGCCTATTTTTGTTCTAGTGTCTACAGATATCTTGATAGAAGATTTTAAAGAAGTTAAACAAATATGGGAACGACTATGTGTAAGGCGCCTTACATTTGGCAAAAGTGTAGACACTAAGATAAAAACATGTCCCGCCAACAACATGCGTGCCCCGCCACCATTTTTGATCCAAACCGAGCTCTCACCAAGCAAATATGCGCATGCACTAAATGACAAAATTGCTGATGTCATCCCGCATTAAATGCGAAATTTGAAAATTCAAAAAGTTTTGTAGCCCAAACCGTTTAACCGATTTAAGATCCGTTTTCACCGTTGGACTAGTCGCGACGAGATCTTCGAAACTAGATCCCATGTCGATATGTTTCGACGAAATTTTTTTTTGGCACAAAAGTTACCACCCCCGTAACATATAAGTTACCAAGGCTTGATTACGTAAGTTACCCACCATATTAACGATTAGTTTTCGGGTTGAAATAGAACCATTTTTGTTTTTATTTTCGATTTTTACGAGTTTTAAAAGTTACCACATCACTTTGAGATGGTAAATTTATCGTGCATAAGTATTAGGATGATAAATGTCGATTCCATAGTGACAACTTCATAAGTACTGAGTGGGTAATTTTATCAGTATTGGGTGGGTACCTATTATCAAGAGAGTATGATAACTAAATTGAATTCGTATTGGATAACTATATCATGAAAACACATGGGTAAATTTATCAGTACTGTGTGGTTAAATCCATCAGTATTGGGTGATAACTATTACCGAGAGAGTAGGGTAACTATAACGATTTTGTGGTGGATAACTACATATGAAAAAACATGGTTAACTTTATCAGCATTTGATGGGTAACTTTATCAGTATTGGATGATAACTATTACCAAGAGAGCATGATAAACATGAGTAACTTTATCTGTACTGGGTGGTAACTTAATCAGTATTGGGGTGGTAACTATTACCAACAGAGTATGGTAACTACATTGATTTTGTGGTGGATAACTACACCATAAAAACATATGGGTGACTTTAACAGTACTGGGTGAGTAACTCCATCAGTATTGGGTGGTAACTATTACCGGGAGAGTATGGTAAACATGGGTAACTATATCGAAAAAATCGAAAACTAATCGTTAATATGGTCGGTAACTTACATATTACAGCCTGGGTAACTTATATGTTACGGAGTGGGTAACTTTTGGGTCAAAAAAAAAGTTGTCGGAATATGTATCTCCATCTAGCTAGCTCCAACAAAACATTCGACAAAACACATGGGCTAACGTGAATAGCACAAAAGTACAAATTAGCATTCATCAACCAAATCGCAAGATTAGTGACCCAACACAAGAATTAACATTTAGCAGCACCACGTTGCCCAGCATCTGCCGTGCCCAACAGCTTGGATATTCGTTGAGCATCTCGTCGCTAAGCAGGTCTCACCCAACCAAATTCCAGAAAATCCCTGTCGCCCCGCCCATCAGCTTGCCATCCGGGCCTAGAGCAGCAGCGCTGCCTGCCGTCCTCCAGCGCTAGCGCGTACTGCCGCTGACTTCTAGAGGGTCTCCTCTGCCCCAAGTCGTCCGTCGTGTGAGCAGGAGAGAGACGAAAGGCGAGGGGAGACTAGCCGGTCGCCGGTCTTTTCCTGCTAGCATGTCGACGCTCCTTGTCATCCGCGGCGGCGCGTTACCCTCTGCAGGTCCGCCACCATCTGGTGCTCGCCGTCCGCCGCCCGCCGCCGCCTTCTGTAGCTCGAGTTGGGATGCTGGCGAACAGCGGCCTGCGACGGGAGCACCAACCTCATCGGTGAGGAAAAGGCGTTGGTGGCCTGTTGATGAGTTGGGCGAGCTCGCCGACCTCCGCCGGAGAAGGTGATTCCCGGCGGCCGGGTTGCGATTTCAGGGGAATTCCGGAAGTCCGAGAGAAACGACCTTATCCACATGAGTAGAGAAATCGGATCAAAGGGCTCCCATGTGGTTTGACCAAGTCGTCATGTACGCGACGTGCGGGACGCGCGGCCCGTTACTACTTCGGCTCAAATCTGTCCGTTCGTTCCTGATCCAATGGTCCCCGTCGGTGCGTCGACATATGCCCCCTGTAAGGCGCCTGCTGTTTAGATTTGCCGAACAAATATTATTCTAGACCTTGGTACATTAAGATAGTCTAGCATATGAATAATAACGGAGCTGCAAAGGGTGCAGCACCTCCGATGGGGGCGACGGGGCCAAGCAATCTGATCAACATCGGAGGACCCGCTGGCATGGTCCACCAGAGCAGTAGTTTCAAGTCGGTGACCAGCAACCCGCCTGCTGCGGCGGCTGACACCCAGGCGACCCCTAGGGCGGCGGAGTCGGTGCTCGCGGAGAGCGGTCTGTTCATGGGAGAGTAGCAGGGAGGCAGCGGGTTCTCGTGGCACATGTGAGAGACATACTGCTAAATTGACCGAGAGTCTCTGTACTCCGCGAGTCGTGTTTGGTGTACTGTCGTGCGAAGACTAGTCGGAGTCTTCCCTTTTTTTCGAGCTTTCTGGTTGCTGACTGGAACAATTTCTGATGATCGTAGAATGAGGGAACCTTGGGTTTTTGTGAGAGCTGGCTTGGAGAGCTGAGAGCAGTTGCAGCAGTTGCAGCCCAGTGTTATTATTATTATCTATGAAATTACATGCTGTGATTGTTTTTGTGGCCCTCGGAAGAAAATGTGCGGATTTTTGTGTCCGGTTTTTATTTGAGTCACACCTCTTGTTTGTGTTGAAGTGTATTAGTGAATTGTCTGGCCCTTTCCATGGTCTTTCGAAATAGTGGTCAGCGCTTGAAGCTTGTCATGGTATCAGAGCCAAGGTCTCGAGTTCGAGTCCTGGTTTGCGCAATTTGTTCTCAAATTGTTGCTACCCCCTCTTTATCCACGTATAGGCCTCTTGAGCCATACCTCTGAGACTCGCGCGCCGTCGCTCTCTTCCGGTTGCACGTGTTGGCCTCTCCCACCCCGAGTCACACGTGAGAGGGGTGTTGAAGTGTATAAGTGAATTGTCTGGCCCTTTCCATCAGATCGGTCTTTCGAATAGTGGTCAGAGCTTGAAGCTTGACAGTTTGAACTATTTTTTTCCAAGCTCTTACTAGTGTGTTTCTTTTGGACTGGACGGCAGAAAATGCCAAGTTTGCAAATGAAGTCAAATGAATGCATTAAGACTTTTTTCTGGAAGCTGACAGACACATAACAAGCCAAAACCTTTATCTGCGGGTGACAAGATGGAGTTTCGCAGCTCCATCTTCATTGCCATTTAGCAGATTCCTACTGGAATTTTTACATGATGTGGCCGAACAGGGCATTGCAAGAACTGGCAGCAATAACAACAGCTAAGAACAACTAGAACAATTCATTTCTACAAGAAAAACGACAAAATAAAAAGTGGTACATATTGCATTCTGTCAATAGCAAACACAGGGAATTCAGAACATCCGGGGCCACAGCACAGAGCTGCAAAGCGGGCCTAGCACAGTGCGATCCCAACCGTCAGAGACCAAATGAGTAGGCAGCGGTCTTTTACAATCGCTCCGAGGTGCCAGTATGCCAATACATAACTGTAATCCGGTACATAAAACGGACAAGCACACGTAGTGAGCAGTTCCCCATACATTTTACATCACAGCCTCACTTAGCTAGCCAAATAAACATGAGAGGGAAATATAAACACACTACATCAATGGCCAATTTATCCAAAGTACTCGATTTTAAAGTTTCAGAAAGGGCTACCCGTCTGCATTCTTGTGATAAACCCCAAACCTTGTCGCATACTCCGTGGCATCCTAGCAACACAAATCACCATGGTCTGAGTGAGCTCATATATGAATTCGAATTGCAAAAACCAAACAGCTTCGATTGAGAGGCAATGTTCATACCGTATATGATACAGTTATCACATTGCCTTTATACGAGCTTTGATGCCACTTCTCTACAGCGTTATCTGCAGATCTTGCAGAGTCAAACAGCATGTACACGCGTCCACATTCCCTGTGCCACAGTTGGAACAACTATCATGTCTGAACAAAACATTCATTGCTATTGTATCGGATTTCAGCAGTTGAGTTCCCAAATACATAGTACAATAGATGCGTATAAAAATGTGTGCAAACCAAAACATTGGAAAATCTGAACACTGCTATACAGAACTCTCGAAATAAAACACTGGTACACACCAAATTTAGTAAGATTTCTCACAGGAAAAATTATATGATTGGCATAAAAGTACTTTCAAATGAGTAATTTAAAAATATCAAAAGGTAAAATCATATGAAGGTCCAAACAAACGGAATAAAATAATCTAGCTTACTTGTCCACATGAATGTGATGGGTTTGTCCACAACGAACTGAGCCCTCGTGAAGATCATTCCTCACACGGAGATAAAATTCATCTTCCCTCTGAAAAATAAAATTGTCAACATATGTAGGAATTGTTGAAGATAGATTTTTTTCTAAACAATTAAATGCTGTACCTCAACTGTTCCATCAAACACATTATCCAAGACTATACATCTGTCTCTATTAACATTTGACAAAGACATCACAGGATTGCTTGTGCAGGAGCAAGACAACTAAAGCTGCAAAGTAAGCAATTATACTTCAGTTAGACCGTTTTGAACCAAATAATAATATAAGAGAACGAGTACAGGTATGATGACAACAGTATTTTCTATAAGGAAAATAGCTATAAAGGAATTATTTGTGTAACGGGTATAGGCTGGTTAGCGTGTTGATGGTGCATTCCACAACCCGGGGTAAATCGACCCTTATCGAGGGCCGTACGGTTCATCGGGACGCGACTCACAGCAACCAAGTGCGGTTCTGGGAGATTAGTATGGAAGAGGAAGAAACATGTGCTCACTACAGCGCTGCACACACCGTGCAGACACGTCGATTCACATCGCGTTGTTATTACCGCCACCACTATCTATGCCATTGTTGCTTTCCAGCACTGCAACATTGTCGGTAGTTGTCGAAGAGATGAGGCAAGCTAGAGATCAATCCATGTCCTGTAGGGTTAGCAGTGAGCTGGGCTGCCATGGGCTATTAGGTCCATTGCTTTATTTCTTTTTAATGTGCTAGAATATGTTAAAGCTATGTATCTGAAGCGCCAAATTAATCGGGTCCCGACCTAAGCGCCTGAGGAAGGGTACCCTTTGTTGATCCTTGGTTCAGAGACGGAGAGTGAACCATGCACCGGAAACAGTCAACACATGGAACATAGAGATGACAAGAACTCCCGAATGTTCCAAACTCACACACCAACTTGATGTGGTTTTGAACCATAAGATACCATTACAAGAAAGTTATTTTGCATATTTTACAAAATTGTATAAAGAGAGCTAGATAATCAATGTCGTAGACAAGACAATGTATTTTGGGCTGTATTGCTAGCTGTAAATACAGGTTGGTGATACAGGTAGTAAAGGTAGGCCTGACAATGGTTCTTGCCGATAAATTCAGAAAAAATATATCTGGCCGAGAATTGATTCCTGGTCGATGCTAGTGGCCAAGACAAGTTCATGATTGCACACGTAATAGAAAATCCAGCTTTGCGGCTCTTGAACTAGAGGTACAACATGAGTCCCTAATAAAGACATAATAACTGGTTCACCACCTGACTAAAAAAGAAGATACAATGCTTAATCGGTGCGACTGAGAGAGAACGCCAGCCTAAAGAAAGGTTGAGGCATTACCCTCACAGTACTACTAACTCGCTATGGCCAGATTTTAGAACATATACTGTGGCCGTGTGGCGTACTGCACACAAGACAAAACCTCCTAATGTTTCAATAGACAAGTGGTGAAAAACGAACAAACAGGAGCGCAAATTGATTAAAATAACACAAAAGACTGATCCCTCCAACAGCTAAAATCCTAGAATAATAGTAACAGTCTCCTGGCGCATCGGAAGCTACGAATCATGAACGGGAAACAACATCGCCCCCTTCCGATTGTACCATCAACGTACATCAAAGCAGGATTGAAAGAAATCCCCAATCCCTTTTTTCCCCGGAGCCGCGGATAAAACCCTAGCGCCGCTTGACAAAATTTCACCCGACAGGAAAACAAAGATGAAGAGATTCACGAGCAGCGAGTTCCCGCATTGTGGAGATCCGGGATCCCTCTCTCCCCGCCGCGAAACCTAGCGTCGTCGGGGAGCAAAAAATCTCACCTTGGCTGGAGTGCGCGCGAGCTTCGCTTCCAGGAGATCAATGGCCGCCGCTGCTCCGCTTCAGTCCTCCTAGCTCTAGTTCTTCCTCTCGCTCGCGGAGTCGCGGGCGCTTCTCTCGTCGGAGTCAGAGTGGTGCGGCGACCGGGGCCGGACCTCTTTGACCCCCGTTGACCTTCTCGCGGCCGTCGGATCAGGATCTTTCACGCGCGCGTGATTATTACCGTATAAGCAACGTGGTTCACGTTTTTAAGGCACGATCATCATAGATTATTTTAGGGAAATCATCGTCGGAGGATTTAGCGGTTGTTTTCAATTGCTTCGGCTTCGGCAACAATCCCCTGCCGGAAACATGGACATACTAGCTAGTTTGTTCCACATATTTTCACGTGTCAATTCCTGATCTGGGATTGAGCTTCGTGTGTATGACTAACTACACTACAACCTCTCTTCACTCCTTTGGATCGAACTAGTCGACAAGTACTAGGAAAACTTTGTACACAGAGTTGACACCCAATGTGAATTTTTTAGAAAAAAATATTTTACAAATTCAGCATAAAAACGAGGTTTCGTGGGGATGGAACCTGACAAAATGTTATGGGCTATTTGAGCCGAGAACCCACCACTGATGTTTGAACAGCCTACTCCCCTCCACATCCCCCTGTCCCTCCTTTCATAACACGCATTTTGTCGTCGGAAAATCGAGAACGGATCGAAAATAGTGTTTCGTGATTTTATAGATCAACAGATCACCGACAATCTATCAATGGACCGGGATCATCTGGTCGCTGATCAGAATACCCTCCTTCAAGAAGTAGCCGGACAATCGAGCCGGCGGTTGCCCAACCACCTCATCCTGAAGATGGTGCAGTGATCTGTTAGATACCCAGATCTCCGCGCGGTGAAGGTAGTTATCCAGCAATCAAACTGTGGTGCGACCACCTGAATCTCCTACCAGCGATCTGAAGCGACAACCGAAGGCGGAGGTCGTCCATCCCCTTCTGTCGCATCTATGGTAAGCGGGAACATCACATGCTAGAATAAAACAAGAGTTGCCATGACCATCATCGTTGTGCTATTTATAGTAAACTTTTTAAATTTTAACATGTCACTATTGTTGAAAATACATAAGATGGTCTTTCCATTATGTGACATTTATCATACAAGATCACTATAATTTTTCGTATTAACAATAACAATGGTAGAAAACTAACTGCACTAATTTATTATATCTTATAGTTTATTAGATAGCGGATAGTCAATTGATACGCAAAAACTCATGCTAGAGTATAAATCTCTTGATCATATGGATCGTTAAAAAAATTGTTTCATACGTTTTGCTAAAGTTAATTCCACTAAATCTACACAATGCATTTGAAGAACACGTACATATAGAGAATGACTTCAAGAGTTAGGTGCATTATTTGACATTCATATGTATTTAATCCCATCGTTATTCTGCTAATATCCACAAATATCTTGATAAAAGGTTCTAAAAACTTCAAAAAATAGCATCTAAAGACCATGTACAGCTATTTATTATTGTGTGTGAGAACAACGGCTGTTTTTTTCCATATCGTGCATTCCCCTCTTTCTATTATCGGAACCTGCACGGAAATAATAAGTACAAAAACGGTGCACTCAAAATTGGTCTACTTCGACGATCAGCTAGATTGGTATGCTCTAACATAAAATGCATTAGTTTGAGAATCAATAAAACTCGCCGAATGGCTCTCCCTGAAAAAATAATGAATATATGTTTTTTTATGCTCCTAACTTGCACAAACGAGAGGTAGGTGAAGGGGAAGCTCAATTTGAAATAGGCCTGGTAACCATGGACGTTGACCAGGGGATTCTGCGCCTCGTCTTTGCCCGTCACTAAATCTACAGCCCTTGCCCGTCGCTACAGCTCAACTTGAAATATGTCCCTTCGCTTGATTTCAACACGTACTGGTGCGCTCAAATTCGTTTGGCCAAGCTATTAGCCTATTAGGTGTCGTTCTTGTTAATTTCTATGGAAAGTTGACCCTCGTTAGCATGACATTTGTAGCCTACATATGTAGGAAAACTGAGGTCGGCCAGGAGCCAGATACAAATAAAAGAAGAAACGTTTCTAGGGAGTATAGTTTGCTCTGGATTCTGAGTTGCTTGTCTGTTTCTTCTGGACATGAGTAATTAATAGGGGAATTCTGAACCCAGCTGCGCTGTGCGGCTTTTTCAAATGAAAAGCTGGGGCTATATATGCCCTATATTTGAAAAAATTCATATCCTTCCACGTTGTTCTCCCTAGGATCTACTGCTTCCACGATTAAGTTCCACAGGTGACAGGTTTATAAGTCTGTAAACTCTCCAAACTTCCTGCGGTAGCCGTCATCTCAAAGAAGAAACTAGCTACTTTGGTAGCAGTGGATCCGGGCTTCGAGAAAGACATGAAGGATGCGGCGCGGCATCCGCACGGGCGGCCTCCAGTAGGGCAGCCCCTCCTCCTTCCTCGCGGCCTGCCTCTTTTCCCAAGCAAGGTGCTTCCTCGCCTGACTCTTGTAGTACTTGCGCAGGTCGCCTTTTAACAAGCGGCACAGCTCCAGCAGGTGCCCCTCCACCCCCTCCTCCTCCACTGCACCACCACCCTCCTCCCGCCGGCACTCGATGCGCAGCTTGGGCGGGCCGAACCCGTCGCGCACCATGATGCCGAGCTCCTCCATGGTGCGCTCGTCCTCTAGATTATCCACATCCAAGCTGTAGTGGTGCGCGCGCTGCGCCGCCACGGGCACCCCGGCCTTCGCCTTCACGGTGCGCTTGACGTAGCCCACCGTGTCACTGCCGCGCACCATCATGGTCACCACCCTCCCGAGCGCCTTGAAGGCGTCGGTCCGGTCCCAGCGCAGCCGGCGGTAGTCCAACCAGGACCCGTCCCGGACGCCGTAGTCCGCGAGCGTGCGGCCGTTCTCGAGGTCCCCCCACTTATGCTTGAGGGTCAGCCGCTGCCGGTCAGCAGGCACTCCCTCCATCGCCTCGAACCTGGCCTTGAGGGTGTCCACCGTGTCGGTGCTCGACAGGTTGCAGATGTGGCAGACACGCACGGGGTAGTTGTGGACGTACACCTGTATGTGAGTCTCCACGAGCTGCACCGTGGACGAGTCGCCGAGGCCGAGTTGGGCAAGCGTCATGACGCCGTCATCCGGCAGAGCGGAGCCGGCGACCACAAGGCGCTGTCGACACGCCGGGATGCGGCGGTTCTCGCCGTCGATGTCCTCCAGCCTGGCCTTGAGGCTCGGCACGGTGTCGGTGCTGGAGACTTCAATGGCGATGGTGTTTGGGTTGAAGATGTCGCCAGGCCTGGGAAGCACGACAAAGATCTGCATCTTATTCTTATTCGTCTTACTGCTCGTCTCCTCGACGACGGCTTCCATGGTGGTGCTGTTCGGAGGATTGAATCTGCTTGTCTCAGCCGGCAATGTGTATGTTTGTAAGATGAGGCGGTGCCGCGCCGGCGGGACCCCGCGGATGGTCGCGAGCCTGGCAAGGAGGCTCGCCACCGTCTCGCTGCTCGAGACCTCCAGCGAGATGGGGTTGGGGTGCGTGAGGGTGCCGCCCGACCGGAGGGTGATGTGCATCTTCTTGTTCGTGTTGCTGTCCGTGTCTTCGACGCCGGCGACAGCTTCGGTTGCCATGGTTGGTTGTTTGTACGTACGATGAGGCTTCGATCTGACCGATCGGAGGTGGCCTTTAAGGTGGACTGTACGACGGCCTGGTACGGTTCGTGTCAGGCCAGGACTCTGATATGCTGGTATTCCAGTCCGCATGAGACGCAAGACACCATGTATGACTACTGACTACTTGAATACTATGCCGCTCCTTCCGGGTCGCTCCCCTCCAGGGCGGCTCCGAAGGCGCCCCCTCCCTCAAACCCTAGCTGCCACCGTCGGTGTCCCCTGCCGCCGCTACTGCCTACTCCGGCGGTGGTTGCGGTGCCCATCCCGTCAAGGACGGTGGGCAGGCGAGGTGCCCTGCGGCGACGGCTCACGGAGGCGATGGGTCGCAGGCGGCGAGTTCGGTGACCAGCGCTTGAGTCCTGGTGGAGTGGCGGCATGGAGGCGGTGGGGAGTCACCGGTGCCGGCCGTCCTGGTGGCGGTACGGATCGGGATTCAGGGATTTCAGGATCATGGTGGCCGTCCTAGTGCGAGACTGAAGAATAATGGCGGCGGTCCTATGGTTCCAAATCGCGACAAGACGAAGAGCTGCCTTTCGTATATCCTTCTGGATCTGGCCAGGGTGACGGGTTCCGGAAGGCTCCGCCGGCGATCTTCCATGGGTGTTAAGACCTAGAGATTGTTGGATCGGATGGGATTCGGTCACGCCGCGAGGAACCGGCGTGAACCTCTGCTTTTGTTGCCACTATGGGCAAATCCATGGTGAAATCAGACACGGAGAAGGCCATGGAGGCTGAGATTGAAGGACTGACAGTGGTGCTCCGAGCCTTTGCGTTGAGGAGGAACTGACTTCGAGCTTCAGGAATCGTGACAGCAGTATGTATGCGGGAGCGACATCATTGGTGAGGTTCAAAGTCCTACCTCGCAGGGTGAAAATCCAAGTTTTGGTCTTAATTGGTTGTGCTGGTAAGAGCCTTGATTAAGGCATTGCTTTGTGTGTGGGGACTATCTCTAGGGTGAAAACCATGATCAATGATCCGGCGACGACGGCGCTTGTGCAATGTTCTCTTCCTGAAGGCGTTGATTTTGGAGAATTTGGAAATCAGGTGATGTCTTGGCGGTGGTTGTGCTGCTATTGTAGTGAATGTAACTCTGTAGCAGGACTTTTCTTTTATTAATTTCTTCTTTTTATTATTTTTTGGATGTGTGCATCCGTAATACCTTCGGTTATTGCGTTGTTGCATAGGCCGAGTGTAATTGATATCTTCGTGATAATAATAAATACTCTTTATCTAAAAAAATTGAATATTATGCGAACAACAACTGAAAGTTTAAACAGATCCACATTTTTTCTCAAATACCTACAATAATTCGAATATTTTTTGGTTAACACGGCTAGCCATACTTGTAGGCCGATCTCAGAAGTTTACAAAAGTTTCGCTCCGCTCTGGACCAAATGAACCAAGGAACTTAGGTATGTCTGATGGCACTCCCATGGACTGATTAATACATCCTTTTATCCCAAAAAAACAAGACTAGAACTAACATGGCTTCGTATCTGCACTATAGCCGAATTAGAGAGGTCTTTCAGTCTGGAGGTAGCGTTTTGGGTAGTAGGTATAGATGTACCTATTATATAAAATATTTTTAATGTTTTTTTAAAATGTCAAAAAATTATAGAAAAAATTCGGATACACATTAGAAAATTTTTGTGTTAGCACAAAAAATTTCATGGAGAAAAAACATTTTTTGTGACTTGTCTAAAAAATACGAAAAATATCTCGTATACAATTATTTTGGAGCGTCCGGATTTGTCTGTTTTGCATAGGTCACAAAAATTATTTTTTCTTCATGTAACTATTTGTGCTAACATAAAATGTCTTGAAATATATCTGAAATGTTTATTTTGAAATTTTTGACATTTCAAAATTTATATTTTGCAAAGTGCGTGCATCTACACCTGCTACACGTTATGGATTTCTCGATCTTTCATTGTTTTTAACTTAGCAAGGCTCAAGTAACATGACATTTGTTTCCACGAGATCCCACATGGATCGAATTTCATTATCATCGGATAACCAAATACAAGTCAAGCATCCATGTGCAGAAAATAGAAAGTAAAAGGTTTGAAACTGAAACACTCCAGGTCACTGCACAAGCGCTCCAATAACAGGACATAGAGAATTACACACGAAAATAGAGCTCCCCGCTTTGCTGGGCTGTGGGATGAGGCCAGGGAAATCAAGGAGAGGTCGTTGGGCCGATCAGATGGACGCGGAAGCGCCTCCGCGCAACCGGGGCCTCCTGCTGGTCCTTGCCAACCTGTTCTGGAAACTCTGGTTTGTATCCCCACCGTAGAGAGACTGGAAGTTAAGTTCGAAGATAATTTTTTTGTTTTTGCGAGTGAAGTCTGAAGATAAACTTGACTTGCCTCGGCCATTATTTCCGTCTTACACCAGCTGACATTTGCCGGCCACACGATGAACGTCGCACGTACTACTTCTATGTACAACGACGACTACAATTGTATCGACATATCAACAAGCGGAGTTGGTAAAATTCAGAGAACTAAGCCATGGGAAAAAAAATCAGAGAACTAAGTTGATCGAATCAACAGAACCGTGAAGAAGGAAATACCATTTACATAAGGACTAAGTAAAGTGGAAAGATCAAAATATAGATTTAAACCTTTAACAGGGCAAGATTTATGATAGTAGTGGATGCAGTGTGCAGTTATATGTACTGCTTAAGTGTCAGCAACTAATTAAGGAAAATCGAGACGAAGGACGTAGCAAGCCTCCAATATCTAATATTCGGGGTCCGAGTCACAAGATGAAGGGCAAATCGCAGCTAGCTCCGGGCCGATGAGATGGACGCGGAAGCGCCTCCGCCGCACAACCTGCAGGGTCTTCACCGCTTCTGGCAATGACTTCTTCTTGATCTTTTCCATCTTCTTAATCTTCTTCCTTGGACTAGTAACCTCGGCACGACTCCTTTATTTGATGTGTTGATGGCGTCCCCTTTCACTTGCCGCCGGCACTCAATATTTACCCACTCGATCGTGTGACCGTTGTCATCGGCCAGCGCACGATCGTCATGGAGTTCCTTTCCATGGTAGTAGACGCTCTGGCAGGGCACCGGGACCCCCTCTGCCTCCTCCACCCGCTCCTTAATCCTGCCCACTGTGTCGGTAACCTCGATGTTCAGCTCGAGGTTCCTTTGGCGCATACGAACAGACCGAGCGATAAGAGTCAACTTCGTGCAGTTTTGGACCCCGTAGTCGGCGAGCGTGTGGCCGTCCTCTAGCTGATGGTAGCCGTATATGCTGAGCCACATCTGCGCCGGCCGGAGCATGGTTTTATCCGCTCCTGCAATTTTATCCGAAAGCTCTCGACGGTGTCGCTGCTCTCGACGTCCAATAAGGCGATGGTGCGGCCGGTGCCATCGTGCATACAACGCACGAACACTTCCATCTTGGTCTCCACGAGCTGGATCGTCGACGAGTCGACGACGCCGTGGTCACCAAGCGTCGTGTCGTCGTCGTCCGGGAGGGCCGAGCGGGCGAACACGAGGCGCTGCCGGCCCGGAGGGATCCCCTTCATGCCGTGAAGCGTTGCCTTGACGCTCGCCACGGTGTCGTCCCGGGAGACCTCTAGGACGATGGGGTCATGGCGGCGGTGGTGGGACCTGGGGGGCTTAGGGACGGCAAAGAATACCTTCATCTTCTTTGTGTATTTGTCTTCCTCAGTGACTTCAGCTGCCATGGCCGTGAGCGGAATTTGTGATCCTGTGCCCGTAGATCTAAGACGACGGCCGGGAAGCTGATCGAGGGTTTGGTGTTCTATTTCCTGATCGATGGACTCTGTTAGATTGGTATGACTCCGTATTTTCTTGGTTATATATAGGAATACATTGGTTTGATGAAAAGCGATACTATTGAGGGAATGTGGCGCACGAAACAGATACGTATATGCATGCAAGATTACAATATAGTTTCCAGGAATGCATGCAATTAATGCAGCCAATTTGCATTTGAATCCGATTATAACGGCAATAGTTTTAACTGAAGCGTACAAGATAAAAAAAAGCATGAGTTTTTGTAAGTAGGGGCACACCTACACCGTCACTTCTTTTAGACATTTTCTGGTGTTCGATTTTTTTAAAAGATATCTGCACAGTGTACTAGAAAAGTTATATTGATCTATAAAGTTTGAGCATAATAAGTTGTGCCAGTTGAGTGAAACGAAAAGATTTTTTTTGATGAATTTTGTATTAAAATATATTTTCTACCACTTGTTATTTTTGTGTAGTTTCCCATCTGAATAATTGTGTGTGACATAGTACAATCTTGAGAGAGATGTTTTGGCTCCCGAGTTCATATTCTCCCGATAGAATAAAAAAGTAAACGATATTAAACAAATAAACAATTGGTGACGAACATATACATGGTTTTTAAGTGTGTGCCAAGTTTCATGATAAAATGACATGTGTGGTGCACTGGTGCTCTATTAAACAAAAACAAAATCTGCGTTCTAGAAGTATGTTTTTGGAAATCCCATTCCAGCTACAAATTTGTCATTTTTGCACAGAACATACGAAATGTCATTTCACCGTGAAATTTGGCACATAAGTAAAACATTTGTATATGTTTGTGTCCAAAATATTTCATAATTTTTTGAAATGTTTTACTATTTTTCAAAAAATAATCTATCTGGAGCACTACTTGTGCACGTGCTATCTTATTAGTTTCTTTAGAAAATCATGTTATTTATGCATGCAATATATCACATGGGCAGAATTATTAGTAGAACGACAAGTGTGCCGATCTTAAACTTACGTGCGATATTTCGTGGTGAATTATTAGTAGAACGACAAGAATTATTAGGCAGAGTGCTGAGATCACTCTAGATCAAAAGAAAATGCTCCATGTAAGTAATCTGTATTTCCAAAACAGAACAGAACAAAGCGTTCCCTGTGGGGGAAACTGAATTTTACATAAAGAACAAATATTCTTATTCGAAAATTAGCCTCCAAATATTTCAGCTGCATATATTTCATGGTCAAGTTGAGATGGACACTGTAGAACAAAACAATTACCTGGTAATATTTCGTATTTCCAGAAAACAAAAGATGAGTGTTGAGATGTACACTCTAGAAGAAAAGAAAATGTTCCCTGTAAGTATTTCCAAAACAGAACAAAAGAGAGTGTTCCCTGTGGCTGTGTGGGGAACTGATTTTTACATGGGAAAAAAATTCTGCATGTGGTGTAAGGAAAGTGTTTTTTATGGTACACATGCTAGAATTAGTCCGCCAAAAAGATTCAGATTAATCGAAACTTGACAAAATAGAAGTAAACCAAAATGGACAGACTGTATCTGTGTGTAAGAAATGATTCAAAGAGTACAAGATGGATGGCTTAGCCAAGATTAAATCACATGTGTGCAAAAAATAAATGTGAAACATTCTGTATTTTAACCTGTGTAAAAATAGAAAAAATCTAGATTTCGGGTGATGATTCAAAATCTCTCAAAATTATGAGGATTTTTCATTTTCGTGTAGGTCGAAATACAGATTATTTCGAGTTGGAACTTTGCAGAAGCATAGATCAAGTTGGTGTCAACATCTACTATTTTCCCGGAATGTTTGTGAAACTTTAAAATGGTGATTTAAAAATAAATTAAAAACCGTGCTACAAAAAGACTTTTCGCAGAATCACTTACTATGAAAGGTCCATCTCACCATAAGCTACCTAGTTCAAGTCTCACACCCAACCGTGTTTCGTTTTTCATTTGAAAACTTATTGAGTTGTACATGTTGTACAATTGCTTTCGAGTACTAAAACGCTCTTTATCGGAAGGAAAAATGGTGTACAGTTCTTTCTTTTTTTTTAAACAGGGGTCGGCCCCGAAGGACCGAGAGGCTTCATTAAAAGTCAACACTGGTACATTTTACAGATAAGGCAGCAAGAAATCTGAAAATTACAACCATGCCCTTACAACTTGCACAGAGGACCCGAAGAAGAAATTGGGGAACGCCATTGGGTCCTGCTCCTTCTCCAGTGCGACAAATCCAGAGCTCGAGGCAGCCAACCTCGACGTCGCCGGGGACTACGCCACTTGGGACGGGGAGGCGGGAGCGCGCTGCACCGTAGCTGAAGGGCCTCCGAAACGGCATAACAGCCTGGAGGTTGAAGAAGACCTTAAGACGCCGGCCGGAGGAAGCCGTAGCCGACGTTAAAGGCGGGAGCGGTCGCCTTCCGACCATGTTGAACAGCGACGACAGAAACACCGCCGTGAGGAAGCTCCCTAGAGAAGCACTGCTTCTCCCCTGGTGCAAACCCAGCAGCAACCAAGCACGAATCCGGGATTTTCCTCGTCCCTCGCCACCGAGACGAGCTGCAAGGAGTCCACCCAAATCCACGCCGCCACCACTGAGTTTGCGAAAAACGAACCTTATTGAAGAGGTCACCGAGATGACGATGCAGACCGTCTCCTCCATCCTCTGGAGCTTGCCGGACTGCTTCATCTCCTCCGCCGTGCACCGGGAGCGGCTCGGGAACTCCGGCGACATGAACCCCGCAACACCACCTCCGAATCTGCAGATGAAGCAACAACACCAATCCCTCTCCTCGCCTCCACGGCCGGCCAGAGGGAAATCCGCATCACCACACCTCATGACAAGAAGGTGGCCAGATCTGCCATTATTTGAGAAGCTCTCTGCCGTTTCCATCACACCACCAAGCTTCCACCACGGAAGCTCGCCGGAAAGAAGCAGATACGGCCGCCAAGCGCTTGGCAGGAGCGCTAGCAGAGGAGAGCGCAGCGGCACCACGCCATTCGCCACACGGGACCATAACCACGAAAACCTAAACCTAAACCTACTTCTACTGCTGTACATGGGGAGCCTACCACCTAATCCATCTCCTCGCCGGCCGGCAAGGCCTCCGGAGAGCAGGGAGGGTAGGGGCGGCGGTGGAGGAACACAGGCGACTCTCAAGGGGGGCAAGCGGTGGGGAAAAGCTCCTCTTGGTGTACAGTTCTACAGTTGCTTTCCAAGCTACACACATTTCTCACACTTGATTAATAAGCAAATTAAAATGCACATGTATGAAGCAAACATCTGGTGCATATACATGTAGGCGCCTGAAAACAGTACGTTGAACAGCAACAGACACTCTCGCATAAAACTGCAACTTTGGCGCACCAATTGCGAAAAACCGCGGTTTTGTGCGATCCCAGATCATTGTCGTGGTTTTTCAGAATTGATGCGCCAAAGTCGCGGTTTTATGCTAACAACTCCACAATGCTAACACGGAAAGATAAAGTGAACTAAACAAGAAGAACAACAAAGCTAGCTAGATACGCTCGCACAGTCGCACACACTAGTCAAGCCAGCTAGCTAAGTGATACAGAAATCGAAAGTTCAGAACCAAGAACAACAAGATACGTTCCCACCCAGCACACTAGTCGCTAGCAAGCCTTGGTCACTAGTTAGAGGCCTGAAACTCACACGGCAGGTGGAGCAACGGCCGGAGAGGTAGCAGGAGTCGGACGTCCTCGGCTGCACCGGCGAGGTGGTCGAAGCGGCGGGCCTCTTGCTCCTCCTCGTAGCTCTGCTCGACGGCCTGGATGTAGGGGCGGTAGTACGCCTCGTGCGCGAAGACACACTTCACCAGCGCGGCACCGGCCCGGAGGCAGCGTTTGACCTTGACGGGGTCCTTGCCAGCGAGCTCCGCCTCCGTGGAGCACCGACGAGACCTGACGTACTCGTCCCTGCACGCGCCACTCATCATGAACTTGCAGTGGTCGCAGTCGGCGCAGTCCTCCGGGACCTCCTCCTCCACCACCGTGGAAGCGGGGACGGCTGCGGGTGTTCTCGCGCGGCGAGCGCAAGAGCCGCCCTCCCTTGCCGACGGAGCGGCGGTACCATGAGCGTCGGAGCCGGCGGCGGCCTTGGACTGGGAAGACGAAGCGGACCCCATGGATGACAAGTACGATGCTGCCTCTTCTACCTTTCTTGCTCAGTTGCTCTGGTGGTATCTAGCTTACTTGGATGGAGAAGAAGTGTATGCTCGCTCGCTCGCTCGCTTGCTGCATCCTGTCCATCTCACTTAAAAGCAGAGCACGGGAGGAGACGAGGTACTGTTGCTCTGCTTCCGACGAGGACGAGGTACCCATATCCAGAAAAGACGGGCCGTGGTCAAAACTTAATTCAATGGAGGGTGAGCTGACCGGCCGTGTTGCATGCAAACGGAAACGCTTATGCAGGCGTCTGCTTGTCCATCTTGCTACAGGCGTGTTTCATGGGAATCCTATCAAGTCCGTGTGTGATGGTGTGATGTGATCCGCGGCAGGCTTTAGTTCAATGCGTGACTTCACTATGGCGTGCCGATCGTTTGTTGCGTGCTGCCATGGCACTGCTGCCCTCTTTGCCTTTTTCTGCTCCGATCCTACGCCGATGTTTATGTCCTCGGATGGGCAATGGGTAATCCATATCCGCTAAACCGATGACCACCCACACTAAATGGGGGAGGGTTTGATGGCGATATGTACCTGCGGGGCTGCTTAGAAGTAAAAATCCATACCCACCGGGTCTAGCGGAGGCGGGTATGAGGGTGCCAAACCCAGAACCGTGAACTCGTAGACCTGACTAAGAGATGTGAACCACACGTGTCATTGCCTCACACTCTCTCACCGAACCCACTCCCCCACGCACGAAGAACACACCACACCACATCACGCGTCCACGCACACACCACACTACACACCACACACGATACCACTCTTATCTTCTTCCCATCCGTCGTCGCCGCCGCACCCCTGCTCTCTCCCTTATCTTCTCCTTCCCATCTCTCTTGCAGTCTACAGCGATGATCGCCTGCTCCCTCCTCACGGCCATGGCTCCCCCACCAGCGGATCTGGCGCGGCGGCGCCGGGGAGGTGGAAAACGACGTGGTTTGGAGCTAGACGACTTAGAAGATTACAAAAGTGTGTGATTGGCACACATGATGTACCCATGATTGGAAGCGGATGCGATGTGGCCTCCAACCTCTGATGTGATGTGAACAGCTGCTAGTGTTGTGATTTCTCCACAGCTGTTCATAAAAGGTGCCAATTTCTTTTTTGAATTAAATGAAAAAAGAGGGTCCAACCTCTGATTACTCCAAAAAAAAATACCATGGGATTAGCGTACTATAGATGCCCAGTTTTTACAAACCATGGTATCTCGAAAATACACCGAAAAAACAGGGCCTAAACCATGAACGGGCCAGATTACTTCCTTACTAGTATCAGAGCACCTAATTAAGGAAAAGGGTCCATTTCACAAGAAGAACGGCATATCGCCGCTAGCTCTGGGCCCCTGAGATGCACAAGTAAGGGCCTCCGCCGCACAGCCTGCATGGTCTCCACCGCTTCCACCGAAGACTTCTTTTTGATCTTTTTCCTCTTCTTGATCTTTTTCCCTGGACGAGTGATCTCGACGTCGGCGTGTCTCTTAACTGTTTCCGTCTCGCCGACCATCGGAGTGTCTTCCTTACTCCTCGTTTTGGTGGCATCGCCTTTCTCCTGTCACCGGCACAAAATATCTACCCACTCGAGCGCGCGGCCGTCCTCGTCGGCCAGCGCACGGCCGTCGTGGAGCTTCTTTCCATGGTAGGAGACGCTCTGGCAGGCCACCGGGACCCCCTCTACCTCCTCCACCCGCTCCTTAATCCTGCCCACCGTGTCGGTAACCTCGATGTCGAGCTCGAGCGTCCATCCCCGCAAACGAGAAGGTCGGCAGAGAAGCGTCACCGTCGTGCAGTTTCGGACGCCGAAGTCGGCGAGCGTGTGGCCGTCCTCTAGCTGAACGCAGCCATATACGATCCGCTGCAGCGCCGGCCGGTAGCAGGTGTTCCCCGGCTCCTGCTGCAACCTGATACGGAAGCTCTCGACGGTGTGTCGCTGCTCTCCACGCCGTATAAGGCGATGGTACGGCCGCTGCCGTTGTGCATACAATGGGCGAACACTTGCATATTCGTCTCCACGAGCTGGATCGTGCACGAGTCGGTGACGCCGTGGTCGCCAAGCGTCGTGTCGTCGTCGTCGGGGAGGGCCGAGCGGGCGAACACGAGGCGCTGCCGGCCCGGAGGGATCCCCTCCAGGCCGTGGAGGGTTGCCTTGACGCTCGCCACCGTGTCGTCGCGGGAGACCTCTAGGGCGACGGGGTCCCGGCGGCGGTGGCGGAACGGTGTGGCTGATACAGCGACGAATACTTTCATCTTCTTCGGGTTCTTCTCTTCCTCATTGACTTGCGTTCGTGTTATATGACGGCCGATCGAGGGTTCCTGTTTTCTTTCGTGACCTAGGGATTCTGTTAGATTGGCATGACTCCGTATTTTCATTGTTGTTATAAATAGGAATACTTTGGTTAGATAGAAGGACTGGACTACACAGCGCCGCCGCTCCTATTTCATTCCGAGCGGCGGCCCATGTAGCCAGCTGCGACGCGCGTATGTGTACGTACGTGCGTCGTACCGAGCGAACAGTGCTGACCTGCTGCTCCACAGCGCCAGCACGTTACCACCACACGATCAAAAAGCTGCAGCGGCAGTAGCACTGCTTGCATCGGTATTAGACATGCATCCAGATTTTAGAAATAACAATCGTGAGATTAAATAGGGATTGCGTAAGGTGGTCGTTACAAGTTTCCCATGGCATATACATGTGATGTTTATATGCAATTGTTATCTTATTTGCTTGTCAATTTTTTTTAAAAAAATACTTAGTCCGTTAATTAATTACTTTGCGTTAAGACAACTCCAATGTTGCTATAAATAGTTACCACGTGGTTTAGACATGTTTACCGTTTTCAAAAAGCAAATTAAAAGCGATTTCCAGATTCTCTCATGAAGTTTTCATATTTGTTCGGATAGGGTTATTTGTTTTCCCAAAACAAATTTCAAGGTCTCTAGTTTACCTCACATTGTTTGCGTACAATTATCAGATTTTCAAAAAATAACCATCAGGTTCTCTAGTTCATACACCATTGTTCGGAAACATTTATCGGAATTTTTAAATGGACCCTCCAGTTTCTTCTGTTCAGCTAACACATTATTCGGACATAATTATCAGATTTTCGATTGCACCTGCCAAGTTTTTTTTGGTTCAACTAGCATATTGTTCGGACATAGTTATTAGATTTTTCACATGCACCCACCAAATTTTCCAGTTCATCTACCATATTATTTGGGCATGGTTATCAAATTTTCAAATGCACCCATCAAATTCTCTAGTTCAGCTACCACATTATAGGGAGAAATCAAGGCGAACTAACACTTGAAGATTACACTTGATCACCACATTTCCAAGGTGAAATAATGCAAAAAAAGATATAATTGTCATCTCATCTAAGGATGATCCCACACAAATTACACATGGTTGCCATGTTTTAACACGATGAAGTAATTACGAAACTAAGTCATACACCGACTACCAATAGGTGGTTACCAGATAAATCACAGATGGTTCACAGATAAACTAACTTGGTTACTGGATAAACCACACATGGCTGGCAATTAAACTAAACATGGTTACCAGATAAAACACACATAACTACATGTGGTTACTAGATAAACCATAGAGGTTGACGCATAAACTACACGTAGTTAACAGATAAACCACACATGATTGACAGATAAACTAAAAAGTGGTTACTACACATAAGTAAAACGTGGTTACCAGATAAATCTACATGGTTGACAGATAAATTACACGTGGTTACCAGATAAACCACGACGACCATAGTAGGGGGCAGCGGGGTTGACCGCAGCGGCAAAAGGTGCTTCCTTCTACAGCCAAGTGCATGCCACGAACACACACTCGCCTCGTCGGTGTCGCTGCCATATATTGAAACTTATACAACGTCTAAGTGCATCATCACCATGTCCAGAGCACCACCACCCTCCACGGCGAGCTTGCTCTCAAGGCGTCCACGGCCCAACGACGACACGACAACTCCAGCGAGCGGTGGCCATCGGCCTCGACGAGGTCCAGCACGTGTCGCGCCCATCGGCCCAGTGAGGTCCGCGAAGGCGGTGACCAGCACATTATTTACACTTACCGGTTAACCTAGTTTCAGTTATCAGATTAGATAATCATGGTCACCAGATTAATTAGTCACAACTACCATATACTGTGAATCATCACATTATATACACTTACCGGTTAACCTAGTATGATTTATCCGATTAAATAGTCATAGTCATCAGATTAATTTGCCACAACCACCATATATTGTGAATCACCACATTAGTTACACTTACTTACTGACCTAGTAGTATAAATTATCATATTAAATTGTCACAGTCACCAAATTAACTAGTCATTCCTATTCATGGTTATGATGTTCAATATTCAAATAGTGGAGATTCACGAAGACAACCACCATATAGTGCATGTGAATCATCAGATTGTTTACAATTATCACTTAACCTAGTAGCAGCTATCAAATAGTCACAGTCACCATAATAACTAGTCACGACCATCCATCACATACTGTGAAACATCACATTATTTATACTTACCGATTAACCTAGTAGTAGACACAGTGTCATCAGATTAATTAGTCACTACCACCACATACTGTGAATCATCACATTTAACTTTTTCAGCTAGAACTAAACAAGATTGTACAAGGACAAACTACGGATATTCAGAACAAATATGACAATTAGGCTCAGGTGAAAGCTTACATAATTCCAACTTTTCACGAGAGATCGGCGGAGGAACAAGCACAGTTCTACCAAAACTCCAGAACCACCACAACGTTGTCCATCACCGATTTGCTGGAGATTAAGGCAGAAATTGGCAGCAGACGAGTAGCCTTCTATGAAGAAAATCTATCTACAGGTGGAGAGCGTGGAGATTGTTGGTCAGCTTCAGTCTGCCATGGCAATGGCCCCACGCCCCCACGGCTCACAATCCATGGATGCCTCAGGAATTGCTAGGCAGAGAGACTCCCGGAGATGTCCCTGCAGAGCATACGTTCCATGAGGTCCTCGGCTTCGGGAAACACGGACGCGAAAACGCGCGGCGGGTTCTCTTCCCAGCATGCTCGTCGGCGGCAGCCTCCCTGCTGCGTGCTCACGAGCGGCGACCGCCTTGGTTGCGCACGACGGCGGGCTCCCCGCTGCATGCTCGTCGTCGTTGGCATCCCCGCGCTCGGGACGGAAGCCCCAGCCTCGTGCTAGTTGGCGACGCCCTGGCGGCGCCCTCCGTGCGCTAGCGGCGGATGCATCCTCCTTGGGCTAGTCAGCGAGGGACACTTCCATCGTGATTTGAGAGAGACAAACTGAGTGGACAGGAGGAGCCCGCGTTGAGGGGATAAGAGAACGTGTGGTAGTTGGAGCCGATGACTTTTCGCGAATCTTGACGAGCCGCCGCACGGGAGAGACGCGGTGCGGCGCCTCTGTGTAGCTTTTCTCTTAATAGAAAGAGATACAGTTGAGGGCTATATGGTGCACGAGGAATCACAGATGTCAGATGGTATGCATGCAAGATAGTTTCGAAAATAAGGAAATAAATAAATTTGCCTGTACTGTGTTCCTACGTGTTTGAACACTACCATATCGCCTGCCTTATGCTCGGCCCTGTCCGTACCGTCAACACAATCTGGAACCACAAGACTGACTTTTGTGGGATTAGAACTTACAAGCTACAACATATTGAAAATTGATTTTGTATTGGACAAAAAGTAAAGAAATAAATCAGAGGAGAATCGGGTGCATCTATGAACAAGATTGACCAGTCATTTTGGTAGCTAAGCAAGTTATAAATAATAGATGGACCTTTATTTCTGCTTATATGCTGATGTACGACTCTCCTGAGTTGTTGGTGCTCTGCTCACTTGTATATATTTCTATAAAAGCTAACTGGACAGCGTATGCATAGAAATAGAATACCCTCTTGTTTCTCGCCACCGCCGACAGATGCGGCCGGCGGTACGGTGGGGCTCTGCTAACTCCATGAGTTGGTGCTTCGGCGATGCCATGCCGATATAGGTGTTCATCGTGGAGAAGGCAGGGTGGTTGATTCATCCTCCTCTTGACGGCTTCACGACTTCTTCTGACACCTACTGGGGACCTTCGGTCGTCGGGTGTGGCGGCAGAGTATGGGTTTCGTGGCGGCGCCCTCTCTGTCTGGCGCGCGGCGGTGAAACTCTACAGGTCCGGAGCGAATAAAAGGTGGTTCAGCCCAACACATCGATTTAACCCATGTTGGCCGTTCTTGATCTAGCCGTCAACGAGTTTTGGATGTCGCTACTGGCGTCAGGTCTTCTCAGATTGACATACGTGCTACTGAATCTATATGATTTAGATGCGATCCAGTCGTTCGACTCTACAAATTTAAACCCATGATGCTTCAAGCCTTCAACTGGGCGTGTCGCGAAGCTCCGCTTTCTTTTGACACCATTGGACATGTCAATACTTGTGATTTACATGGTACTGGACAGAGGCAGGCGATGTCAAGACGGCTATAATTGGATGACCAATGATGGCGGGTGTAGAGTTTTGGATGCGGCGCAGATATTGCTTCACGGTCTGTTGTGAGGTCATGGCTGCAGGACAATGTTCATGTCCGTACCACAAATGTGCGTGTGAGACTAGTGACTGATGCTTTGTGTAGTGACGGCTTCGGTGGGGGCGACAACATTCGGGGATTTCATTCCGCGTGGTGGCCGGACTAAACATTCATGGTGAAAACCCAAAGTCTGACTTTTATTGGTTGCATCTGACAATGTCATGTTTCTTATTGAAAGCATTGTGTGGAGAGTTATGGTCTTCTCATGGGTGAAAATTTACACTTTATGATTGGGGGGCGACTATGCTCATACATTAATTGTTACCTCGTTGCCTTTGCGGAACCTATTCTGTAGCGTCGGGGTTGTATTGATTGTTTAGATCTGGCCGTTGCGAGATATGAATCATTGTGGCGGTTTTATTTATTTCGTCTTCTTTGTTGATTGTGTGCATTTTTAATGTGTCGACTAGTTCTTAACTTTATATTGGTGCAGAGGCTTGCTATATTTTTTTTTTCGAGAATGCACTTGCTATATTTAATATATATTTTATACTAATATGTTCCCTTTGTCGGAAAAAGTAGAAATCGAAGACCCAGCTAATTATTACAGCATCAGAAATGTTTTCCTGATCGAGTTTCAGCGTCGTGAAAGTACAAAGAAACTTGTTTATTTTATTTTGACATGATTACCCGTTGCAATTTGTTGGACCTGTTTGCTCCCATGATACAAGTTTGTGTAGCTGGAGTTATTAGCTCGAGAAACAACTACTAACGTGACTTTTGTAAGTAATTAGTATAATCCTTGGGTACTTTGCCTCGTTTAGACTTCTGGTTGTCCAAGCTGGAGGCGAGGGTGTTTCATGATGGTAAAGAACTCAACCTGCGGCTGGGGATCGATAGCGAGGTCGCCCTCTATCTCTCTCCAATCGAACTCTCTCAGCAAGTTGGCCGTGAAGTAGGTTATGTGGAGCATCGCAATACCCCGACCGGGGCACATTCTCCGGCCACCGCCAAAAGGCATCATTTTGACATTGCTTCCGAGTTCCTATTCACCTTTGCAGGCCATAAATGGATGTGGCTTGAACTCATCGGGGTCGTCCCACATTGTGCCATCTCGTGCTAAAGCCGCCAGCGGGAAGTACACTTTGGTTCCCGCTGGAAAACATTGGCCGTCGTGGATAACATGATCCTGTGTCATCACCTGCCTGAAAACCGAAGACGTGGGGGGATGCAGCCGGAGTGCCTCCATGACGACAGCGTTGAGGTAGTTCAGCTTGCCGAGAACATCCTCCCTCACTTCCTCGGCGTCTGCAGGCACAAAAGCATGAATCTCCGTCCGGACTGCATCCTGCATGTCTGGTCGCTTCACCAAGTTGGCCATGGTTCCACTGCGGTGCCGATGCCGTGGTTTCCGTCCCGGTACCAAGGAACTCGGAGCACATGTCGTATGTTATTATTAATTTTTTTTTGAAGGAAGTTCGTGTACAAGATGAAGATCAAGATCAACAAGATCAAGATCAACAAGAGATCGAACGAACACACACGAACAGAGGGAAAAACCACACCACACACGGCGAACACAGAACCACCAAGCAGAGCACCTCCTTTGAGCTCCAGCAGCACGCCGCCGGGGAGGAAGAAGGCGAGCTCACCTCGCACCGCAGCGACCTGCTCGACCAACCTTGTTGAGATGCCGCAGAAGCCGTCTGACGCAAGCACCAGAGTCTGAACGCTGAAAGAGCATCGGCGTCGAGCCGCCGCCAGAACCACCCATCTTCCACAGCGCCGTCCGCGACCACCGACGATGGAGATCTTCCCACCTGCAAACTTCCAAAGATCTTAAGCAAAAGCAACGCCTTGCACCGAGGTGAAGGCAGCCGGACCCCAGAGACAAGAGCCAGCGCCGCCATCACGGCCACCGGCTCGAGGGGAAGCACGCCGCGGCTCCGGGGAGCAGCGGACGCACCAGAGACGGCAGATCTGCCCCAGGCCTCCGCCGGAGCACCGAGGACAGAGGAGAGGACCGCCGCCGCCAAAAGCCTCTCCGACCACGCCGCCAACTCCACAGCGCCGCCGGCAGGCACCCCACGCACACCTAGACTATGTACACGCACGGGATCCGTCGATTCCCCGACCTCCCGCCGCCGGAGCGGCCGCGGAGGCGAGCAATCGAACAGATCGCCGGCGGCGAGCTGGTTCGCACGGGAGTCGCCCAAAAATCTCCTCCTGATCACTGTAGATGGGGAAAAGGAGGGGGCCGGGTGTTCTGCTTGTATGTCGTATGTTATTTCATTGCCGTATGTTATCTATCTATACTTCTTATAAAGCAAAACTCCACTAAGTGCAATTAATATTTTTCTATCTCTATATGCAAGCTATGCACATCACTTGCTCTTTTAGCCAATCAATTGTCCATGTCATCCCACTAATATTCATTAATTATTTTCCATCTCTACATGCATGCATCCACAAGCAAAACCCCACTAAGTGCATTTATTATTTTTCTATCTCAACATGCAAGCTATCCACATCATCCATGCTATTAGCCAATCAATTGTCCATGTCATTTCCACTAATACTTATTCATATACACATCATACATTTCTCCAATCATCTAATAGTTCACATTAACAATGTATAATACACACGCAATTCATGTTTATAAAAATTTAGTATGTCGACTATGACCAATTGATTTTCGTATATTCATTTAATGTGTCATACCTTTTGTATCATATTATTTACACGATATAGTTTCTAAAGTAATGCCCGCTGCAACGCGCGGGTTGTCTTCTAGTTTCAATTGTTTGTCAGGCGTTTTTATTTGACGATTATTTTCTTTGATTTTATTTTTAGTCTGTTTTTTAGGACGAAACTCAGGAAAGCTTATCTTTGCTGCGTGTCCGATGAAAATCTCATGGCAAAGCCGGAGACACACGGCAAACATATGTTTTCCCGTAGTGAATCTTGACTTTCCTATTCGACAAATTACTATTATATAAAAATTGTTAGGCTTGACCACCATAGAATCCTCTATGGAGATATTTGTAGATATCGATATATGTACATACATTTTGTTGGCCTAAATTCTATAGTATATAGATGTGCTTTTGTCATAGTTTATGCATAGTTTAAATTTATACGGAATTATTCAACAAATTATTTAAAAATAACACTATCTAGGATAAAAAAATACTAACTCTTGTGTTTATAATGGGATATGTTTTATTTTTATACCAAACAACTTTGGATGGTGGTACGAACATAGTTATTGTATTAATAAAAACAAGTTAACATTAGCGCCAATGACTTATTAGAAAATATAAATGTTTAGTACAAATAAGCCTCATTTGAATAAAAAATTGAAATCAGTGCTCCAGTTATGGTACCAAGCTTCTCGATATGTGCACGGGGACAAAAATGCTTGATGTCGGATAGGTAGCGGGATCCGTGGCATCCACCGCCTCATAGCTTATGATCTGTCCTCCGACGTTAAAACGGCGGAGGAGGGGGTCGTGCATGTCTCTAGGGTAGGAAGAGATCTCCTTCGTTGCCGCTGCCGCAGGATCCAGTGCTCTCCTTCTCCGACACCACAATGACGCCTCCGTCGAACGACTAAAATATTTCCACATTGCATTTATTGGCAAACATTTTGTTTGCATGTAAAATAATCCAGCCATAGCCGATGGGAAAAACAAGTTGCAGCTAAAATTGATGCTGCTATGATCAGCAACGAGACAAATAAATATCAAAATATGTTCAGTTTATCTCAATTATCCAGATATGTGATTCACCCACCCGTCTCCAATCGGAAGGACACAATTAGCTTGATGACAAAGGATGGGTATTTCAAAAATCATTGCATAAACATCTAGAAGAAAGGTGACAATGCTCCAGGCACACTACAGAATACCATGTCAACATTCTCCGCCTCCAAACCTATCATGACGCTCTACCGCAAATACTGCGTTTTCTAGATTATCTTTCTGCAATGGTCCCATTGCAATCGCGAGTATCTACGAAACGTCATATCTTTCTTACACTCAAAAGGGCTTAAAAAATAAGTTTAAGCCCACAATTCAAACTCAAATTTGTCAACAAGGGTATTTGAAAATTGAAACAAGAGTGATATTCTTTTTTCTTTTCCCTGGCGGCTCCGGACCATCTTCTTGCTCCGCAAGAAGCCCAACCAGGCCGCCGAGCATAAGCCCACTTCCCACCGGAGCAACCTCCGTTCCTCCCCAAATCGAACTCGCCGCTTCCGCCCCCGCGACGCTCCGACCATGTCGGTGAGTCCCCGGACCTCCCTTCTCCCCTAGCCTCGCCACAGATCTCGATTTCGATTCCCCCCTGACGCCCTTCCATTGCAGATCTTCGAGTACAACGGCTCCGCGGTGGTGGCGATGGTGGGGAAGAACTGCTTCGCGATCGCCAGCGACCGGCGCCTCGGCGTGCAGCTGCAGACCGTCGCCACCGACTTCCAGCGGGTCTTCAAGATCCACCCCAAGCTCTACGTCGGCCTCTCCGGCCTCGCCTCCGACGCACAGACGCTGTGAGCCAGCCAGATCCTCCACCCCCTTCTTCCGCATCTGAATTGATTACGCGCTACGCGGCGGCAGCTTTCTTAGGGTTTTTTGTTCGGTGCGTGCGTGCGTGCGCAGGTACCAGCGGCTGGTGTTCAAGCACAAGCTCTACCAGCTGCGGGAGGAGCGGGACATGAAGCCCGAGACCTTCGCCAGCCTCGTCTCCGCGCTCCTCTACGAGAAGAGGTGAGTGTTTCTCTTCTCTCCCAGCGCAACCTGAATTGGATTGTTAGCCGTGCGAAGTAGGGTGAGCGGGGTGATGTGCGCACAGCAATTGGGGTCTACAGTAGTATTGTGCAAAGATATGCAAATATTGGGCGTGATAAATATCATGCTAAACCTGGAACTATTGCCTTGATCATCGGTTGGTTCATTTGTTGCCCGAAATAAGTACACTTTAACCTTTAGACGGTGTTCTAGCTTTGCTAATTACTCAAAAGTATGCAATGTTTTACTGTGTGGGCGTGATGTTATTTTGGGGGATGTGGTACTTAGGGAGCTACATATGGATATGCAATGTTGTAGATTTAGATACCACCTTTTGGTCCTTTTGCACTAAGCGAGTAATTAGGGTGCACTTTATGGGCTTATCTGAGGATCACATTAATGGTACACTCCTAATTTATGCAAATGGTTGTTCAGCATTGCAGTTTAGGATTGGGGACTTAGTTGAACAACAAAAAATTCCGTAGATAACTTACAAAGTAAATCTGGACACGTCTTGGAGTAGAGCCATAGGTGTAATTTCTCCAAGAATGAAAAGTTTGGTAGTTAGCTTGGCAAGATATGGACCAAATTTCTGATTAATAATCATGAACATGAGCCTTCAAGCTTTCCAGCTATGCAGTAATTACGACTTCTGACTTCATGATATTTAGCCTTTTTATGTAGTAATGAGCTCAGTGATTATCCTTTCTGTGTTAATCTACATATTATCTATGCTAAACTGTGTTTCTTCATTCTGTATGATTCGCTAACAGAAGAAGGTTTATCTAATTTTTGTGTGCTGATGAAACATTCAGATTTGGGCCATACTTCTGCCAGCCAATTATTGCTGGACTTGGACAGGACGATGAGCCATTTATTTGTACCATGGACTGCATTGGTGCAAAGTAGGTATCAGTTTTGTTTGTGCTTTTGCTTTTTCCACACAGATTTTTATTTTCGGTGGATTATATACAAATGGTATCCTAGTTGATTATCTGCTTCTCATCGCTCCTCTACCAAGTTGTATGCCTGTTTTGTTTCTTATTCTGCAATCTGGGTTCTATTCCTCAGGGGTAGGGGAAAGTTCCATTTACATGTTTTGCGATTAGATATAGGTCTGTCAACATCAAGGTGACTGTAATTTTTGAAAAATGAGTAAATCGTCTTTAACAAATAGCCCTACATCTCACTCAATGCGAGAGGATTGTTGCCATCACCAAAAGGGATAAAAGCACCAAGCATTGGTTTTGTGTCTACCACTACTTCCTTAGTAACAAATGCTCAAAATATTGTGAAGTTTTGTTTGTCAGAGCATAGCACGACCTAGAATATAACTTCTGGGTTGTGCCTCTGCTCAGCGCCTAAGCGCGCCTTTTATAACCTTATTATTGTTGAACATGAGTTGATTTGCAGCCACGACCAAAAGTGAAAAGCACATCTAAGATTTGTCTTATATCCACCCAGTATTCATTAGTAACAAATGAGTTTTATTTTTCCTGTTTCGGGTATAGCACAACCTAGATTATTAATTCTGGATCTTCTGTTGTTCATTTGATTCACCATCCAATTCACTTAAATACAACTCACACATGACACAATCTCTCTGTGCCATACAAATCTGTGTAGGCTCTAGGTTGGGCATTGGTAACTCTCTTCAACTCCAAAATTTGCTCGTTATTTGTTTCTTTTATGAAATTGACAATCATTTTACCTTCTCATCTCATATGTCTTTCTCTAGTATTCAGTCATCTTATAGTGAGCTAATTGTAGATATTTCTTCGTATGCAGGGAACTGGCTAAGGATTTTGTTGTCTCAGGGACAGCATCAGAGTCATTGTATGGTGCTTGTGAATCTATGTACAAGCCAAACATGGTACGTGTTTGTGTGGTTAATTGTAGCAAGTGCAACATGCTTTATTTATGTTTCCATCTCGTGTTTGCCACATTTTGTACAGTTTCATATCATTGCTTTACACTTTAGGCTGCCAGCTTTTGTACCATAATTATTTTGTATGATATAAATTGCCTTACACCATCTTATTTTCCATGACAAAGGAACCTGAGGAGCTCTTCGAGACCATATCACAAGCTCTGTTGTCATCTGTTGACCGCGATTGCCTCAGCGGGTGGGGAGGCTATGTTCTTGTCGTGTAAGTTAACTACTTGCTTCTGCCATCAGCTCTCTGAATGAAACTATTATATCTTGATGATATATCAATGTATGGCACAAATGTATCACATTCACTTGTAAGTCATTCCCTTAACCAAGTGTTGATCTAGTTCCTTGGCATCTTGCCCTTTGGGTTTGCAGGACACCCACTGAAGTTCAGGAGCGAGTGCTCAAGAGCAGGATGGACTAGATCATGGTCTTGTGTTCCGATGCTTGCTGTTTCTGGTCTGACAACAGCACGTAGCCACATCCGTTTCGTGCTTGGATTATGTAGTAACCTTGTACTGTCGAACTTGATGTTATATCTACCCCGTAGAGGCAATATTTGTTTTCTTTTGACTTTTATTACGCTTCCTTATCTATGGTAGACGTCTTTGTCGTGTGCTTGGTCCCTTAATTGTGGTATCGTCTGTTTTCCTGAGATTAGCGATAACAGTCAGGCTATTTTCACATATGCTTTTTTTGCTGTTTTTTTCACGTATGCTTGAGGCACCCACACGCTACTGACGCCACTTGTACAAAGTGCAGCTTAGTTGTTCTCCGTTTTCTTCAAGACATGAAAAACAAAATAAATAGTGATTTATGTAGATAGATCCAAGATAAAGTGTTGACTGTTGAGCACTAGAGCATTGGCTGGCGACTCTTGAAAATTTGAGTCTCCTAGATGGTTAGAACGTGAGGTCAATCAAAGTTTGTTTACCTCACAGTATGTAGACGCCGAGAATAGTCTCGGCAACAAAATAAATCACTTAAACGAGATGATGGTATGGGAAGAGAATTTGAACTTTCAGAGAATCGATCTTTGCCTGTATCAATTTTCCCTTTATTTTTCTTTGGTTTGTTATTCTCTCCATGTCGTGCCCCGTGCATCATCGCATCAGCCAGTCATACTCTCCTCCTTGCGTTGCGGTGCTAGTTCTTCAGTGACATGTATAAACTTTTATGCATAAGAGCACCGTGGCACTACTGTGTATAGTAATAGTTGACTACCATGTGAAATTAGTGATGTTTACAAAACCTTTTGACCAAATGATTAGCACCGTCAAAGGCGGGTTGCCGCACGGCAAGCCAAGCCACGCCCCTGGAATTTAGTATCTTGGATTTTGCAACCGTAGAAGATGCACAGTGGAAATTAGAAAGCAATTGTAGATTACATTCGAAATTGGCAACTGCGAGCCCAAGCTAGTTCTACATTTCCCACGAATTGTTAACCACACAAATATAACCCCAAGTTCCCAAAATAGTACAAACTATATTTGCCATGCACAGTCTGTATTCATCGACCAACCGAACAAGTTAGTCAATCAAGAATGCAAACATTGTCTAGATAATTCTCGCAAAAACAACAACGTATATTTATCTACTACCGATCCTGACATACCCTTGCCGTCTGGGTTTCGAGAAATCCCAGAGACCCTGGACCTCAACCCGCAGAAGACACCAAGGGGGACGTCGTCCTCGGACACGGTGCACCTGAACGTGAAGCTGTCATCGTGGACGCACGACGACATCTCCAGCTCCCTCCTTTCGACATGGACTGTTTCCACCAGCATTTCATATGACTCCGAGACCGGGGGGCCGAAGTCCAAGAATAGCGGCCTCTTGTAGGACGACACTTTGATCTCGCGCTGCTGGACGAGGCGGTGGTTGTCGAAGAAGATGGGCTTCCCGCTCCCGTGCTCCAAGATCTCTATGGAGACCTTGGCCTTGGAGATGGTGTCGGCGTACTTCCGGAGGCGGGTGCGCGGGGTGGCTTTGACGCGGAAAGTGACGTAGTCGTCGTCGTCGCCGGTGCAATGCACCACGAGTATCCAGCTGTGCCCGCGGAAGAAGAACTCCACCGCTTTCTTGTGGTAGTCGCGGACCTCGAAGACGTGTGTTCTGCACTTGGTGTACGAGGTGGGCAGACGAGCAGCCATGGCTCAAGATTGTGGTGGATCCAATGCAACACAGCCCTGATTGTTTCTCTTACATATAGGCTGGCGGACTCCGAGTTGGAGTCCTACCTTTTTTCTGAAAACCCAAACCATTCCATAATAAGGGAGGCCGATCCTTTCCAAACATCGAACCGGTTCTCTCCCGACTGCTCATTATTCACGCCCCAAAATTACACTCCATAATTCCGCACCTTCCTTTCCCAGTCTCTTCGCCATATTCTCCTCCGCAATCGAGCCAGATACCCTCGTCACCACGCCGATCTCCACGGCGGCGCCTCCAGCAAGACGTACCTCTGGCCCTCCGCTCTTCACCGGCCGCATCCGATGTGCCTCGTTTCCACCGTGCCGCAGCGCCGTCGCCGACGTAGGCGTGTTGTGCCCTTCACAAGCGGGGAGGGCGTAGGACTCTAGGTTCACTACGCGGAGGGGGATTCACCGGCGGCTGCATGTCGGCGCTTCTATGAGCCAATGAGCTGTCAACGCATAGTAAAAGAAAATATGGAACCTGCAGTTGTGGCAGGGTGACTGATACCCATTGAGAGCTTGGTGCATGCTCATGGAGAAAATACGAGGTATCAATGGGATAAATCTACAAGTACACTAACAAAAGCAGGAGCAGTGAATACAAACTGATTACATTCAGTGTCCAATGTCAGCAGCAAATATTGTTATGAAAATGCTCGAGAAATCTGTACAAGTGTGCATTTAATTATAGTCATTAAATATTTCTAGTGTGATGACGAGTAGAATAAATAAAGGGAAAAATTGCTGATGAACACTGTTATTTTTTGCCCTTTGTCGAAAGACACCGCCGGATTCTATCTTTACTGAGTACCATTAAAATTTATTGTCAGATTTTCCGAAACATACTATATGACAGAAATGGGAAGTTACGTGAAGGATTACATTCATATACCCTCATCTTCTACCTTCCCCTCTCGTGGCTGGACAAAAAAAGATCTTTTGAAACATAATCGATCAATACATGTAAGCTATGTGTGAGAATCGAGTGTAGAGAGAGAGTGGTGGGCACCCGCTAGCATCCTGTGAGAGTTTAGAACAGAGAAATGGCAGCAGCATGTGTGGACATAGAAAGTAGCAGTTACGTGCACAGCGAGATGGAGGAGTATCGTTTTACTAAATGCCCCTAAACTAACCTTTAGCTAATTGTGACTCTTCAGAAAACTTTCAGCCACATATTGTCTTTTTTAAAAACGTCGAACGCCATACACTTAGGCGTGTTGCGAGCCTGAGAGAAACAAAATAAATTCTAAGTCATCTGAGATAAGCCATTTTATATGGCGTTTTCAAACTCAAAGCGTCCGAAAATCTCAGAATACGTCATCTGATATGGCGTACTCTCAAATTGTCAGAGGCTCTGGGACTGAAAAACGTCCTACCAAATGGTTTATGTCAAATGACTTGGAGTTTTTTTGAGTTTTTATGGGATAGGATAAGCCAGAGTATATGATGTTTTCTGAGATTTCCATAGGTTTTTGAAATTTCTAGACACCTAAGCCCATGACGTTTTGAAAAGGGCTATATGTGGCTGAAAGTTATTCAATGTGCCAGAATCTGCTGAAAATGAGGAAAAGGACCATTTAGTAAAATAGGGAGAGCATTAAGCCAATAGTGTGCACGAGAAACGGGTGCATGCGAAGCGTGGGTGGCCGTAGGCGCCAAACGGGCAGACGCGCCAGTGGCGGCCACAATCACATCAACCTTCGCTGAAATTAGGATTGGTTATATCATTGGATACACAGACCACATAATTAGGATTTAGTTGGGTACCAATCATATCTTCCGTTGAGTTTAATTCAAAATTGTTGAACTTTTATAGTTACCTTTTTTTATTTGTGAGAATATTTTGTTTTCTGGTTTGCTTCATTGAACTTGACTCCCTGTCCAACTCGCGTGGGCTGAGAAACCCAGACTGAACCGCACGGCACGCTCAGCCGGCCCAGCAGCTCCTACCAACGCCACGGCGAAGGAAAGCAGCTGACTGGCCGGGTGGCGTTGACAGACAGTTAGATGCCACCGCCGCGGGAGCCTCCGCCTCCGTCCCTGCACCCAGCTCCCTAAATCCCTCCGGCGAAGGACCCCCCCACCCCTCTCCGCCCCAGCCTCGCCGCATCGGTTCCTCCCCGCCTCGATCTCCCCGCCCCGCCCCGGGGGAGCCGGCGATGGCGTCGGCGTCGACGTCGGCGGCGGCGAGGTGGAAGGCCCGGGGCAGCCCCCCGAAGCACCGCCACGACGGCACCTCGCCGCTGCCGCTCGGCATGGACTGGAGCCCGCCACCCAAGCGATGGGTAAGCGCCCCCGATACCCATCTTCCCCTCCCCTCCCACTGAAAATTCCTCAGACCTTTCTCATCCCGATCCGGCTCGATCGCCGCCGGCCCACGCTCTGTCGGCTCTGATCCTGCGCCCGGCCGGGGGGCACCCGATCCTGCGCCGCCGTGCTCGATTCCTCTGGCCGTCACGCCGAATTGCCCTCCCCTCCCGACCCTCGTGTGGGGGCAGCGAGCGGGTTTCAGCTCGATTTAGCGGTTAGCTCGTCAGCAGAGGTATTAAATGTGCGTGGGGTCGGGATCCGCATTGGGATTCTGCGGATTTAGTTAGTGCTGCCCAGCTGCGTCTGGCTGCTGATCCAGTCGTCTGGAGCTTGCCCTCGAGTAGGGTTTTGAATCTCAACAATGGACTCTATCAAGCCTGAATGGGTGTAGCTTCGCTTACTGGGTGTATATCCGACAGTGGTACTTGTCTACTTGAGGGCGTAACTAGGTTAGTACATTTCGTGGCAGATGTAGGCGTTGTTCTTCCGTTGTTATTTCGAATGCTTGATTAAACCCTTCTAGACCTTCCCGTGTTCTGTCAGTGATCATGCTTTGTACACTGTTTGATGCACAACATCTCTACCATGCATTCGCAGAAATGGTCTTACACAACAACCTGGATAGTAACTTTGATATGAACGATTAATACCATGGTTTAATACCCTGCCCGTCGTCACTAGCAGTTTTTTTTGCCGAACTCCACGCATTGAATTTCTGCCCACCCAAAAGGGAAGACAAATCAGCTGCTTTCCGCTCGCGTAGGGTTTTGAATGTCAACACCCAGATTGGGTTTATGGATTTTATCAAGCCTGGATGGGCTGTGGCTTTGCTTGCTGGGTGTATGTCTGACAGTTGTACTTGAGCGCGTAACTAGGTTAGTTCATTTCATGGCAGATGTGGATTTTGCTCTTCTGTTAGCATCCCGAACGATGGATTGAATCGACCTTTTTGAACTGTATGTGTTGTGTCAGTGATCAACTGATCATGCTTTTACCCTGTTTGATTCATGACATCTCAAACCCAGCATTTGCAGAAATGGTCTTACACAACAACCTGGATAGTGACCTTCATATGAACGAATAATGCCATGGTTAATACCCTGACCCTCGTCACTAGCAGTTTTTTTGTTGCCAAACTCCATGCATTGAATTTCTTCCCACCCAAAAAGGGAAGAAAAATCAGCTGCTTTGCAGGACCATGTCTATATATTGTGTTTAGTTAGCAACATTTAATAGTGCACAAACAAGTAAGGAGGTTGCATGGAGAGCTCATTATTTTTCTAGAGCAAGTTTCATTGCAACGATGAGGGCATGCCAACACAATGCTCTGAAAATATATATATATATATTGGTTGGTGTTTCTTAAGAGTTTTTTTTTTTGCGAAATAAGAGCTTATATATTTGTTGATTGCACGCAGGAGGGAAGGAATACCATGTGGCCACATAACCCTCAAACAGGCTGGAGTTACTGTGTGACAATACCTTCTTGGATTGCCCAAACACCTGAGGCTGGTGTAGCCTCTGACAACTTCTTGAAATCTACAGTTGTGAGTATCATTTATCAGTTACCCTCTTGTTTTTTTTCACTTAAATCACATAACTTGGTCAGTCAATTTGGTTCAGATAGGCTCATAGGCACTGCCATGTCGATGTTATTACAGTTTTGTGCCATAAAAAATTGAACTAGGAGAGAACACAAGTGATAAAACTTTGGCAGATTAATAAAACAACAAAAGTTGTCGCATTTATGAAGCCAACATCAACATTTTACTTAAGTATCTAGGTCCATATCACGTAGATGTATCACTATATCATGGAAACATGGACTTAATTCAAGAATTCCAAGGTGTATATGATGTTTCACCTGGTACATTCTTTTTTTGTCCTTGTACGGTTTATTTGTAGTATCAGACCAAATCTTGTGGGGTTTTGCTTGATGTAAAATTTCCTCCACGAACTCTTTTTAATGCCCATAAAGGACAGTTTTACAGGATACATGTTGGTATACAATCTCCGGAAGGCGTTAGCTCTAGCCATGGAGTTCTTCGAAGGTTTAGTGACTTTCTGAAGTTGTGTTCTGACGTAAGTTGATATAACTGTTGCTATTTATTGTTTCACATGTCTTACATTATTAAAACCATGAGAGTGGATTTTGTGATTTTATGGATGTGTGCATGCTATCTCACCCACACAGCGTGCATTGAGATACTTGGTGCAGTGTCATTTGCATTTCGTCACATATGAATAGTGATACCTATTTCTTGAGTATAATAAATGTATGCCATTTTACGTTTTCCATTTTTGTGTCCTCATGAAAGAAAGACTAACTTTGTGCTTTTCAATGCTTATTCATGATTTTGTTTGTTTCATCGCTCACCATGCGATTCTCCTCTATTTCAGCTTAAGCGTGCATTTCCAAGAAAAGAGATCCCCCCTGCTCCACCGAAGCATGCCTTCTTAAGAATAAATTCAAGCAGGTTGCTTCTAGAAGAGGTTAGCTGTATTCAATGTTAATTATTATATTCTTTTATGCTTTGCCTTTTGGACTTGTGGTTCTAAAAATGTTTGGATTGCAGAGAAGGAGTACTTTGGAGGAGTGGATGCAAAAGCTACTTTCTGACATTGACTTATCAAGAAGTGCTCCTGTTGCTGCTTTTCTTGAACTTGAAGCTGCTGCACGCTCATGTATGTGCATTCATCCATAATGAAGACATATTTTTGTTTCTTCTAATTGTGCATTGATCCATGTCTTAGGTTTGCATAATGAATGTCGTCGTTGGCAATTGAATTCTTCTTTTTGCTGAATTCAGATTTCCAAGATTGGAATCAGAGTCCTCCCGAAGCAGGTACTTCAGTAAAAAGCAGTACAGACTCTTCTCGTCATCCTGATGATCCTGGTTCAGTTGCTCTGTCAGAGTCCAGTCAAATAAATCCAGGGCTTGTGCCTAGTATCAGTCTGACAGGAGCAACTGGTAATGGCGTGCTGGGAGATTCTATATTAGGTCAGTCTGATCAGCGTGTTGGTAGTGCGTCAAATCGCAGGAAGGAGAGTCTTGTCTTCCCGGAACATGATGGAAGGAATGGTTCAGCTGAGACTTCCAAGGGATTAATTTCTGAAGAGGATTGTGATTCTAATCCTGGTCATGCTCGGAAGGATTCTTCCGAAAGTTTAGGTAGTGATTTGAGTTCTTTAAGAGTAGTGAATTATCAATTCCAGGGGCTAGCAGTTCTCTATGGGATGGTCCGGTGGATCTCCCAAGTGGTGTGGATGGACATAGTCAAACAGAACAACTTACTGGTGTAGATATGCAGTTTTTGTATGATGTGGATACCCAAGTTATCCTTCCAACTGATCAGAGACAGAAGTTGACTAGACTTTTGATCACCATGCAAAGAAGAATAGGGACTGCAAAAACCGATATGGAGGATCTCATAGCACGCCTAAATCAGGAAGTGGCAGTCAAAGAATATCTTTCCACAAAGGTACCACCTCTTATTCTTTATGTAAATCAGGCCCTTAATATTCCAGGATCATGCGTGTGCACAAAATATGCTTTCGTTTTGGCATGCCATATAACATCATATGATTTGCAAAGTTAGCTTTGGTTTGGTTCTTTTGTGCATTTATCATCGCCATTCAGTTTATTTTCTTGGGCCTCATATACCTATTTTGTTGGATTCTAGTTAATTTCCTTGCCACTTATGATTCCTGATGCAGGTAAAAGATTTGGAGGTTGAGTTGGAAGCTACAAAGCAAAAAGGCAGAGACACATTACAACAAGCTATCTTAGCTGAAAGAGAGAGGATTACGCAGATGCAATGGGATATGGATGAGCTCCGAAGGAAGTACTCCGAGATGGAGTCAAACCTGAAGATTGAACAAGTCCGTTTTTCCGCTGTTCCTGCGGCTTAGCATTTCTAGTTACCGTATTATGAGGATTTTGATGATCTTACTGTATTTCATTTGCAGAGTGAGAAAAATCGTGTGGAGTCAGAGAAAACAACTTTCAGTGGTGAAAGAGAAGAGTTAGTCGAGGAACTTGAAACTAAGCGAAAAGAAGTTGAGAGTTTGCAGCGGCATCTTGGAGAAGTTGAGGCAAAGTCTAAAACAGATACGAAGGTTCTTGTTAAAGAAGTCAAGTCTCTTAGGAATTCTCAAAAGGAGATGAAGAAGCTATTGAATCAGTATCTTGAGGAGAAGACTGAACTAGAGGTACACGTGAACTATAATCCTTTCTTCCTTTAAGAACCAGAACAATATTGAACATTAGTAAAGGCTTGCTGCCACCAGATTAATCCTGTTATGCATGTTAACAATCTGAAACCAATTAATATATATTAAATCATTTATGTTTTGTAAATTCAAGCTTCTATTCACAAATAATAATACCCTATTTTCATGTGATCAGTGTTTTCTCTAATTTTAGTTTCCCATTTGTTCCAGAGGATCATTAATCGAGAGAAGCAGCGGTCAACACGTGTGAAGTCATCCCGTGAAAGATTTCTTCGCGAATGCAGATCACTCCGCGAGCGTCTACAAGAATGCAGTGCTAAGTTTCTCGCAGAAGACGAGAACAACTTGGTGTTGATCCGTCATCTTTGCCTCAGGCACTAAACCTTCTGGCGACATCAGACGAGAGGATACGGGCTCTAATTGGGGAGGTAAAGTTTCTTCTTCTGGTAGGATGATGTCATTTACTCCGAGCTTGGCAGAACTCCAGCTCTAGCTCACAAACTGGAACTCCAGTTTCAACTGAGAAAGTGTGTGATAATGAAGCATGCATGCCTGTCAGCTATTCACTGCATTCCGGAACATCCACAATCGATTCCAATTCCAAACTGTACTTTCAGTTCTTCTCCCGTAACGTGGGAAAAACCGCACTAAATGTATGCTCTACTTTAATTGATCTCTGTAGGCTCAGTTCCTAGCTCGAGATGACGAGCAAGGATCCTCCTCCTCCGACGACGGCGAAAACCCCGACAGCAAACCCTCAGTCACCATTCACAGCGAAGGTGCAAGCGCCGCCGACGAGGCGACGGTGAAGATGCTGTCGGACCTGCTCATCGACAACGCGCAGCTGCGGATGCGCCTCAACTCCGTCATCCGCAACGCCGTAAGCACCACCACCTCTGCCGCCGCGAAGCCAGAGGAGAAGGAAGACGGCGCTGCCGCCGACGGAGGCGTCCCGAAGAAGACGGTCCTCAACTGGCTACTGGACAGATAGAAGACACCGGTGGTGTATATATCCCCTGTGAATTTAGCTACCTCTCCCTAGTCATGTCATGCGGCCTTGTTCAAAGTTGATATGATGAGTATAATCCTATACATACTGCCAGAGTAACGACGGGAAGGTTCATAGAGTCCCGCTCCCTCTGGTGTCGGCGTGGTGTTGTATTGTTGTTTGTTGACATGACATGGAAATCGGTGGAGGATGATATATATATATATGTAGCTGGTTATGGGGAGGTTTATTCGGTTTGAGCGAGTGAAGATGGAGGAAAATAACAAACCCCCCTGTTTTGCTCCATGCCTCATCACTTTATCGCATGGTTGTTGCTATCTCTGTGTATATATGTCTCAGCTGGTGTGTTGAGCACTCTACCAGGATCTGTGCGTAGATTGATCTAGACCAATCTTGTACCCATGGTGGCATTGTGCTTTTCACTGGTTGATTTTGTAACTGAGAATTGAGTTCTTCTCATGGAGCATTTGGCTGGGAATTGTGAGTATTATTGTTGTTGATAAGCTGCATCTTGAATTTCCTGAGACAAGTTAATTGTCCGCTGCTGGATTGTTTTTACAGGAATTTTGAATATTGGATGCCACCAATGGCCCTCTTTCATAGGAATTTCACGGGAATTTTGGAAGAACTTAATCCTGAAAAAAGCTCGTGAAAAGAGAGAGGATTTGTAGATCGTTTTATCATCTTTGTTTTCTCCATCCACCGTGTTTTAGGATGAGAGCGACGGCGGCGCCGCGTCATCCTCCTCTTCCGTTCTCCCCAGCACCGCGGCACCGAGATGGCCGGCGACCGTCGCAACAAAAGAAAGAAACACAACGTTGAGGAGGGACCCACCGTAAAAGTTCCTATCCAGGGCCCACCTGTCGGCGACCCTGCATAGTTGCGTACACATCCACATTCCACCGCCAGAGACCAGAAAAAGAAACCATTTTTATCCCGTCCGAGGCAACGTACACAAGCAGACAGCGGGCGCGATAAATAGGAGGAGCCTCCGCCATTCCGCCAACAAGAAAGCAAAGCCGCCGTCGCGATCCATCTCCCTCCCTCCCCCGACCAACCCAACCCAATTCCCCAACCCCAAAAGCCTCCAGCCGCGCCGCGACGACCAGGGAAGGAACGGTAGGCCGCGGATCGAGCGGCGGAGCAACTAACCAACCGGATGGGCGGCGGCCTGGGCCGCGGGAATCAGTAGGACGGCGGCGGAAGGCGGATCGAAGGGGAGGGCACCATGTCTGCGGTAGTCTATTGCGGCAAGAGGTCCTCCTCCATCTTCGCCGACGAGCTCCTCCCCCCTTCCCCTTCCTCCCACCACAGCCCCGCGGCCAAGCGGTCCCGCTTCTCCCCGCCCCCGCAGCACCGCCGGGACGCGCTCCTGCAGCACCTCCGGGCCTTCTTCCCCGACATGGATCCCCAGGTAAGCGACGCTCCCTTCCCCCCTTGATTCTAGCCTCAATTCCGGCGACGAAAAAAATTCCGGCGCCGAAAGACGGATCCTTTCTCCGGATCAGTTGCGTGGCGAGGCTGAGCCGGCGGTTCGTTGGTAGATTCGTGGACAGGGTTTCGTGAGTACGCGACCATTCCGGGCGGATTAGATTAGGCGGCGCTTTTGGGAGTCCGTTGCTGCTAGATTTGTGATCCCAAACAGGCAACTTTACCACGCGCTTTCTGCTATTTTAGTTGTGAAATTCGCTGTTACCGAAAGGTAGATCCTTCCGCCAGACCGAAATGAGAAGTAGAAGCCTACAAGTTACCCCAATTCTAGATTCAGGGTAAGGCATCCTGGTGAGATGAGGAACAGAACTTATTCTCTGATGTGCTCTATTTCTGGTGGAAGAAAGGAAGTTTTGAACTTTTTTCGTTGGTAGATTTGTGGACAGGAGTTTCGTGAGTACGCCACCATTTTGGCCGGGTTGGGTTAGGCGGCGCCTTTAGGAGTCCGTTGCTGCTAGATTTGTGATCCCAGACAGGCAACTTTACCACGCGCTTTCGATTAGTTTAGCTGCGAAATGAAATTCGCTGTTAGGGTGCCTGGATGCCGAAAGGTAGATCCTTCCCCCAGACCGGAACCAGAAGTAGAAGCGTAATTGTACAAGTTACGCCAAATCTGGATAGAGGGTCACGTAAGGGTAAGGCATCCTGGCGAGATGAGAAACAGAACTTGTTCTCTGATGTCCACTCTGGAGGAAGAGGGAAAGTTCTGAACTTTTATAGATAATAATGGGAGGGAAGCAGAATTCCCCTTGCCTCTGCATCCGAAGAATAAGATGCGCACACAACCTAGAGGCCAGAGGGCTTAGCTGTGCTCTACTTCTGGAGGAAGACCGCAAATGCACAAACAACCTTGATGGCATACCTGTACATAGTGATATACTGACATAGACATGTTTTGAACGGAGAAGAAATCTCCGCTACTACCGCCATAGTGTCTTCTGTTAAGGGTATGTTTTTGTGACGACTCTTCACCGATGTGCTTAGAACTTTGTCATTTCTGTGAAGCTTAGCTGTGCTAATATAGAAAAACTAGCCAGTTCTACTGCAAATTAATAGTACAAATGTAACATCCTTGGGAATCTGGCGTTAGATTTAGATGGGTAATAGTGACTTGAATATGGGTGTGTCGTGTGTGTGTAAAGGGTGACTTGTAAGGGTTCCCTGCCTGCAGCGACCCGGACAAGGTTACCCTCTTTTTAGGCTCCTGGTGAGTTCTATTGCCTCTGTACTCTATGAGATAGATCGATGTACCACTGACTAAACATGCAGATTTTCACTTCCTTTGCATAATTTCTGTAGCATATCTGACCCCCGTTGCTTAAAATGATTTCAGTTGCTTGAAAGAGCACTTGAAGCATCTGGAGATGATTTGGATTCTGCAATAAAGAGTTTGAAGGAGCTGCACTTGGAGTCAACTCAGGCTACTGGTTGCACATCTGAACACGGACAACCAACACCAGTTCAGCAGCCATCAGTTGAAGGTTCGTTTTCCATCAAACGCTATTGCTTTCCTAGGGTTATATAGTAGTAATAGACACCATTAATATACTCTCTCATGTATCTGTGCAAGTTGTGACACACACCACACAGTGCAGCAATATTATCTTCGAATGATAATATAGATAATATATCTAGAAATCTTGCAGGTTGCATTTACTTCTTATTATATTGTTATTATATTTCCACAAGGTCATGTGCTGTCAATCCAAAATAGGGAACATGTGTGGGTCAATTTGTGTCAGATGGAGTATGCATGGCACTATATAGGCCTTGTCATCGTTCGGATCACCGCATAAACCCTTGTCATCCTTTCATGCACTCCATCTATTAGAAATTTATAATAGCAATTTTTCTGTCTACCCAGTATTGCCAAGCTTTCAGTTTCTTGTATCACATCCTGTGGTTAACATACTATAGGCCTGCTTTAGTTTAACTACTTACACAGCACATGTGTTTCTCTTGTCTTGCTTATCACCTACTGCATTTTGTTAATTTCATAATATTGAACCTAGAACAACACAAGCGATGTAGCAAACTGTGTACTGACAAGAGAAAAAAAAATTGCGCGTCTTGGCAGGTACTGTTACGAATGGTGGCGTGGACACAGCTACTGGACACCAACCCGCTGCTGATACTCATCATGCAAGCAATACTGGACCTGAATGGGTCGACCTTTTCGTGAGAGAGATGTCGAACGCGTCTGACATGGACGACGCACGGGCTCGTGCGTCGAGGGCTCTGGAAGCCTTGACAAAGTCCATCGTAGACGGCGTGGGCGCTGGAGCAGCGCAGAGCCTGCATCAGGTACTGATCAAATGTGTTCTCTAAGGCGGAAACTATTTGCTGTGGAACTTGGCCTACCTGTATAAAACTTTAGGATCAAGGAGGAAATAGTAATGCCTAACAATGGTGTATGTATTTTTCTTGGCAAAAACAGGAGAACATGGTGCTTAAGGAGCAGATGGCGGCGATCCTGTCGCAGAACGCGTTGCTGAAGCGCGCGGTGGCGATCCAGCATGAGCGGCAGAAGGAGTTTGACGAGAAGAGCCAGGAGGCGCAAGGCCTGAAGCAGCTCGTCCTCCAGTACCAGGAGCAGCTGAGGACCCTCGAGGTGAGTGGCTGACCATCCTCCTTCCTCGCCCTTCATCTAGATTCACTCCTTATTTGTTCTGTTTGAGACCCATGCATGAACTGAGGAGAATCTGTTGTTGTTACGTGTTTGCAGATCAACAACTACGCGCTGCAGATGCACCTGAAGCAGGCCCAACAGAGCAACTCCATGCCCGGGCGCTACAACCCCGACGTCTTCTAACCTGGTTCAGATTGGCAATCCACTGTATTAAGAACAGGAGATGTCACTCTCGAAGAAAAGAACAGGAGATGTCACTCTCGAAGAAAAGAACAGGAGATGTTATCTGTTGGTAGATGGATGTCCATGGGGGCGCAAGATTCCCATGATAGATGCCTTGGTTTAAACATGTTGCCTTGATATGAAGGATACAATGCAGTTTTCTGATTCAATATACAAAACAAATTCCAATTCTTTTATACTACTGTCCTTCAGCTTGGAACCTGCCTGTTTGGTGGAAGATTATGATGTTATCCATCACATGTTGCATGGTGTGTGCATGCTACGTCAAGTTCTTCACGAGTTTTGTCTGAACTGTGTCGAAAACAAACTGTTCTACAGATCTCTCACATTTTTTTCAAGTAAACGAATCGACTTTATCGATAAAAGTTAGTATAACACAATCTTAAAGTTCTGGAAAGCAAATCCAAAACGCGTCGGTTCTTATCCTGTCGACGTGCACGAGTCAAATTTTGACACGCGACCGTGGACTGGATGGACGGTCGCGATCAGGCTGGCGTCAGATCGCACGGCCACCGTGTCCTCCAAGCCTGGCCTGGCCGACCACGCTAAGCTTCGTCTCGCGATATAAAAACCAGATCACCAGCCGATCGAAACCGGATCACCAGCCCGCCACTCCTCTCCCACCGGCGGAATCCTCGTCGACCGAAATCCCTAGCCAGCAACCCACCACTGCACATCATGGCGGCGGCGACCGTGCAGGCGCGTAGGCGGAAGCGCGGGGCGGCCGTGTTCCTGGACGTGGACGAGGATCCCTTGGCGGTGCTCCCGCAGCTGCAGACCAAGCGGGGGCGGTGCACGCCGCTGGCAGACATGGCGGATCTCGGGGTGAGCATGGAGTTCGACCCCGTCGACGCGCTCCAGCTCATCTTCCCCGGCTCCGACCCGCAGGTAACCTTCGCCGCCGCCGCCGCCGCCGCCCCACCACGCGTATCTCTCTGCTTCGTGTTCGCCGCCGTCGACCACGGATGATGTACTACAGAGTACAGACCCACGAACTGAATTAATCATAACTGAGTTAGTCAGGCTAGCTGATTTAGTTGGCCACAGGGCCGCCTCAAAGACAAACCAAAAAAGAACAGCGCCTGCTGCCGGCTTGTTTCAGAGGATTGGCAGGGGGTACCTTGGCATTTACTGAAATCCTCCACCATGAACTAGAACATACCGATTGCCAAAGGAAACTGCCCCAACCCAGAAATATCCACCAGGATTCATGTAAGCACAGTGTTTTTGACCCTTTATACGCCCTCTACTCCACAGGCCATCGGACACTTTGTTGAATTAAATAAAAAAATATGAGTGGATTAAGTATCACCAAAAGTTAATTAGCAACTATCAAAATCGTTGCTCTGTAGGACTGTAGGCATATTGCTCTGTAGGATTTCTAATGAATTACTTTGGGGAATTTTCAGCTTCTGCGAGGCTATTTCGAAGCGTCAGGAAATGTCTTGGATGCTGCAATCAGAGGTTTCAAGGATTACTTGGCATCGGGTTCGGAAAAGAAGACTAGTGTTGATGTGGCCTCATCTGCAGGTATGGCTGAATGACAGTAGGAATATGACTCAAACCTAAACCTGATAATAACGTCGGTCGGGTGACAGATATATATTTTCCATAGGATAACACTATTCTTAAACGGTTTTGCTAATTCTCAATCGAATGAGAATTAGCTTAGTTCTCATTCGCATGACGTTAAGACCATTTGATTTGCTTCATGATTCGTGCATCAGTTGCAAGTCAACTTGCATCTGGGATTTGATGACGTCATGCGAATGAGAATTAAGTTAATTCTCATTCAACTGAGTTGCAAGTGGACTTGCAAGTTGCAACTGCTCTGGACAATTGTATTTGCTTCGTGATTCGTGCTAATCATGAGTTACAACTTGACTTGTAACTGGGATTGATAACGTCATGTGAATGCGAATTAAGATAATTCTCATTCGACTGAGCGCTAGAGAGACCCATTCTTAAATTGTCCATCATGTCTAACTCTAGTTGCCATATGTCGATGACTATTAATTGCAGGGACATCTGATGGGCCGAAGCTGAATACTCCGACCAACAGCGCTGAATGGGCAGAGCTAATCGTCAAGGAGATGTCGTCCGCTTCAGATTTGATCGACGCCAAGAACCGAGCATTCAGGATACTTGAATTGTTCAACAAATCTACTGCGAGCTGCAATACTCCTGATGAAGGACAGAAAATGCATGAGGTAACCAATGCACATCTATAGTCGCTTGATACTCCCTCTGCTTGAGAGTAGAAGACATATTTTGATCGTCCAAGTTCAGAAATCGGCAGCACAATTTTTTTGTTAAAAAATCACAACCATAAGACACGATCCAACGTATGATGTGTAATAATTTGTTATCAATTGTTAATCAGATCCTGGACTTAGAAAATCGGCATGCGCTTTACTTTTGAACAGAGGGATGGTTGATACTGCTGAATTGACGGTTACTTGTGAGATATGGTTCAGGAGAAAATAATGTGCTTGCTTGATTCATCCAGGAGCACAAGATACTGAAGCAGATGCTTGGAGGCCTGCTTCACCAGAACGGCATCCTGAAGCGGGCCTTCCTCATCCAGCACAACAGGCTCAAGGACTACCAGGAGATGGTGCAAGAGCGGTCACAGTTCAAAGAGATCGTCGAAAGATACCAGCAGCAGATAAACACGCTAGAGGTTTGTGAATCTTATCAGGAATACATGGATATTCTCTTAATTTTTTTCATGGAGAGATCTCGTTCATCAATCTATCTTGCCTAAAAAGAACTACGCGTTGCAGATGCACCTGAAGCAGGCCCAGCGGAGCAACTCCATGCCCACGCGCTACAACCCCGACGTCTTCTAACTTGGTTGATGATGACCCTTGAGGATTCAGATTGGTGATCTGCTGATGATGTTATCTTGGGGGTAGATGGATGGATGGTTGTTGGTTGGTTCATAACCCATGGCCATGGGGCACAAAGATCTCCATGATTGATGTGCTGATTCATTTGAACTTGTTTGCCCTGATACAACAATAGAGTTTCCGATTCTGCATCCGAGAAATGGTCCCATTTCTACTCTTATACAACTGTCCTTCCGTTTGCAAGTTGCCAGTTTCGTGGAGGATTTTTGTGTTCAATTATCCTTGTTATTACGAATTTTGCATGAAAGTCGTCAAGGAAAAACTGACCTACAGATTTTTTTTCTGAGTAAACAATCCGACTTTATTGACATCATAACGAAGAAAAGAAGACACACAGGAACAATAAACATGTATGATAAAATGAAAAGTTACATCGATCGTCTCCAAAAAAATCATGGTTACAATAAAGGAACGCGCCTAGCGTTTCGTAAATTCTCGGTCGATAACCTCGTCACGCCACTTTCTATGACCTTTTACTACTCTTCCGTCCAGCCTTCTTACCCCCTCAATTGGCCGAACCACCATCCTCCCCGATGGCACAGTACCCCGCAACCACCACTGGCCGAACCGCCGCCCTCCCCGCCCACAGTGGACATACTCCGCAGACCTCGTTGCCCCACCCTTCCTCGTTTTCTCCTATGCCGGTATGGCGGCGCCACAGTCATCCCTCTAAATCCCACGAGAGGTTTCGTCTTCTCCAGCATCTACACATCCCACCATCGCCACCTAACGTTTTGTTTTGCTCACCTACATTGTGGCCAACTGTGTCATCACCGTTACCGACTCGGCTCTGTCACATGCGTTTCCATCTCCGCCTCCTCTCTCCCCATAGCGACGAAGATGTCGACCGAGCGCTAAGCAAGTTCTCGACTGGCCGAGAGGTTTCAAAAGGTACAATAGAGACATAATCTAAAGGTTTTAAATCAGACGGTCGTGGTGGGGCGGCGGCCCGCGGCCGTGGCCATATGGGCCGTGCCTTGGGGGACGAACCAAGGGAACGGATTTTCGGCCCCATACGAGCACGACACGGGCTAAGTCAAAGTGAGCCATCACAACATGACCCTTTTTTTCCTGTATTTTTTAAAAAAGGACGTGGCTAGCGCTCGGGTAACTCAGAAGTAAGTTAATTGTCGGTCGATGACCATCACGTTTTCTTTGGAGCCGAATGCCCTTTCCCTCTTCCATTATTTTGTGGGCCTTTTTAACTAGGCCTTTTAAAATTAAGGAAAAACTATTAAAAAGAGAATAAATGTAATTACACGCTAAAAGTGAATATTTAACTGCACGTTAATTTCATGTTCAATTAAAAAACACGCAAAGAAAAAAATACAATTACACGCTATAAAAATGCATGTGCAATTGCGCGATGGTTTCATGTGTAATTGCAAACACATTTACAAAAATAGAAGAAAATGATGAGAATTGCACACTAAAAAAGTAAAACTGTAATTGCACGACTGATTTCATGTGCAATTACAAAATATACACACCAGAAAAAAAACGCATGTGCAATTGCGGGATGGCTTTGCCTGGCGCTATATAAACAATCCGAACCCGAACCCGAACCCGGACCCAAGCCCAAACCCAAGCGTGCGCTGATCGGTCAGATCACACAGCCCGCCACTGCTCTACCTCTCTCGCCGTCGCCGGCCTGCTCCTCCACGGCGAAAGAAACAAAAGAAAACCTCGCCGACCCAAGCCCTAGCCAGCCACAACCAATGCGCGGCATGGCGGCGACCGTCGCGGACGGGCGGAAGCGCGGGGCGGGCGCCTTCCTGCACGACGACGACGACGACGGCCCCTTCTCTCTCCCGCAGCTGCAGGCGAAGCGGGGGCGGTGCTCGCCGTCCGCCGCCGAGTACCTCGGAATCAGCCTCGAGTCCGACCCCCTCGATTCGCTGCGCCTCATCTTCTCCAAATCCGATCCGGAGGTACGGCCACCGCCCTCAGACCGAGACCTTCGCCGCCGCGTTCTTGGTTTTTTTTTCTTTTTTGCGAATGATGCTTCTTGATTTCACTTCTTGCTCTGATGGATCACGTTCGTACAGACGTAGAACCCACCGATTCGGTTGACCGCGAGACCGAATGCACCGATCACAGAAAAATTAGCACCAATTCGTTCTCGACCATTCTTGCTTTACTTCCTCTGACGGATCACCTTCGTACAGACGTAGAACCCACCGATTCGGTTGGCCACGAGACCGTTTGAATCGATCAAAGAACCGCCTTCGAAACGAACAACGAAATCACTAGTACTCGCTGTTGCCAATTTGATAATCGTAGACAGTTAACTGGGAACTGCATTGGTTTTCACTCACCTTATTATCCCCCTTCAGTAGCAAGATGAATCACAGAGTTCAGATGCTGTTTTACCTTTCTTGTGTATAGCATCTTTTAAGCCAAAATCTTCTTCAATACTGATGTAGTAATGGTTTATGTCACAATGGGAGGCTTGAGAGCCCTGCAGATTTATACAATCATGTTGCTCCGTAGGCATCTAATTACTGCGTTGTCTTGGTGTTTTAGACGAGACCGATTAGACCGATCACAGCAAAATTAGCACGAATTCGTTCTAGACAATTGGGAGGCACGGCCCCTGCCTTGGGTTTTACTCATCTTATTATAAGTATTGCAAAAGATTAGCACCGCATTCTAAATTTATCTCGTGGGCAGCATTTTTTTTTAAGCCAAGGTCTTCTTGAGTATTGATATGACTTTAGTTTATGTTGCAATGGTGGACTTGAGAGCCCTGATTTATACTAACATATTGCTCTGTAGGTATCTAATGAGTTGTTTTGGGAAAATACTAGGATCTGCGACGTCATTTCGAATCGTCGGGAAATGTCTTCGATGCTGCAGTTAGAGCTTACGAGGATTATTTGGCAGGGGTTTCAGAAACGACCAGTGCTGATGCGGCCTCATCTGGAGGTATGGCTCAGCGACAGCTGGAATATGGCTCAAAATTGAGCCTGACTGTTTCTTTCTCATGTCGCCTGATAATAACTTCGGGTGATACATAGACAAACACTAACCTTACAATGTACATCTTACCTAACTCTAGTTGGCAGGACATCTGATGGGCCGGATCTGAATACTCCGACCAGCGGCGCTGAATGGGCGGAGTTAATTTTCAGGGATATTTCGTCCGCTTCGGATTTGGTCGATGCCAAGATCCGAGCCTTCAGGATACTTGAATTGCTACACAAATCTACCGCGAGCTGCAATACTCCTGATGAAGAGCAGAAAATGCGTGAGGTAACCAATGCATATGGAGTTGCTTGATATTTTCTCTTTTTGAAATTATAGGACATATTTGTTCGTCCAAGTTCGTACATTGACAGCACAATATTTGTAACAGTTAGAAAGTCACAAATCATACGGCAGGAATCCAGTTATATTAAATTTGTGTCGCATAAACTGCATGTTACTGATTTAACTGTTGGTCAAAGCTTGAACTTGGACAGCAAAAATACTCTTTGTATTTCTCAAGGAGGGAGAAGTTGATAGTTGATACTGCTAAATTGCCTGTAACTTCTGAGATGCGATTCTGGACTATTCTTAATGTGCTCACATGTGTGTCTGTTATGCTTTGTTTGATTCTTCCAGGAGCACAAGATAATGAAGCAGATGCTTAGAGGCCTGCTTCACCATAACAGCATCCTGAAGCGAGCCTTCCTCATCCAGCACAACAGGCTCCAGGACTACCAGGAGATGGATCACAAGTACCAGCAGCAGATAAAGACGCTAGAGGTATATGTGAAACTGGTGAAGTATATGAATCTCTTAATTTGTCTCACCAAGTGATCTTTCTGATCAAATTCTTATGTTGCCATGTTTGAAATAAAACTTATGTTGCCATGGTTGCAGTATAAGAACTATGTCCTGTCGGTTCATCTAGCGCAATCGAACAAAGAGAATAGCACATGGGGGCACCGCAACCCGGACGTCTTCTAGGTGGCGTTACATCTGCCCCTCAGAATCTATGCTGATTTTGTCCACGATGAACCACATAGAAAATTAGGCAGAGACACGCATATGAAAGAAACTTCGAAAAACACCATAGACTGATTCTTACTATAATACTTTATGCATAAGACACAAGAAAACAATTATATATAAATGTATTTCTTCGCGGCAAATTTAAATATGTACTATATAAATACGAGACAAGAAAAAATATAAATTTATTTCTTTGCGACTAATTGAAAACATACTAATTTACAAAGGTCTAAGTATAAATATTCGAAACAATATTTATAACAAGTATTTTAGACTTTTCCATATCTTTTCACCAACGACTTTGGCTAGCTCTATTCCAGTGGTACGGGCACTCGGACCACGGGAACAAGAAGAAGGTCGTGGCGCCGTCGCACGGTGACGCCCATCTCCTCCGTCATGTCTAGTTCCCCTGGATCCGCACCGCCGTGCATCTCCCAGTCGAAATGGTACAGCAGGCCAGCGAGCGCGAGCTCCAGGTTCGCCAGGCCGAAGGCCATGCCCGGGCACATCCGCCGGCCCGCCCCGAACGGCGTGTATTCCATGTCCGACCCCTTGAAGTCAAAGCCACCTTGCTCGAACCTCTCCGGCACGAACTCGTCGGCGACGTCCCAGTGGGACGGGTCCCTGCTGATGGCCCAGGCGTTGACGAGCACCATGGTCCCCTTGGGCACGTCGAAGCCGAGGACACGGCAGCCGTCGCTGCGGCACTCCCGCGGCAGCAGCAGCGGCGCCGGCGGGTGCAGCCGGAGCGCCTCCTTGATCACCAGGCGCATGTAGTCCAGGCCGGCGAGGGAAGCCTCCGTCACCGTAGGCTGTCCGGCGAGCGCTCGCCGGACCTCGTCTTGCGCCTTCCGCATCACCCGAGGGTTCCTCACCAGCTCAGACATCGTCCACTGCAGGGTCGTCGCTGCCGTCTCGCTGCCCCCGGCGAACATGTCCTGTGCGATACGAGTATACGACAGACACAGCAACAGTTTTTCTCATTTTCTGTCAGTTGGAGAATTTTTTTATGGATTAATTCAATGAGAAATGCTTACGCCGACAGCCGATTTGATGTTTTTGGTGGTCAGGGGGCACTGCAGGTCGCCTTCCCGCTGGATCCTGAGTAGCACGTCGAGCAGGTCCTCTTCCTCGTCGGCGGCCGTCCGGCTCTCCTGGTGCTCCCGGACGACGGCGTCCAAGAACGCGTCGATCTTCCGGCGGTGCTGCCTCATCCGGCCCGGCGTCCGGCTGACGAGCATGGCGAGGCGCGACGACGGGTAGAGGTCTGGCAGGCTCATCCCGGCGAACAGCTTGAGCCCGCGCTGCAGGATCTCCAGGAACGCGTCCCGGTCCTTAAACCTGCTCCCGACGATGGCACGCACGGACGAGTCGGCGGCGTACGCCGTCAGGAGCTCGCTGAGGTTTACCGTCGCCCCCCGGAAGGCCGCCACCGCGCGGAGCAGCCGGCCGGCCTCCTCCTCGCGGACGGGGCGGAAGGAGCGCACGCGCCGGGCGCTGAACAGCTCCACGGTGCAGATCTTGCGGAGCTGCCGCCACTCGTCGCTGTACGGCGCCCAGATGATCCCCTCGGCGCCCAGGGAGATGGACATGCGCAACGGCGGAACCAGGAAATATGGACAGGGGGGGCCGGACATTGGCAAAACTCTGAAATGTTAACCTCTTGATGTGCTCCAGCCAAGGTTTTAGATTTTGTATTGCAAAATTTACAGCGCACCTAGGACGAAACGCCAAAATTCGTTTTTTTTTAAATCAGAAAAACTGGGACTAAAAGCACAACCCAAAATTTGAAATTAGGAACGAAAATTGATCAAAAATTGATGAATTTTGGGGAGATTTGCCGCTCCGCTGCTTTGAAGACCGGAAGAACGGAGAGAGAGCAGAGAATTTGTGAAGGTACAGGATGCAGAGTATGCATGTGCAGCCTCGTATGTGTGAACAAGGAAGGAGGAAAAGTCAAGAAGAGGATCTTCTGTGACCAGCTTCGGTGTGATCTACTAATGTATACATGTTTGTGTGATGTATAAAGAAGTGGTTACACGATGATTGGACAAAAGATCTTGGGGTCTTAAGAAAGATTCTGCATGTTGGGGGAGCCACGGCCCCTGCTCGCTCCCCCCTGGTTCCGCCATTGGACATGCGGACCATGCGGCTCATGTGGCGGGAGGCGAATTCGACGTCGTGGGACACCATGATCTCTCGCGCGGCGTCGGACGAGGAGGCGACGACGATGGGGAGCCCGCCGAGGCGGAGCAGCAGGAGCGGGCCGTGCCGCCGGGCGAGGTCGCGCATGGCGCGGTGCGGCAGGTCGCGGGCGAGGTGGTGGAGGTGGCCGAGCACCGGGAGCGCCCAGGGAGACGGAGGAAGACGGAGGGCCGGTCCAGCGCGTCGCCGGCTGCGGCTGAGGCAGAGGAGTGGGAAGATCGCCAGGAGAGGGAGGAGCAGCAGGTAGAGCGACAGCGGCGCCATGGCACTCCAAGTCAAGTTGGAACGGGAAGAAGGCTAGCCGCAGCCTGGTCGATCGATCCAGCCGTGAGCCGGCCATGGTTTTATCCATGGCGTCGCACCTTCCACTTGCACGTGCTGCTGCGAATTGTCCAAGTCAAGTTCAGCGAAAAATATCCTGCCACCAGACATCGATCCTTTTGTCTCTCCCGTGATGACAAGACAAGAACGGAATCAAACAGGATTTGCGACGAAGCTACGTACTACGCCTACGCGGGACGACATCAAGACTTCTCTGCAAATTTGAAACCGTGACGTCGCAGGATTTACGAATGCGTCTTCGTCATCAGGAGGACGAAGATATCTTCAAAACATGACTACATGTCACTGTGTTTCGACAATATTATTCTCGCCTTCAGAGTTGTCAACCGAAATCTCCAAACATTCGTACCTACCGAGAGCGTTCTGCTCGTCCTTTCGTCACACATCCGTCGATGTTAAAATATGGCACGTGACATGTTACTTCATCATCAAGGAGTTCTAAAAGATTTCTTTAACAAAATTTTTAGCGAAACGGGCTCCATCCACTCCGCCGGAAGATACCTTGAAACACCACCTGCATAACACGAAAACACAACAACAAGGTGGACAAGGAGTCGTAGAAACCCTTATTCTTAATCCACAGAGTCAAGGCGACCAACCAAGCGATAGATCGGTCGCCCGACCACATTGCAAGAACATGCCAATACATCAGTTTTATTTATGTTCATGACTGTAATCCAGTAGATAAAACGGCTAGGCAGACTTCTTTAATAATTATCAGGGAAACCACGTTTACGTCCTCTATTTCAGCTCGCAAAGCACATGTACTGAGCGAGCAGTTCCACGTCCAATTTACATCACAGCCTCAATAGTAAACACGAGAACAGAATAAAGATACACTGCATCAATAGCATCTTAAATGTCTAGCTTATAGAGTGCAGCCTTCTAAATCGCAAACTCGATTTCACGTTGGTTGAGATTGATTCCACACGGTTGGTTGTACGATACGTCACTGACTACATACTAGACTTCTCGAGATTTTTTCAAACTTTGGAACCGACTTTTTCAAAAAACCAAGGGCTAGCTGCTTTCTTCTACCAACTTCTCCTGACACAAAGGCTGTGATAAGATACAGTCCGGGGTAACTCAGCCTCGAACCCTGTCTTGTACTCCGCCGTATCCTAGAAAACACAAATAACATGGTTTGAGCTAGTGCATATATGATTCGAATTCCAAAAAAGAATCAAATTCAATTGGGAGGCAAATGTTCATACCGTAAACGACACAGTTATCACGTTGCCTTGATACAAACTCTGATGCCACTTCTCTGCAGCCTTGTTTGCCGATCTCACGCTATCAAACAGCATGTACGCACGTCCGCATTCTCTGTACCACATTTTGAACAATAGTTATGTTTGAACGGAAAAAATCATCGCAACATATCAGGTTTCGGTGCGTGAGTTCCAAGATACTTAGTAAAACAGATGCATACGTGTGCAGACCAAAACATTGGAAAATCTGAACACTGGTATGCAGAATTCTCAAAGTAAAACACTGTTCTGAAATGAAAATGATATGATTGGAATAGATGTATTTTCAAATTTAATAGAATTCAAAAATATCAAGCTCATGAAAAATATTCTGCCACCAGACATCCTTTTTGTGTGATATCTGTAGTATACAAGACAAGAACCGAATCAAACATGGTTTGCTACAGAGCTGACGTGCAACGCACACATATAGCTACATGCAGGCGGTAAAATTAGCTCGACTAACACAAAAGTATCCCTTTTCCCTTTTTTCTTTTTACATAACTAAGTTCTAAATTATCAAATATTTTAGATATTTTAATGGAGACTACATACAGACTAAATTAGTGAATTTACACACTAAAACACGAGTCTAGCTACACCCAAATCGGAAAAAAAGTATAACGCTTTATATTTGGGAACAGAGGTAGTAATATATTGTGCAATGAAGGGTCCACTTGTCGGTCTTGACTTGGACTTGTTCGGCTTGTCAGTCCGGTTTTCTCTCTCTCTTCCCTTTTCTTTTCCAACGATTGCAATGGTGGGGCATGTGCGCAACAATACTTTTGACAGCATTAGGAGAAGGTTGAGCACTAGGAGGCGGCAAGCGTGCGCGGCACTGTGCCGGCGAATGCGACAAGAGCTGCACTGAGGCAACACATCACGACATGGATGGTGCAGGAGCAGGCCTTCCTCATCCAGCACAACAGGCTCAAGGACTACGAGGAGATGGTACAAGAGCGGTCACAGTTCAAGGGTCTTGTCGACAGATACCAGCAGCAGATAAACATGCTAGACGTTTGTGAAACTCACAGGAACATACACATGGGTATCCTCTTAAAACATGATTTGCTACAGAGCTGACGTGCGTCGCATCAGTGGATCAGGGAGGGGGCGGTGGAGGTTCATTGCCCGAGATCACACCTCCTAAGTTAGAGATGGATGTGCAAGTGGCTCGTGTGGTACATGGGAAGGAGATAGCTGAAATGGGGAATTTTCTAACCCTAGCTCCCGTGGTGCAGCGGTTCAGAACACAGCAAATGAGAGGGACGATGACTTTGGGAAGGACAACTCGTATGATTGAGCTATACTTACAGGTTTCTTTTGCAAATGTGCCAACAGCCTACCACTTAGCTACATCATGTCCCTTCCTTTCACATCTGACGGACCATACTTGGTTGATGCAGCTGGTGCTGAGTTGGGTCGTTTCACAAGATACATTCTCCTACTCGTACTAGTAGGTGGTTTAAGGCAAAGTCCCCATGTTCCATTATGTTTCTTCTTTTACATACAGAGAAGGAAAAAAAGTAGCGACGGCAGGGGGATGTACGAGGGGAACGAAATGGTATGATGATGTACGTAGGGCTAATTTGTGTACTAACTAAAAAAAGAGTAACGTCAGTAGTAGGATGACATTAGTATTACGAAAATTAATTTAGCTTACCTGTCCACATGGATGTGATGCACTGGTCCACACCGAGCTGAGTTCGCGTGAAAATAATTCCTGGCACTCAGGCAAAATTCATCGTCCCTCTGAAAAATAAAATGGTAAACATATGCAATTTTTCAAGTGGGAAATTTTTCTTCAAAACAATTAAATGTCATAACAGACGACTGACCTCAATTGCTCCATGAAACAGATTATTCAAGACTATACATCGGTCTTTCTTAACATTTGACAAAGATATACTTGTGGAAGGAGCAAGAGAACAAGAGCTGTACATTAAACATAATAGTTCAGTTATGTACCTCAACATAATCAATAACTCAGTAACCAGTTATAATTAGAGGTTTGCATGCAAAATCTAAAAATTGGACTTTTCACATTTTCAATACGTATGATGACAACAACAACTTCTGCAAGGAAAATAGCTATTTTATTTGTGTAATGGGAAAGCCAGACCTTAGTACCCAGAACAACCAAGTGCGAACCTAGGGGATTAGGACAAGAGATGGAGAAGATGACGGAAGAGGAAGAAACATGAGCTAGGCGTTCTGGTCTAGTGGGTTGCCTACTCTTTTTCAGGGATTTTCTGCAAGTTTTAGTGGGAGTGTTGTCCACGACGTGGTAGTTCTCGGGTCATTTAATTTAGTCATAGAACATTTGCACACAATGATCATCTAGATGTTTAATGGCTGAAGTGTGCTCATGCTTTTCCACGTCAAAATAATTCTAGACGGATTGCCAGTTAGCATATAGTTCTACTTGAGTAATTCTCAAAGTCAAAGAATAGCACATAGCTACAGTGCTGCACACAACACGACGACGCGACGATTCACGTCCCATTCACCACTGTCTATGACATTGTTCCTCTCTGCCACTACCGCATTGTTATCAAACAGAGTAATTGGCTATCAAGCAAGCACCAGTTATCGATTTCCTTACGGCGCGCACTGTATAAAAGTAATGACAACGGATTGCCATGCTAAAACCAGTTTGATAGTCCTCTCTAAAACATAGACTGTGTAAATCGAATACCTATAAAACATAGAGGTGATAATAATAAATAAAGTCTTACAAATTAGTGGATTGGCACCATAAAAGAAAGTAAGAAACACAAAGAAAAATCAGTATGGCAACTTCATGTTTTTCAGCAAAGTTGTTATTATTTTTCAGTAACACTAAATGCTCCTTATATTTCAGAAATTCAACTAAACTCAATGCACTCGCAAGAACTTAACTGAAAACGAGAATACGAAAGCTGGAGGATGATCAACTCACCTGAATCCTTCAGCGCTGGGTGCCTCATCCGCCTACCGCTCCTCTTCCTCCTCCTTCTCCCTCCCTCGCTCGGGCCGCTGGTCTCTCTCCCCCTCATGCTCGCGACGGCAGCCTCCTTCCATCTCCCTGGCAGGTCGAGGCAGCGGCGCGACGCGGCCGACGAAACTCTTGCTGAGGGCGGGTAGAATGGAGTAGTCAGGCGTGAGATCAACAGCGATTGTCTCAGCCCCAAACCTTGTCTTGTACTCCGTGGTATCCTAGAAAACACAAATAACATGGTGTGAGCTAGGGCATATACGAATTCGAACTCCAAAAAACCAATCAACTTCGATTGGGAAGCAAACGTTCATACCGTAAACGACACAGTTATCACGTTGCCTTGATACGAACTTTGATGCCACTTCTCTGCAGCCTTGTTTGCCGATCTCACACTATCGAACAGCATGTACACGCGCCCGCATTCTCTGTACCACATTTGGAACAATAGTTATGTTTGAACGGAAAAATTCATCGCAACATATCTGGTTTGCGTGAGTTCCAACATACTTAGTAAAATAGATGCATATGTGTGCAGACCAAAACATTGGAAAATCTGAACAATTGTATGCAGAATTCTCGAAGTAAAACAGTGTTCCGAAATGAAAATGATATGATTGGCATAGATATATTTTCAAATGAAAAATATTTTAAAATATCAAGCTCATGAAAAATATTCTGCCATAGACTGTTCCGTGATATCTGTAGTATAATACAAGACAAGAACCGAATCAAACATGATTTGCTACAGAGCTGACGTGCAACACACACATATAGCTACATGCAGGCGGTCAGATTAGCCGTATTAAAACCAAAACGACTAATTGTGTGCATACATAGACATGGTTAGTGCGCGTGGTCTCTTAATTCCCAAGCCTCCTTTTTTTTCTCTCGCGTGCAAACGAAGGATAAAACTTTACCATTATACTTGCAACTCTTACATCAACTCCATGTGACTACTGTTAGATTGATCTCAATTGACCGAGTCCAACGGCTCGATCAACTCCTTGATTAGCGCCCTGATCGGGGGCGCCCGACCCTTAATGGTCGGTGGGCCCCTGTGACCTGTGGCTATATAAAGAGGTGGGGGACTGGCAGCACGGGTCATGAGGTTAGCCGCTGTGCCAGAACCTCCACCGACACCCCTACCGATCTAGGGAGCCCGCAGTGCTCACGGGAAGCATCACCGCCGCCACTGCTACCCACTGGCATCACCACCTCCGTCCACCATTGCCGGAGTCTCGAGCGCCTCCACACAAGGAGAAGGTACTGGTTCTCCTCCTCATAGATCGTATCCTAACGGTTTGATCTAGACTAGTGATCCTACGGGTTTTAACAATGGTATCAGAGCCATCTAGGATCTAGATTATGTTTCGGTACAAAAGAAAATAAGAAAAGTATCTTCCCTCCCGAAAGGAACCCTAACCCTAAACAGAAAATAAAGGGGAGAAGGGAAAAGAAACCTACCGGATCAGTGCGCCGCCGCCGTGGCCGCTCCGTTCCTCTCGATTCGGATGCGCATCGGCAAGCCGAGGCATCCGGAAGAAGAACCACCGGAAAAGGAGAACAGGGCACCGCGGCCAAACCTTTCGACGGCAGCGCGCTCACAGCGAGGGAACGCGCGACCGGCGAAAGGGGAGGCTACGGCGCCACCATCGAGCGTCGCCATCTTCGCTTGTCGCCGTCGAGTCGGAAGGGGCAGAGAGGGCGCATCGCTCCTCTCTGTCTCTTTCTCTCGCGAGCAAGTGAGGATGGAGGGAGGAACAGAAAGGGGAAGGGAAAGAGAAGCTCGCAGCGGCGCGGCCGCGGTTCGTCGCCGTCTCCGGCGGCCGGGCGGCCGGCGGCCGGAGCGAGTTTTCCGTCGCCGTCTCGCACGGGAATGGAGAAAAGAGAGAAAAAGAAAGGAAGGGGAAGGAGGCCGCACGGCGCGGTCGTCTCCGGCGACCGTGCAACGCCGTCTCCAGCGGGCCGGCGGCCGGCACGTTCGCCGTCGGGCCGTGCGGGACAGAAAAGAACAGAGCGAGGTTTTTTCGGTCGGATGCGACCTGGATGTTTTTGTTCAAGCTAAAACAGCGCTGGACCGTCCGATCCAGATGAACGGCCAGGATTAAAACCCTAGCGCGTAGATGGGCCGTTGGGCCGAAAGTCGAATGGGGCTATGGCCGTGGGCCGTTTTCGCGTCGCCTCGGGTGGCACATAGCGCGGAAGCGCAACAGGCCACGGGCCTCTGCTGGGTCTCTGCTGGGCCGCGAGAAAGCGGAACGGGACGCGCGCGCGACGCGCAGAAAGCTGGGCTGCGGCCCAGTTTCTGTCCTTTTTCTGTTCTTTTTTCACAGAAACTTGTTTTATCCTTTTTTGCCCAATTTTTGGACAAATTTCATTTATCCAACAAAATTTTGTTTAGAAAACAGAAAAGTAAAAGTAATGCTTTTGAAAAGTATAAAGTTCATGGAATTTTTTATTTCATGTTTTCCGCTGCAAATAGAGAAATGTGTTCTATTTAAATTTAAAAGGTCAAAAGAATTAAAAAGTAAGAATTAAAGGAGCATTAAAGTGTTTTTAGTAATGATTATGATTCTGTTATTTTATGACCAACGTTGTTAATAACATAATCATGATTTGTTAATCGTTGAACAGTGCAATGTTTGTGAAATACAGATAATATTTTAGTTTCTGCTGTAAAGTAAAAGGACTCTCCTCTAATTAAATTGGAACCAACGGGAAAATTTAATTAGAGAGGAGGAAAAAGAGAAATACTTGTTTAACAGATTAATTATGGTATTGTTATTTTCTGACCAACGTTGATGATAGCAGTACTATAATTATATGAGTTCTATAGTCAAAGGGCTAGATCTCTGATAATTTTGCATGAAAGTGATCAATTTTCAGAGAAAAGATAAAAGATCAAGAAATGCTCTTGAACTATAGAAATATGTATATTTCATGTTTCCGCTGAAATAGAGTTGATGATAATGTTATTTCCAAACAGAGTTCTTTATTGCAATAGAAATATTATCATCATATTGTTTATGAGTTTTATGCATTGATTCTATTTCTGCCCAACGGTGATGTAGAATTAGTGTAGAAAGATGATGTTTCATTCTAATTCTGCCCAACGGTGATTTAGAATATAGAAGAAAGTTTTAAAGATTTAATGTGCATATCTTTAACCAGACCAACGTAGGGTTATTTTTATGCTCATTATTGTTTATTATTATTGAATATTTTCTCAGACAAAGATTCTCATGTTTTCATTCGTGAAAGCAAAAGAATGGGTACTTGTGACCCGAAAGATGACCAAGAAAGGTCATAAAGTGAGAGAGTATGTTCTCTCTAAAGAATGACTGCAAAAGAAAAAGAATTCTTGGATGTTAATCCAAGAATACAAATAGATCATCGAGAGTCTTGTTTGACAAATGTCTTTCATGTACTCTCCATGCAGAAAACAAATAAATCATTCAGAGTTTTGTTTAACGAATTTCTTTCATGTACTCTATATGAAGAAATTTTTTAAACGAGCAACATGAATGCTTAATTTGACCAACGTTGGATTAAGCATGTGTATAAAAGAGTATTCAGATTTATTTCTGAATTTGATGATTGAATATGCAGTCTAAAGAGCCAATTGTGGCATCTATGTCTCTTAATTACCCGCATGACGGGAAAAGACGATAATAATACCCACGTGGTGGAAAAGTCTGGGAAAATACCCGCATGGCGGGAGAAATTTTGACAAAGGACTTATCCTGTATGACAGGAAAAGATGTGATGACTCATGTGTTTTTATATCGACCGCACACTTATGTGTCATAGTTATAAAGCACTTAATGAGTCAAAAGAGAATAAAGTTACAAATGAACCTAAAGATAAGAATGTTATGCAAGTGTGACTTGCAGTACCATTGAGAAAGAACTCTTGTGAGTTTTGAAAAGGAATGAGGAAAAAGTACTCCCATACGTTAAAAGATAACTTCATATTGAATAAAGCAGATAATCAAAGTTTCGAAATTGTGGCAAAAAGGTTCTTGCCACATTTCGAGGGGGAGATAGAGAATGTTACAGATAATGTGATGCATATATGCATCTAAGTGATCTATGATGAATTGTGATCGTCTGGGGAGTACGACGGTCATAATAATGATACCCCTAAAGTAAAGAGATAGATTTATTCTTGGATATTTTACAGCTCCGAAAGGAGACTAAGGACGGTACTCAAAGTGCCATAAAGAAGACAGATTGACAGGTTAACAGAATAAACCCAAATAAAAAGGATTAAGGATACACCATTTTGGAGAAAATGGAGTAATCTGGGGGAGCATGGTATGAACATACCTAAGGCTCGAATAGATTTTATCTGGGGGAGCTTGTTGCTTTATAATAGAGATGAACAAGTAAACATGGATCTTGTGATTTAGGTCCTTGTAAGAGCTATTGCCTTTTGGCGATAGAAGACTACAGAATTAATTGCCTCTAGGCAATGACAGAGCAACAACATCCCCATATGAGAAAAACAGATGACTATAAAGTCTATATCAGAGAAATTTAAATGAAGGTTGATCCCACCTCATTTACAGAAATTATAAGCAGCGCTCAATCGATTTTGACAAGTGTCTACTTGTCTTAATGATTAGAGACTATGTGAATCCCGACGATGTTTGGGACTCATAAGTAATTTCCAATGGAGCCAAAACAGTAGGCTATAAAGGGTCTACAACGCCAATGTGACTCCAAAGGAAATATGTAAAAAGCGATTTTAAATCGAAAGTTTGCGCTAAGAGAATAAACAGATTATAATGAGTGATAATGGCACATAATGATCTGAGTTACATCAGATGAAAGTAAAGAACACAAGGGATCTTACGGACTAGAGCAAGTCTCTAGAATCAGAAGTTATTTTGGGTTAAAGAGAATGAGAGGACAATCGCTTTTCTACAAACTTATAGAATGGGAAATTCATTCCCTAATCCTGTGTATGTGGATGATATCCTACTTGCTAGTGGTGATGTCAATCTACTACCGGCAGAGAAAAGAAGTTCTTGTCCTCAAAAGAGTATTCTCGGTAGAGTGTCTGTCGTTAAAAGTATCGAGATTTACTAAGAAAAGAAGAAAAGGGGTATTAGAAATATCGCATGGACATGCTGAGAAGAAGTCTCTAAAGCATGCATGTCGAGAAAACTACGCCTGTTCTTATTGTCAAGGGTAATGGAATTGGGAACTTTAGTGTTCCAAGAGATAACATAGAACGGATCAAATGGATATGGTACCATATGCTTCAGCTGTTGGAAACTCAATATTACCCTGACAATTCATATCCGGGTTGTTTTGGCAATGTCCAATCCAGATATAGATCACTGGAATGGAATCAAAGATATCGGCCTCATGCTAAAAGAAACAGAGTGCTCTCAAAAGGTTGTGAGTACAAAGATAGATCTATAAATGTGCTCTCAAAAGGTTGTGAGCACAAAGAAAGAATTTGTGAAATGTATAGCGAAATCCACAATTGTCGCTAAATTTCACATTTGGAGTTTTTGTGTGGAAAAGCTCCAGAGAATGAAATGATTGGCATCAGTGTGATGTAAAGACATGTTATAGCATGATAAAGGCCGAGGGATAGGCAAAATGGTTAAGGAAACCTGTACCCGGAATTGATAATGGTTGACAACAGCAATAACCATTAAGTAATTCACTCCTAAGACAACGAGTCAAGTGTGGTGCCAAACACATTGACACAGAGTTATACGTTGTAAAGGAGAAAGTCCGGAATTATGTTGAAATGCTTGGAGCATAAGAGGAACATATAAAAGAAACACACAAGTGTTCGCAGATCTGCTAATTAAAGGCTTACCGCCCAGTGTGTTTTGGAGAACACATAGTCGACATGGGTTTTATGGTATAGTCTATATGATTTCCGGACAATAAAGAGGCCCAAAAGTTTAAAGAATCTATTTCAAAACAGAGACGTATATTGTAGCTGTCTGATTCTATCGGCAATGAGCTGTGACGATGAAACATGCTCTATGTACTGATCCGTGATGAAACAAGTAAAGTATAAAGTATAAAGTTAAAAGTAAAAGTGAGATCAAGGGGGAGAATGTTAGATTGATCTCAATTGACCGAGTCCAACGGCTCGATCAACTCCTTGATTAGCGCCCTGATCGGGGGCGCCCGACCCTTAATGGTCGGTGGGCCCCTGTGACCTGTGGCTATATAAAGAGGTGGGGGACTGGCAGCACGGGTCATGAGGTTAGCCGCTGTGCCAGAACCTCCACCGACACCCCTACCGATCTAGGGAGCCCGCAGTGCTCACGGGAAGCATCACCGCCGCCACTGCTACCCACTGGCATCACCGCCTCCGTCCACCATTGCCGGAGTCTCGAGCGCCTCCACACAAGGAGAAGGTACTGGTTCTCCTCCTCATAGATCGTATCCTAACGGTTTGATCTAGACTAGTGATCCTACGGGTTTTAACAACTACTACCACTCCTATTCCTACGCCCAAATCTGAAGAACAAAATATGGTCATAAAACAGGGGATAAAGGAAGAAGAAAGCATATCCGTGATCCTTGAGCTGCAGCAGAACGTAGACTCTCGTGCCGCAGTAGCATCGACATCCTGCAGCTACAGCGCGGCCTCGACAAGTCGCCCTGGTGAACCATGACTTCGACGCGCGCCGTCGCGTCAGTGGATCAGGGAAGGGGCGGTGGACGTTCATTGCCGGAGATCACCTCCTAAGCTAGGGATGGATGTGCAAGTGGCTCATGTGGTACATAGGAGGGAGATAGCCGAAATGGGGGATTTTCTAACCCTACCTCCCGTGGTGCAGCGGTTCAGAACAGAGCAAAGGAGAGAGACGATGACTTTGGGAACGACCACTCATACGATTGAGCTATACTTACATGTTTCTTTTGCAAATGTGCCAACAGCCAACCACTTAGCTGCATCCTATTACTTCCTTTCACATCTGACGGCCAATACTAGGTTGGTGCAGCTGGTGCATGAGTTGGGTCGTTTCACAAGATACATTCTCCTACTCGAACTAGTAGGTGGTTGAAGGCAAAGTCCCCTCGTTCCATTATGTTTCTTCTTTTACATACACAGAAGGAGAAAAAAGCAGCGACAGCAGGGGGGTGTACGAGGGCCACGAAATCGAATGATGTATGTGGGGCTAATTTGTGTACTAACAGTAGTAGGATGACATTAGTATTAAAAATTAATCTAGCTTACCTGTCCACATGGATGTGATGCACTGGTCCACACCGAGCTGAGTTCGCGTGAAGATGATTCCTGACACTCAGACAAAATTCATCGTCCCTCTGAAAAATAAAATGGTAAACATATCCAATTTTTCAAGTGGGAAATTTCTCTTCAAAACAATTAAATGTCATAACAGACGACTGACCTCAATTGCTCCATCAAACAGATTATCCAAGACTATACATTGGTCTTTCTTAACATTTGACAAAGATATGCTTGTGGAAGGAGCAAGAGAACAAGAGCTGTACATTAAACAGAATAGTTCAGTTATGTACCTCACCATAATCAATAACTCAGTAACCAGTTATAATTAGAGGTTAGCATGCAAAATCTAAAAATTGGACTTTTCACATTTTCAATTCGTATGATGACAACAACAACTTCTGCAAGGAAAATAGCTATTTTATTTGTGTAATGGGAAAGCCAGACCTTAGTACCCAGAACAACCAAGTGCGAACCTAGGGGATTAGGACAAGAGATGGAGAAGATGACAGAAGAGGAAGAAACATGAGCTAGGCGTTCTGGTCTAGTGGGTTGCCTACTCTTTTTCAGGGTTTTCTGCAAGTTTTAGTGGGAGTGTCATCCATGACGTGGTAGTTCTCGGGTCATTTAATTTAGTCATAGAACATTTGCACACAATGATCATCTAGATGTTTAACGGCTGAAGTGTGATCATGCTTTTCCACGTCAAAATAATTCTAGACGGATTGCCAGTTAGCATATAGTTGTACTTGAGTTATTCTCAAAGTCAAAGAATAGCACATAGCTACAGTACTGCAAGGCAACACGCCGACGTGACGATTCACATCCAGTTCACCACTGTCTATGCCATTGCTGCTTTCTGCCACTGCCACATTGTTATCAAACAGAGTAATTGGCTATCAAGCAACCACCAGTTATCGATTTCGTTACGGTGTGCATTGTATAAAAGTAACGACAATGGATTGTCATGCTAAAACCCATTTGATAGCCCTCTCTAAAACATAAACTGTGTAAACCGAATACTTATAAAGCGTAGAGGTGATAATAATAAAGAAAGTCTTAGAAATTAGTGGATTGGCACCATAAAAGAAACACAAGGAAAAATCAGTATGGCAACTTCATGTTTTTCAGCAAATTATTATTATCTTTCAGTAGCACTAAATGCTCCATATACTCCTAGTTCCAAAGTTCAACTAAACTTTCACCATGTTTTTCGGCATAGTCATTAGGAATTAGTACGTTATTGCACACCAAGGCGTCATCCTCAAATCTGATACCCCGAAGTGATGTGCACGAGGCGGAGCATCTATCGCATTTCAACAAATTTTACCTAGCTGTTACCTAGCCTAGCGCCTTGGTAAAACATTTACACCCAAAGGCAAGTGATTTTACACTCGCAAGAACATAACTGAAAACGCAAGTACGAAAGCTGGAGGATCATCCATCAACTCACCTGACATCTTCAGCACAGGGTGCCTCGTCCGGCTCCCGCTCCCCCTTCCTCCTCCTTCTCCCTCGCTCGCTCGGGCTGCTGTTCGCTCTCCCCCTCATGCTCGCGGCGGCCGCCTCCTTCCATCTCCCCGGTAGGTCGAGGTGTCTCCGCCGCTTCCTTTCTCTCTCTCCTCCTCCTCCCCCGCAGCGGCGCAAACTGCGGCCGGCGAAACTCCTTCTGAGCGGCGGGGAGGAGAGGAATGCGCAGGGACGGAGCCAGAAATTGGACATAGGGGGGGGCGAGAAGTAGAAGCATCAAATCCATGGAAAAGTTTGTCTCACAACACACTAAATATTGATCTAGAAATTAGCTTGCAATTTTTTGAAATGCGCCTATCTTGCTCTTGGTGTCTACACAAGCAAAACTAGACAACTGAAAAATTCCTAATTAAATTTTCAAGGCACAAACTGATCTAAAATTAAGTGTTGGTCTATGGATTCTATACCTAATAATAAAGGCATTAAGGTTTCTTGTGGTACGTCATTTTTTTCCGATTTTACCCCTACGTGTTAGAAAGTATTACGCCACCTGCCACCGCTAAATGAGATACCGGTTCAGTGTTTCGGCGGAAAAGAAAAAAAAAACCACAAATCGTGCCTATCCCTGAGCATTTCATTGACGATAGCTTCCCGTCAAACCTACCAGCGATGCGCCGCCGCTGCCCTCCCCGTATCGATCGCCGGTCCCCGGCTCCCCGCTACTGCCGCTACCTGCAGCCTTGCCCCACGATCTGTATCCAGCCCACCGGAAGACCTCCTCCTCCCGAGCGTTGGCCTCCTCTGCCCGACGCCCGTGTCGCTTGTCCTCTGTTCGTTCCCATGCGAGCCGCAGCCGGCCGCTCCCGCTGCCATCCTTGCACTAGCGACCACCTACTCGACCTCCGACCTTCTTCTCTCCAGGATGAGCAGCCCCCACCGCCAGCAGCTCGCACCCTCCAGGCGCCTCTCCACCTGAGCTCGCCCAAGATTTCCCTCCATTGGAGCACGCCCCTGACCAGGAGCACAGAGACCTAGAGGCTAGAGCGCCGCTACTGTCCATCTCCAGGTTTGGGAGCACGCCCCTGACCAGGAGCACAGAGACCTAGAGCGACGCTACTGTCTTAGTCCATCTCCAGGTCGACGACCCCGGCCGGTGGCACCGCTGAATGTTGCCTCCTACTCCAGCTCACAGGTTGTACTGAAGTGCTACTGAAGCTCCCTCTTGGAAAAGGAACTGTATGATTCTTGCGCCGTGTTTGAGGGTCTCTGACTCTCTGTACTGTGAACTTGGATTAGTGGATTTAGGCAACAAAAAAGAAGTACTACATGCACTTATAGCATGAAATATCTACACATCTAAATCCGGTTACAATTTCTGTTTGTGGCATTCTATGTGTTGAGGAGAAGATCAATAGAAGAATCTTGCGATGTGTGTATAACCCGGGATCAATGCACCATTGATCAATAGAAGACGTAACTGCTAAAGAATTATCTGAATTTTGTATGGTACATTTATCTGAATTTTACATGGTATAATTTATGTTGTATTTCATCAACTGATTTTATACGGTACTTTGTTTGTGTTTGTAAGTGTCGGCAGTAAGCCGAGGAATGTCGTTTTTGGAGATGATACCGGTAGCCAGACGGTCTTCAATGGTGATTGTCGGTCACTTTGTTTACCGATGAGAAAAAAATGAGAAGAAGGCTTATTGTTTGACACATGAGTTTCTGTCGAGAAGCTACATGCATATTTCGAGTAAGCAAGGGTTGATGTATGTTGATTCGATGGTCGTACGGATTTAAACATATGAAGGTTGTTCATTTGATTTAACATGGCGCCGTAGCAACGCACGGGCTTTGTCCTAGTAAACTAATAAAATAGGAACAAAACTAGCTAGATTGGTTATACGAGTAAACTACCTTCTTTTCTTCCTCGCCGTCGGCTCATGTTTACGGTGGTGTCGGCCTGCCGTGCACTGTGCCGTGGCTTGCCGCCGTTTTCTCAGATCTCCATTAAATATTTGAAATTGCAGATTTGAAGCCTTGGCGGCAGACGTCACGGCAGAGGATGATCGTAGACGAAACGAAACGTCGGTTGAACTAGGAGCGACGATCCGATCTATGTGCCTTGAGGCGTGCGTGCGTGTTGTTTCTGGTTTGCAAGGTGCATAAGGCATTCTTTGCTAGGATTTTGGTCTGCTTCTTCCTCTGTCCATCAGGCATGTCTACCTCAAGATACCTTGAGGATTTGCACTTCCTACAATATTTGTCCTCCTGAAACTCCTTCCTAAAAAAAGGCAATTCTTAGGACAAACATGTATATGCTCATAACCCATAATAAGAGCTTTCACAATTTTCTTGGTCTCGTACATGTTTCGTGGCAGAACATGACTTTCAGGGAGCTGGTTACTGATTGCTGTCAGAAATGATTCGAAGCAAGCTCGGCTAATGCCATACTGGGCCTTGATAGCCAGTAGTTGCGAAATGGCATCCAGCTGGGAGATTTTTGCCGTCCCGTAAAGAGGTTTCTTTGACGCAACCAACATATCAAGGTAGGCCTTAGCTGTTGCCTCAGGTTCCTCGTCTTGATGTGCCCTACGTGCATCACCGAGATCATCAAACATGTTTCTAATCCCATCATCCTCATTACCATTAATGCGTTGCCGTATCACTTCATCTCTACCACGATCAGGTTCCTGCTCACCATGCTGGACCCATACTGTAAAATTTGGCATATACCCATGCAGCATAAGGTGTTTGGTCATGATATCCTTTCCACGATACAAACCATTCTTGCATACAGCACAAGGGCAAAATGGCCTCATTTTATTTCTCTTCGCAACACGGAATGCCTCTGACAAGAAAGCATCAGTTCCTTCGATCCACTCATCACTAACTTCATTTGGACTAATTCGACCACTATACATCCACTGACGATCAGCCATCCTCTGATTTATTAGGTTTGAAAAATATTAGCATTTAAAAATAATGGACAGAGCAAAGGGGAAGAGAGCATGGAGCATACAGAACAAAGAATAGTTTTTTTTTGGAAAACATTAGCATTTCACCACTTAAGAACAGTTTGTTGGTGTATTTTAGATAGTTTAGGAACTCGGAAAAACTATATCTTGATTACTGGAAAGAGAATTTTTTACAAGCAATTCAAACAACATATAAGCACAATATATTACAAGCATTTTCCTACACATATAAGCACAATATATTACAAGCAGTATTATTCCCAATTCAAACAACAATTTTTATTTAAACACCAATTCAAACAACATTTGTTATGCCCAATAGCCAATGCAGCATACTCAGATGTCTCAGAAACAAGGAGTGTACACACAATTTTTATTTAAACAACAATTCAAACAACAATTTCGACAATGCAGCATACTCAGACATGATGATTCAGAGCAAGATCAGAGGAAATTGTAACTCACCCTCGGTTATAGAGGAAGTAGTCGAAGATGCGGCCGGAGATGCGGCCGTTGGAGCCGGGGATCGAGCCGTGTCCACGGAGATGCGGCCGTTGGAGTTCGGGATCGAACCCTGTCCTTGGAGATGCGGACGGTGGAGCTGGGGCCCCCGAGATGCGGCTGGTGGAGCTAGGGCTACCTTTCCTCGGCTCCCTCGTGGAGGAGGAGCTCACGGCGGCGGAGGGGTGGCGAGAATGGGGAGGCGGCGGAGGGGCGGCAGAGGGGAGGCGGCGACGGACATCGCGGGGGTGAGGGCGGCAGGAAAGGGACAGGTGAGGAGGGGTGGCGGCGAGGGAGGACGAGCACGGGCGGCGGCGAGGGACTACGAGCACGAGCGGCAGCGGCTAGCACCGGCATGGCGGCGGCGATGGGGATTTGGATTTGGACAAGCAAGCGGGAGACATGGGAGCATTCTAGAAACCCTAGAAACCCTAGCTATGCCGAGCGTACATGTTTGCCGACCGTATACTCTCGGCAACATTTTTTTTGTGAAAGCATATCTTTTTTATTATTTGCTACATTTATTTGTTATATTTTTTCCACACTTGTAAGGATATATTACACTTGTAAGGGTATATTAGAACACCACCTAGGTTTTGGTGTGGTTCCGACGCTCCGGAGCCCCCGGTTTCGTCGAAACCTCCCCAAAGTTGACCTAAGTCAACCGTGTCATCTACCCCTCCCACGGGCGTCGAATGGGGGTAGCTCAGTGGACTTTGCTACTTGGTTGTGTTGGGGTAGGTAATATGAAGATTTAAAACCAACTTTTCCCCCATGTTATCACATGTTTACATCCGTTCCACCCGAAATGGGAGTTTCGACTTAGAAGAGCAGAACCTTCGTGCATGATAAGTGTGGCGTGTGAAGCCGGTCACACCTAGGAGTCTCAAGTTGGCTCTTACAACCTACCACCACACGCTCATGAATATTATATGACACCACCTAGGTTTTGGTGTGGTTCCGATGCTCCGGAGCCCCCGATTTCGTCGAAACCCCCCAAAGTTGACCGAAAGACAACCGTGTCGTCTACCCCTCCCACGGGCGTCGAATGGGGGTAGCTCAGTGGACTTTGCTACTTGGTTGTGTTTGGGTAAGTAATATGAAGATTTAAAACCAACTTTTGCCCCATGATATCACATGTTTACGTCCGTTCCACCCGAAATGTGAGTTTTGACTTAGAAGAGCAGAACCTTCGTGCATGATAAGTGTGGCGTGTGAAGCCGGTCACACCTAGGAGTCTCAAGTTGGCTCTTACAACCTACCACCACACTCTCATTAATATTATATGACACCACCTAGGTTTTGGTGTGGTTCCGACGCTCTGGAGCCCCTGGTTTCGTCGAAACCCCCCAAAGTTGACTAAAAGTTAACCGTGTCGTCTACCCCTCCCACGGACGTCGAATGGGGGTACCTAAGTGGACTTTGCTACTTGGTTGTGTTGGGGTAGGTAATATGAAGATTTAAAACCAACTTTTTCCCCATGATATCACATGTTTACGTCCGTTTCACCTAAAATGTGAGTTTCGACTTAGAAGAGCAGAACCTTCGTGCATGATAAGTGTGGCGTGTGAAGCCGGTCACACCTAGGAGTCTCAAGTTGGCTCTTACAACCTACCACCACACTCTAATGAATATTATATGACACCACCTAGGTTTTGGTGTGGTTCCGACGCTCTGGAGCCCCCGGTTTCGTCGAAACCCCCCCAAAGTTGACCGAAAGACAACCGTGTCGTCTACCCCTCCCATGGGCATCGAATGGGGGTAGCTCAGTGGACGTTGCTACTTGGTTGTGTTGGGGTAGGTAATATGAAGATTTAAAACCAACTTTTGCCCCATGATATCACATGTTTACGTCCGTTCCACCCGAAATGTGAGTTTCGACTTAGAAGAGCAGAACCTGCGTGCATGACAAGTGTGGCGTGTGAAGCAGGTCACACCTAGGAGTCTCAAGTTGGCTCTTACAACCTAGCACCACACTCTCATGAATATTATATGACACCACCTAGGTTTTGGTGTGGTTCCGACGCTCCGTAGCCCCGGTTTCGTCGAAACCCCCCCAAAGTTGACCGAAAGATAACCGTGTCATCTACCCCTCCCACGGGCGTCGAATGGGGGTAGCTCAGTGGACTTTGCTACTTGGTTGTGTTGGGGTAGGTAATATGAAGATTTAAAACCAACTTTTGCCCCATGATATCATATGTTTACGTCCGCTCCACCCGAAATGTGAGTTTCGACTTAGAAGAGCAGAACCTTCGTGCATGATAAGTCTGCACTAGCCTCCCCCGCAGCTCCCGTCACCCAGCTGGTAAGTCTGCACTGTCCCTCCCCCGCTCTGTTCTTCCGCGCAGCCCTCTCCTGCTAGGGTTAGGGTTAGCTGAGTCTAGGGTTAGCTGTCGTTGGCGAGTTCTTCAACGGAAGTGTCCTGGTAGCTGGGCTTGTGCCTCTTGGTGCACGGGGACGGGCCGGAGAGGTGAAGGTGCAGCTGGAGTTCCTCGTCGTGCAGGAGCCCCGATTTGTATCTGGTACATGGATGAATCAGGGGCTGAGTTTATAGGCTGTGTATAGTGTTCTAGTTCTACAAATTCGAATCCTCTAGGTGTTGGTATTGGGGACTGTTGTCTGTTGCTGAGATTTTTATAAATTTCATTGAATTATTGTTCATACAGAGATTAGGCTCGTATTAATATTCATGTTGCTTTGATATAGTGAGGGATATGAGCATCTCTAGTGAGGACAGTGGCTCATTTTCCACTGATGAACATTTGGGCTATGCCGTGGATGGACCTATGTTGATCAGGAGAGGTGATCATTATGAAAAACTTGTTTATCCCATCTAGCTACTGTTATGTAGTTCATTGCCTAATGTTTAGATATCATTTTGTTACATATAGGACCTCGTCATAGGGGAACTCGCGGCTTTGACAAGCATATGATATATGCAAGTGATATGTGGCTGCGTTCATATCAAGTGGAGCAGTTGATAGAGCTGGTTGACTGTTATGCGGCAGCACCCATCAAATTTTATGTTTACAGGATGTCGGAATCATCTGTAATGAAAAAAGGAAGCAAGATGGTGAGATGCTGTTTACTTGAACATGAAACAGTACATTTATTGTTGCAATCTTTCTATTTGCTACATAAATACCATGTTTGCTATATAATTGTTGCAATCTTTATATTTGGACAGGTCTTTGGAGCTAAGTACACCAAAGCCTACCTGAAACCCTATCTTGTAAAGCCCTTGAAGGTCCTTCTTGAATGCAGCCCGAGCCGTACACCATTTGAAGTGACGATGAAGATGGGACTGACTAGGCCGAATGCAATAATAGCAACCGGATGGGCAAAAGCTATGGTTGAGTTCAAGTTAAAGGAGGAGGGCATAGTAGTCTTCTGCTTCACGCCATGTACGAGCAGGCGCTATGGGCTTCATCTTGAGTTGATCAAATTGGTGTTCTGAACTAGTTGGTCAAGTAGTAATGTCCTGAACTAGTTGGTCCAGTAGTTGAATATGACCTAAGTATCTAGTAGTAATGAAATGGTTATCTGCCGGCGACAGGGAGTTGGTTGAAGCTACTGCTCTGCTGTTTTTGTTCCATGGGCATGTTGCTCTGTTTCCAGGTGGTGGATGGATGGTTTGGTTGGTGGTTTTGGGGTTTAGATGTCTGTGTTGGTGGTGCCTGCCTGATGGCAGTGTGGTTTATCTGTAAAGCTATGAAATTGTTATGCCCACATTGTGTATGCCCAGATTATCTATGTCAGGTTGCTATATTTTCTGTAATGGAATTGATTCTATGTCAGGTTGTTGTCACTTTCTCTTACTGATATGGAATGATGCCCAGGTTTTCAATTTTTTGAAAAGACACAAAGTAGTTATATATAAAAGAGTTAGACATGAGATAGTGACAAGATCCTAGAACTACCCTAATGGCAAGCCTTGTTCATCTACTACATAGAGGTTCGAATCCCAGGCCACACCCTTTTTTCCTGGCATTTTTGCAAAACAACAACAGTATGTTTGCCGAGCGTCCTCGTATGCCGAGCGTAACTCAACCGCCGTCAAGGACCCGTCAGACTCCGTCGGTTACTGCCGAGCGTTGACGTTATGCCGAGTGTAACGCTCGGCATACAAGCCATTTATGCCGAGCGTGTGGTGTATGCCGAGCGTCTCCTGAGAAAACCCTCGGCATATGGTCTGTTTGCCGAGCGTGACCTTTTACCGAGCAGTTTCTGGTTGCTCTCAGCATATGATGTTATATGCCGAGCATGCCGCTCGGCTTAGACGAGGCGCTCGGCAGTTCTGGCGTTTCCTGTAGTGAGTAGTGCATCAGCTCAAATCACAATAGAAAACTGGACAGTGACATAATTACATATTACATCGAACCGGTTATGGGCTCATGTCCGTGCTGCAGCGTTGAAGAAGATTTCAGCTATCCTTGGGAGGCGTTGATATGAAACCGGCCAACTAGAAGCCACGGAGTCAGTCGAGGGGACAGAGCACGTATTTCTCTAAAATCCTGATTACGGTTGAAAGATCAAATGAGCGTGATAAAGACATATCCTGTAAATGAGTTTTCGATGTTGAAAAATGTCCCAACACGCGCTTTCGAGAAGACACTTGCCATGAAAGGCCGCCAATAAGAAGGCGCAGACAAGTTGGGTCGAGCTCTTATACCTCTAAATACTGATTATGTTGGTTCTCACAAACTCAGAAGAGATAATTTTAGTCAACAATTAAAAGTTGCACCGGCGGGTAGCACAAAAACAGTTAGAGCATTTCCACCGGGTGCCTACCCCTCCCCATCGGCCCAATGGTTTTCAGACACAAAAATGACTCCAGCGACTGCACATCAGCCCGGGCAGCCCGAAAATGTGTCCGGCAACCCCTTGTCCGCCACCAACTTTCAGAGCTGGGGGGGGGGGGGGGGGGGGGGGTGCCGACCGGACCCAGAAATGCCTGCACATGTACGCCCCCAACTTTCAACGCTGGTCTGGTGGTGCCGACCACGCCCAAAATGCCTGCACATGTAGGTCCCCATGTTGGATGTATGCCCAAAATACAATAGGATTAACATCTGTTTCATAATTATACTTCATGATTCTATGCTATAACTGTTATGGCTCTTGAATATGTGATTCAGAGAAAAACTCATAAGCATGTATAGAGACATGAATAGAATAAAGTATATCATAATCTTGCCTTTAGACTAATTCGTTGATTTCTTAATGACCGTGTTTTCCTAGTCTAGGACACTGTTTAGGTCAGCATCAATGAGTAGCGTATTATTGGTCGAAATAATAAGGCTGGGTAGATCTAAATCGTTGATATGCTAAGAGATGTCAAAGTGTCTTTTGTCCTTAGTGCAATATCGCAGTAAGTTATTATATGACATATCCTTAGACCATTAGGTTATTAGGGTTGTGCATATTGGAAGAGTTACTTTGGTGCGGTCAACCATCACGACCGTAACTGGGTAATCATAAAGGAAGTCACTAGGTGATTACAAATGTGTGCATATATCCTAAAGTTTCAAGATGGGAAATTACTCCTATGTCGAAAGAGAGATAAATCCAGGGCCCACTCCATATATATGATATCCAATATGTTCTGCAGACAATGCATTATGAAGTTACATCGTGTGGGTATCGGATTACGGGAACGAGAAAAGGAAACTTCCCGGTTAACGGGATAGACAAAGATATAGTGAATCAGGGAACGATTAATGTATATATCAGGAGTACTTAATCTCAGGTAAGTTCGTATCGTGAGTAATGGGAATAATATATTACTAACCAACAGGTTTAACATAGTGCTATTCACATAATGGTAGCAGTATTCAGGTTGTATCTATGGACCTGACCCTGCCTGGTGATTAGATGAGTACATCTAATTATAGCTACATGCTATCGAACCTGTAGAGGTAACACGCTTAAGTCAGGTCTAGTTTGTTGTGTATTATGGTTGGTCTGCATAACAAGAGAGTATCACCGGAATGGTCTCTGCGTGGTAGATAATACCTTTATCAAGAGAGAACAAACAAGCAGACATAGTACTGTCTCGGAGTAATTTGATGATTGTATGCAGTCTAAAGAGCCAATTGTGGCATCTATGTCTCTTAATTACCCGCAGACGGGAAAAGACGATAATAATACCCACGTGGTGGAAAAAGTCTGGGAAAATACCCGCATGGCGGGAGAAATTTTTGACAAAAGATGTATCCTGTATGACAGGAGAAAGATGTGATGACTTATGTGTTTTTATATCGACCGCACACTTATGTGTCATAGTTATAAAGCACTTAATGAGTCAAAAGAGAATAAAGTTACAAATGAACCTAAAGATAAGAATGTTATGCAAGTGTGACTTGCAAAAAGTACCATTGAGAAAGAACTCTTGTGAGTTTTGAAAAGGGAATGAGGAAAAAGTATTCCCATATGTTAAAACATAACTTCATATTAAATAAAGCAGATAATCAAAGTTTCGAAATTGTGGCAAAAAGGTTCTTGCCACATTTCGAGGGGGAGATAGAGAATGTTACAGATAATGTGATGCATATAATGCATCTAAGTGATCTATGATGAATTGTGATCGTCCGGGGAGTACGACGGTCATAATAATGATACCCCTAAAGTAAAGAGATAGATTTATTCTTGGATATTTTACAGCTCCGAAAGGAGACTAAGGACGGTACTCAAAGTGCCATAAAGAAGACAGATTGACAGGTTAACAGAATAAACCCAAATAAAAAGGATTAGGGATACACCATTTTGGAGAAAATGGAGTAATCTGGGGAAGCATGGTATGAACATACCTAAGGCTCGAATAGATTTTATCTGGGGGAGCTTGTTGCTTTATAATAGAGATGAACAAGTAAACATGGATCTTGTGATTTAGGTCCTTGTAAGAGCTATTGCCTTTTGGCGATAGAAGACTACAGAATTAATTGCCTCTAGGCAATGACAGAGCAACAACATCCCCATATGAGAAAAACAGATGACTATAGAGTCTATATCAGAGAAATTTAAATGAAGTTTGATCCCACCTCATTTACAGAAATTATAAGCAGTGCTAAATCGATTTTGACAAGTGTCTACTTGTCTTAATGATTAAAGACTATGTGAATCCCGACGATGTTTGGGACTCATAAGAAATTTCCAATGGAGCCAAAACAGTAGGCTATAAAGGGTCTACAACGACAATGTGACTCCAAAGAAAATATGTAAAAAGGGATTTTAAATCGAAAGTTTTGCGCTAAGAAAATAAACAGATTATAATGAGTGATAATGGCACATAATGATCTGAGTTACATCAGATGAAAGTAAAGAACACAAGGGATCTTACGGACTAGAGCAAGTCTCTAGAATCAGAAGTTATTTTGGGTTAAAGAGAATGAGAGGACAATCGCTTTTCTACAAACTTATAGAATGGGAAATTCATTCCCTAATCCTGTGTATGTGGATGATATCCTACTTGCTAGTGGTGATGTCATTCTACTACCGGCAGAGAAAAGAAGTTCTTGTCCTCAAAAGAGTATTCTCGGTAAAGTGTCTGTCGTTAAAAGTATCGAGATTTACTAAGAAAAGAAGAAAAGGGGTATTAGAAATTTCGCATGGACATGCTGAGAAGAAGTCTCTAAAGCATGCACGTCGAGAAAACCTACGCCTGTTCTTATTGTCAAGGGTAATGGAATTGGGAACTTTAGTGTTCCAAGAGATAACATAGAACGGATCAAATGGATATGGTACCATATGCTTCAGCTGTTGGAAACTCAATATTACCCTGACAATTTAAATATCCGGGTTGTTTTGGCAATGTCCAATCCAGATATATAGATCACTGGAATGGAATCAAAGATATCGGCCTCATGCTAAAAGAAACAGAGTGCTCTCAAAAGATTGTGAGTACAAAGATAGATCTATAAATGTGCTCTCAAAAGGTTGTGAGCACAAAGAACGAATTTGTGAAATGTATAGCGAAATCCACAATTGTCGCTAAATTTCACATTTGGAGTTTTTGTGTGGAAAAGCTCCAGAGAATGAAATGATTGGCATCAGTGTGATGTAAAGACATGTTATAGCATGATACAAGGCCGAGGGATAGGCAAAATGGTTAAGGAAACCTGTACCCGGAATTGATAATGGTTGACAACAGCAATAACCATTAAGTAATTCACTCCTGAGACAACGAGTCAAGTGTGGTGCCAAACACATTGACACAGTTATACGTTGTAAAGGAGAAAGTCCGGAATTATGTTGAAATGCTTGGAGCATAAGAGGAACATATAAAAGAAACACACAAGTGTTCGCAGATCTGCTAATTAAAGGCTTACCGCCCAGTGTGTTTTGGAGAACACATAGTCGACATGGGTTTTATGGTATAGTCTATATGATTTCCGGACAATAAAAAGGCCCAAAAGTTTAAAGAATCTATTTCAAAACAGAGACGTATATTGTAGCTGTCTGATTCTATCGGCAATGAGCTGTGACGATGAAACATGCTCTATGTACTGATCCGTGATGAAACAAGTAAAGTATAAAGTATAAAGTTAAAAGTAAAAGTGAGATCAAGGGGGAGAATGTTAGATTGATCTCAATTGACCGAGTCCAACGGCTCGATCAACTCCTTGATTAGCGCCCTGATCGGGGGCGCCCGACCCTTAATGGTCGGTGGGCCCCTGTGACCTGTGGCTATATAAAGAGGTGGGGGACTGGCAGCACGGGTCATGAGGTTAGCCGCTGTGCCAGAACCTCCACCGACACCCCTACCGATCTAGGGAGCCCGCAGTGCTCACGGGAAGCATCACCGCCGCCACTGCTACCCACTGGCATCACCGCCTCCGTCCACCATTGCCGGAGTCTCGAGCGCCTCCACACAAGGAGAAGGTACTGGTTCTCCTCCTCATAGATCGTATCCTAACGGTTTGATCTAGACTAGTGATCCTACGGGTTTTAACAACTACTACCACTCCTATTCCTACGCCCAAATCTGAAGAACAAAATATGGTCATAAAACAGGGGATAAAGGAAGAAGAAAGCATATCCGTGATCCTTGAGCTGCAGCAGAACGTAGACTCTCGTGCCGCAGTAGCATCGACATCCTGCAGCTACAGCGCGGCCTCGACAAGTCGCCCTGGTGAACCATGACTTCGACGCGCGCCGTCGCGTCAGTGGATCAGGGAAGGGGCGGTGGACGTTCATTGCCGGAGATCACCTCCTAAGCTAGGGATGGATGTGCAAGTGGCTCATGTGGTACATAGGAGGGAGATAGCCGAAATGGGGGATTTTCTAACCCTACCTCCCGTGGTGCAGCGGTTCAGAACAGAGCAAAGGAGAGAGACGATGACTTTGGGAACGACCACTCATACGATTGAGCTATACTTACATGTTTCTTTTGCAAATGTGCCAACAGCCAACCACTTAGCTGCATCCTATTACTTCCTTTCACATCTGACGGCCAATACTAGGTTGGTGCAGCTGGTGCATGAGTTGGGTCGTTTCACAAGATACATTCTCCTACTCGAACTAGTAGGTGGTTGAAGGCAAAGTCCCCTCGTTCCATTATGTTTCTTCTTTTACATACACAGAAGGAGAAAAAAGCAGCGACAGCAGGGGGGTGTACGAGGGCCACGAAATCGAATGATGTATGTGGGGCTAATTTGTGTACTAACAGTAGTAGGATGACATTAGTATTAAAAATTAATCTAGCTTACCTGTCCACATGGATGTGATGCACTGGTCCACACCGAGCTGAGTTCGCGTGAAGATGATTCCTGACACTCAGACAAAATTCATCGTCCCTCTGAAAAATAAAATGGTAAACATATCCAATTTTTCAAGTGGGAAATTTCTCTTCAAAACAATTAAATGTCATAACAGACGACTGACCTCAATTGCTCCATCAAACAGATTATCCAAGACTATACATTGGTCTTTCTTAACATTTGACAAAGATATGCTTGTGGAAGGAGCAAGAGAACAAGAGCTGTACATTAAACAGAATAGTTCAGTTATGTACCTCACCATAATCAATAACTCAGTAACCAGTTATAATTAGAGGTTAGCATGCAAAATCTAAAAATTGGACTTTTCACATTTTCAATTCGTATGATGACAACAACAACTTCTGCAAGGAAAATAGCTATTTTATTTGTGTAATGGGAAAGCCAGACCTTAGTACCCAGAACAACCAAGTGCGAACCTAGGGGATTAGGACAAGAGATGGAGAAGATGACAGAAGAGGAAGAAACATGAGCTAGGCGTTCTGGTCTAGTGGGTTGCCTACTCTTTTTCAGGGTTTTCTGCAAGTTTTAGTGGGAGTGTCATCCATGACGTGGTAGTTCTCGGGTCATTTAATTTAGTCATAGAACATTTGCACACAATGATCATCTAGATGTTTAACGGCTGAAGTGTGATCATGCTTTTCCACGTCAAAATAATTCTAGACGGATTGCCAGTTAGCATATAGTTGTACTTGAGTTATTCTCAAAGTCAAAGAATAGCACATAGCTACAGTACTGCAAGGCAACACGCCGACGTGACGATTCACATCCAGTTCACCACTGTCTATGCCATTGCTGCTTTCTGCCACTGCCACATTGTTATCAAACAGAGTAATTGGCTATCAAGCAACCACCAGTTATCGATTTCGTTACGGTGTGCATTGTATAAAAGTAACGACAATGGATTGTCATGCTAAAACCCATTTGATAGCCCTCTCTAAAACATAAACTGTGTAAACCGAATACTTATAAAGCGTAGAGGTGATAATAATAAAGAAAGTCTTAGAAATTAGTGGATTGGCACCATAAAAGAAACACAAGGAAAAATCAGTATGGCAACTTCATGTTTTTCAGCAAATTATTATTATCTTTCAGTAGCACTAAATGCTCCATATACTCCTAGTTCCAAAGTTCAACTAAACTTTCACCATGTTTTTCGGCATAGTCATTAGGAATTAGTACGTTATTGCACACCAAGGCGTCATCCTCAAATCTGATACCCCGAAGTGATGTGCACGAGGCGGAGCATCTATCGCATTTCAACAAATTTTACCTAGCTGTTACCTAGCCTAGCGCCTTGGTAAAACATTTACACCCAAAGGCAAGTGATTTTACACTCGCAAGAACATAACTGAAAACGCAAGTACGAAAGCTGGAGGATCATCCATCAACTCACCTGACATCTTCAGCACAGGGTGCCTCGTCCGGCTCCCGCTCCCCCTTCCTCCTCCTTCTCCCTCGCTCGCTCGGGCTGCTGTTCGCTCTCCCCCTCATGCTCGCGGCGGCCGCCTCCTTCCATCTCCCCGGTAGGTCGAGGTGTCTCCGCCGCTTCCTTTCTCTCTCTCCTCCTCCTCCCCCGCAGCGGCGCAAACTGCGGCCGGCGAAACTCCTTCTGAGCGGCGGGGAGGAGAGGAATGCGCAGGGACGGAGCCAGAAATTGGACATAGGGGGGGGCGAGAAGTAGAAGCATCAAATCCATGGAAAAGTTTGTCTCACAACACACTAAATATTGATCTAGAAATTAGCTTGCAATTTTTTGAAATGCGCCTATCTTGCTCTTGGTGTCTACACAAGCAAAACTAGACAACTGAAAAATTCCTAATTAAATTTTCAAGGCACAAACTGATCTAAAATTAAGTGTTGGTCTATGGATTCTATACCTAATAATAAAGGCATTAAGGTTTCTTGTGGTACGTCATTTTTTTCCGATTTTACCCCTACGTGTTAGAAAGTATTACGCCACCTGCCACCGCTAAATGAGATACCGGTTCAGTGTTTCGGCGGAAAAGAAAAAAAAAACCACAAATCGTGCCTATCCCTGAGCATTTCATTGACGATAGCTTCCCGTCAAACCTACCAGCGATGCGCCGCCGCTGCCCTCCCCGTATCGATCGCCGGTCCCCGGCTCCCCGCTACTGCCGCTACCTGCAGCCTTGCCCCACGATCTGTATCCAGCCCACCGGAAGACCTCCTCCTCCCGAGCGTTGGCCTCCTCTGCCCGACGCCCGTGTCGCTTGTCCTCTGTTCGTTCCCATGCGAGCCGCAGCCGGCCGCTCCCGCTGCCATCCTTGCACTAGCGACCACCTACTCGACCTCCGACCTTCTTCTCTCCAGGATGAGCAGCCCCCACCGCCAGCAGCTCGCACCCTCCAGGCGCCTCTCCACCTGAGCTCGCCCAAGATTTCCCTCCATTGGAGCACGCCCCTGACCAGGAGCACAGAGACCTAGAGGCTAGAGCGCCGCTACTGTCCATCTCCAGGTTTGGGAGCACGCCCCTGACCAGGAGCACAGAGACCTAGAGCGACGCTACTGTCTTAGTCCATCTCCAGGTCGACGACCCCGGCCGGTGGCACCGCTGAATGTTGTCTCCTACTCCAGCTCACAGGTTGTACTGAAGTGCTACTGAAGCTCCCTCTTGGAAAAGGAACTGTATGATTCTTGCGCCGTGTTTGAGGGTCTCTGACTCTCTGTACTGTGAACTTGGATTAGTGGATTTAGGCAACAAAAAAGAAGTACTACATGCACTTATAGCATGAAATATCTACACATCTAAATCCGGTTACAATTTCTGTTTGTGGCATTCTATGTGTTGAGGAGAAGATCAATAGAAGAATCTTGCGATGTGTGTATAACCCGGGATCAATGCACCATTGATCAATAGAAGACGTAACTGCTAAAGAATTATCTGAATTTTGTATGGTACATTTATCTGAATTTTACATGGTATAATTTATGTTGTATTTCATCAACTGATTTTATACGGTACTTTGTTTGTGTTTGTAAGTGTCGGCAGTAAGCCGAGGAATGTCGTTTTTGGAGATGATACCGGTAGCCAGACGGTCTTCAATGGTGATTGTCGGTCACTTTGTTTACCGATGAGAAAAAAATGAGAAGAAGGCTTATTGTTTGACACATGAGTTTCTGTCGAGAAGCTACATGCATATTTCGAGTAAGCAAGGGTTGATGTATGTTGATTCGATGGTCGTACGGATTTAAACATATGAAGGTTGTTCATTTGATTTAACATGGCGCCGTAGCAACGCACGGGCTTTGTCCTAGTAAACTAATAAAATAGGAACAAAACTAGCTAGATTGGTTATACGAGTAAACTACCTTCTTTTCTTCCTCGCCGTCGGCTCATGTTTACGGTGGTGTCGGCCTGCCGTGCACTGTGCCGTGGCTTGCCGCCGTTTTCTCAGATCTCCATTAAATATTTGAAATTGCAGATTTGAAGCCTTGGCGGCAGACGTCACGGCAGAGGATGATCGTAGACGAAACGAAACGTCGGTTGAACTAGGAGCGACGATCCGATCTATGTGCCTTGAGGCGTGCGTGCGTGTTGTTTCTGGTTTGCAAGGTGCATAAGGCATTCTTTGCTAGGATTTTGGTCTGCTTCTTCCTCTGTCCATCAGGCATGTCTACCTCAAGATACCTTGAGGATTTGCACTTCCTACAATATTTGTCCTCCTGAAACTCCTTCCTAAAAAAAGGCAATTCTTAGGACAAACATGTATATGCTCATAACCCATAATAAGAGCTTTCACAATTTTCTTGGTCTCGTACATGTTTCGTGGCAGAACATGACTTTCAGGGAGCTGGTTACTGATTGCTGTCAGAAATGATTCGAAGCAAGCTCGGCTAATGCCATACTGGGCCTTGATAGCCAGTAGTTGCGAAATGGCATCCAGCTGGGAGATTTTTGCCGTCCCGTAAAGAGGTTTCTTTGACGCAACCAACATATCAAGGTAGGCCTTAGCTGTTGCCTCAGGTTCCTCGTCTTGATGTGCCCTACGTGCATCACCGAGATCATCAAACATGTTTCTAATCCCATCATCCTCATTACCATTAATGCGTTGCCGTATCACTTCATCTCTACCACGATCAGGTTCCTGCTCACCATGCTGGACCCATACTGTAAAATTTGGCATATACCCATGCAGCATAAGGTGTTTGGTCATGATATCCTTTCCACGATACAAACCATTCTTGCATACAGCACAAGGGCAAAATGGCCTCATTTTATTTCTCTTCGCAACACGGAATGCCTCTGACAAGAAAGCATCAGTTCCTTCGATCCACTCATCACTAACTTCATTTGGACTAATTCGACCACTATACATCCACTGACGATCAGCCATCCTCTGATTTATTAGGTTTGAAAAATATTAGCATTTAAAAATAATGGACAGAGCAAAGGGGAAGAGAGCATGGAGCATACAGAACAAAGAATAGTTTTTTTTTGGAAAACATTAGCATTTCACCACTTAAGAACAGTTTGTTGGTGTATTTTAGATAGTTTAGGAACTCGGAAAAACTATATCTTGATTACTGGAAAGAGAATTTTTTACAAGCAATTCAAACAACATATAAGCACAATATATTACAAGCATTTTCCTACACATATAAGCACAATATATTACAAGCAGTATTATTCCCAATTCAAACAACAATTTTTATTTAAACACCAATTCAAACAACATTTGTTATGCCCAATAGCCAATGCAGCATACTCAGATGTCTCAGAAACAAGGAGTGTACACACAATTTTTATTTAAACAACAATTCAAACAACAATTTCGACAATGCAGCATACTCAGACATGATGATTCAGAGCAAGATCAGAGGAAATTGTAACTCACCCTCGGTTATAGAGGAAGTAGTCGAAGATGCGGCCGGAGATGCGGCCGTTGGAGCCGGGGATCGAGCCGTGTCCACGGAGATGCGGCCGTTGGAGTTCGGGATCGAACCCTGTCCTTGGAGATGCGGACGGTGGAGCTGGGGCCCCCGAGATGCGGCTGGTGGAGCTAGGGCTACCTTTCCTCGGCTCCCTCGTGGAGGAGGAGCTCACGGCGGCGGAGGGGTGGCGAGAATGGGGAGGCGGCGGAGGGGCGGCAGAGGGGAGGCGGCGACGGACATCGCGGGGGTGAGGGCGGCAGGAAAGGGACAGGTGAGGAGGGGTGGCGGCGAGGGAGGACGAGCACGGGCGGCGGCGAGGGACTACGAGCACGAGCGGCAGCGGCTAGCACCGGCATGGCGGCGGCGATGGGGATTTGGATTTGGACAAGCAAGCGGGAGACATGGGAGCATTCTAGAAACCCTAGAAACCCTAGCTATGCCGAGCGTACATGTTTGCCGACCGTATACTCTCGGCAACATTTTTTTTGTGAAAGCATATCTTTTTTATTATTTGCTACATTTATTTGTTATATTTTTTCCACACTTGTAAGGATATATTACACTTGTAAGGGTATATTAGAACACCACCTAGGTTTTGGTGTGGTTCCGACGCTCCGGAGCCCCCGGTTTCGTCGAAACCTCCCCAAAGTTGACCTAAGTCAACCGTGTCATCTACCCCTCCCACGGGCGTCGAATGGGGGTAGCTCAGTGGACTTTGCTACTTGGTTGTGTTGGGGTAGGTAATATGAAGATTTAAAACCAACTTTTCCCCCATGTTATCACATGTTTACATCCGTTCCACCCGAAATGGGAGTTTCGACTTAGAAGAGCAGAACCTTCGTGCATGATAAGTGTGGCGTGTGAAGCCGGTCACACCTAGGAGTCTCAAGTTGGCTCTTACAACCTACCACCACACGCTCATGAATATTATATGACACCACCTAGGTTTTGGTGTGGTTCCGATGCTCCGGAGCCCCCGATTTCGTCGAAACCCCCCAAAGTTGACCGAAAGACAACCGTGTCGTCTACCCCTCCCACGGGCGTCGAATGGGGGTAGCTCAGTGGACTTTGCTACTTGGTTGTGTTTGGGTAAGTAATATGAAGATTTAAAACCAACTTTTGCCCCATGATATCACATGTTTACGTCCGTTCCACCCGAAATGTGAGTTTTGACTTAGAAGAGCAGAACCTTCGTGCATGATAAGTGTGGCGTGTGAAGCCGGTCACACCTAGGAGTCTCAAGTTGGCTCTTACAACCTACCACCACACTCTCATTAATATTATATGACACCACCTAGGTTTTGGTGTGGTTCCGACGCTCTGGAGCCCCTGGTTTCGTCGAAACCCCCCAAAGTTGACTAAAAGTTAACCGTGTCGTCTACCCCTCCCACGGACGTCGAATGGGGGTACCTAAGTGGACTTTGCTACTTGGTTGTGTTGGGGTAGGTAATATGAAGATTTAAAACCAACTTTTTCCCCATGATATCACATGTTTACGTCCGTTTCACCTAAAATGTGAGTTTCGACTTAGAAGAGCAGAACCTTCGTGCATGATAAGTGTGGCGTGTGAAGCCGGTCACACCTAGGAGTCTCAAGTTGGCTCTTACAACCTACCACCACACTCTAATGAATATTATATGACACCACCTAGGTTTTGGTGTGGTTCCGACGCTCTGGAGCCCCCGGTTTCGTCGAAACCCCCCCAAAGTTGACCGAAAGACAACCGTGTCGTCTACCCCTCCCATGGGCATCGAATGGGGGTAGCTCAGTGGACGTTGCTACTTGGTTGTGTTGGGGTAGGTAATATGAAGATTTAAAACCAACTTTTGCCCCATGATATCACATGTTTACGTCCGTTCCACCCGAAATGTGAGTTTCGACTTAGAAGAGCAGAACCTGCGTGCATGACAAGTGTGGCGTGTGAAGCAGGTCACACCTAGGAGTCTCAAGTTGGCTCTTACAACCTAGCACCACACTCTCATGAATATTATATGACACCACCTAGGTTTTGGTGTGGTTCCGACGCTCCGTAGCCCCGGTTTCGTCGAAACCCCCCCAAAGTTGACCGAAAGATAACCGTGTCATCTACCCCTCCCACGGGCGTCGAATGGGGGTAGCTCAGTGGACTTTGCTACTTGGTTGTGTTGGGGTAGGTAATATGAAGATTTAAAACCAACTTTTGCCCCATGATATCATATGTTTACGTCCGCTCCACCCGAAATGTGAGTTTCGACTTAGAAGAGCAGAACCTTCGTGCATGATAAGTCTGCACTAGCCTCCCCCGCAGCTCCCGTCACCCAGCTGGTAAGTCTGCACTGTCCCTCCCCCGCTCTGTTCTTCCGCGCAGCCCTCTCCTGCTAGGGTTAGGGTTAGCTGAGTCTAGGGTTAGCTGTCGTTGGCGAGTTCTTCAACGGAAGTGTCCTGGTAGCTGGGCTTGTGCCTCTTGGTGCACGGGGACGGGCCGGAGAGGTGAAGGTGCAGCTGGAGTTCCTCGTCGTGCAGGAGCCCCGATTTGTATCTGGTACATGGATGAATCAGGGGCTGAGTTTATAGGCTGTGTATAGTGTTCTAGTTCTACAAATTCGAATCCTCTAGGTGTTGGTATTGGGGACTGTTGTCTGTTGCTGAGATTTTTATAAATTTCATTGAATTATTGTTCATACAGAGATTAGGCTCGTATTAATATTCATGTTGCTTTGATATAGTGAGGGATATGAGCATCTCTAGTGAGGACAGTGGCTCATTTTCCACTGATGAACATTTGGGCTATGCCGTGGATGGACCTATGTTGATCAGGAGAGGTGATCATTATGAAAAACTTGTTTATCCCATCTAGCTACTGTTATGTAGTTCATTGCCTAATGTTTAGATATCATTTTGTTACATATAGGACCTCGTCATAGGGGAACTCGCGGCTTTGACAAGCATATGATATATGCAAGTGATATGTGGCTGCGTTCATATCAAGTGGAGCAGTTGATAGAGCTGGTTGACTGTTATGCGGCAGCACCCATCAAATTTTATGTTTACAGGATGTCGGAATCATCTGTAATGAAAAAAGGAAGCAAGATGGTGAGATGCTGTTTACTTGAACATGAAACAGTACATTTATTGTTGCAATCTTTCTATTTGCTACATAAATACCATGTTTGCTATATAATTGTTGCAATCTTTATATTTGGACAGGTCTTTGGAGCTAAGTACACCAAAGCCTACCTGAAACCCTATCTTGTAAAGCCCTTGAAGGTCCTTCTTGAATGCAGCCCGAGCCGTACACCATTTGAAGTGACGATGAAGATGGGACTGACTAGGCCGAATGCAATAATAGCAACCGGATGGGCAAAAGCTATGGTTGAGTTCAAGTTAAAGGAGGAGGGCATAGTAGTCTTCTGCTTCACGCCATGTACGAGCAGGCGCTATGGGCTTCATCTTGAGTTGATCAAATTGGTGTTCTGAACTAGTTGGTCAAGTAGTAATGTCCTGAACTAGTTGGTCCAGTAGTTGAATATGACCTAAGTATCTAGTAGTAATGAAATGGTTATCTGCCGGCGACAGGGAGTTGGTTGAAGCTACTGCTCTGCTGTTTTGTTCCATGGGCATGTTGCTCTGTTTCCAGGTGGTGGATGGATGGTTTGGTTGGTGGTTTTGGGGTTTAGATGTCTGTGTTGGTGGTGCCTGCCTGATGGCAGTGTGGTTTATCTGTAAAGCTATGAAATTGTTATGCCCACATTGTGTATGCCCAGATTATCTATGTCAGGTTGCTATATTTTCTGTAATGGAATTGATTCTATGTCAGGTTGTTGTCACTTTCTCTTACTGATATGGAATGATGCCCAGGTTTTCAATTTTTTGAAAAGACACAAAGTAGTTATATATAAAAGAGTTAGACATGAGATAGTGACAAGATCCTAGAACTACCCTAATGGCAAGCCTTGTTCATCTACTACATAGAGGTTCGAATCCCAGGCCACACCCTTTTTTCCTGGCATTTTTGCAAAACAACAACAGTATGTTTGCCGAGCGTCCTCGTATGCCGAGCGTAACTCAACCGCCGTCAAGGACCCGTCAGACTCCGTCGGTTACTGCCGAGCGTTGACGTTATGCCGAGTGTAACGCTCGGCATACAAGCCATTTATGCCGAGCGTGTGGTGTATGCCGAGCGTCTCCTGAGAAAACCCTCGGCATATGGTCTGTTTGCCGAGCGTGACCTTTTACCGAGCAGTTTCTGGTTGCTCTCAGCATATGATGTTATATGCCGAGCATGCCGCTCGGCTTAGACGAGGCGCTCGGCAGTTCTGGCGTTTCCTGTAGTGAGTAGTGCATCAGCTCAAATCACAATAGAAAACTGGACAGTGACATAATTACATATTACATCGAACCGGTTATGGGCTCATGTCCGTGCTGCAGCGTTGAAGAAGATTTCAGCTATCCTTGGGAGGCGTTGATATGAAACCGGCCAACTAGAAGCCACGGAGTCAGTCGAGGGGACAGAGCACGTATTTCTCTAAAATCCTGATTACGGTTGAAAGATCAAATGAGCGTGATAAAGACATATCCTGTAAATGAGTTTTCGATGTTGAAAAATGTCCCAACACGCGCTTTCGAGAAGACACTTGCCATGAAAGGCCGCCAATAAGAAGGCGCAGACAAGTTGGGTCGAGCTCTTATACCTCTAAATACTGATTATGTTGGTTCTCACAAACTCAGAAGAGATAATTTTAGTCAACAATTAAAAGTTGCACCGGCGGGTAGCACAAAAACAGTTAGAGCATTTCCACCGGGTGCCTACCCCTCCCCATCGGCCCAATGGTTTTCAGACACAAAAATGACTCCAGCGACTGCACATCAGCCCGGGCAGCCCGAAAATGTGTCCGGCAACCCCTTGTCCGCCACCAACTTTCAGAGCTGGGGGGGGGGGGGGGGGGGGGGGGTGCCGACCGGACCCAGAAATGCCTGCACATGTACGCCCCCAACTTTCAACGCTGGTCTGGTGGTGCCGACCACGCCCAAAATGCCTGCACATGTAGGTCCCCATGTTGGATGTATGCCCAAAATACAATAGGATTAACATCTGTTTCATAATTATACTTCATGATTCTATGCTATAACTGTTATGGCTCTTGAATATGTGATTCAGAGAAAAACTCATAAGCATGTATAGAGACATGAATAGAATAAAGTATATCATAATCTTGCCTTTAGACTAATTCGTTGATTTCTTAATGACCGTGTTTTCCTAGTCTAGGACACTGTTTAGGTCAGCATCAATGAGTAGCGTATTATTGGTCGAAATAATAAGGCTGGGTAGATCTAAATCGTTGATATGCTAAGAGATGTCAAAGTGTCTTTTGTCCTTAGTGCAATATCGCAGTAAGTTATTATATGACATATCCTTAGACCATTAGGTTATTAGGGTTGTGCATATTGGAAGAGTTACTTTGGTGCGGTCAACCATCACGACCGTAACTGGGTAATCATAAAGGAAGTCACTAGGTGATTACAAATGTGTGCATATATCCTAAAGTTTCAAGATGGGAAATTACTCCTATGTCGAAAGAGAGATAAATCCAGGGCCCACTCCATATATATGATATCCAATATGTTCTGCAGACAATGCATTATGAAGTTACATCGTGTGGGTATCGGATTACGGGAACGAGAAAAGGAAACTTCCCGGTTAACGGGATAGACAAAGATATAGTGAATCAGGGAACGATTAATGTATATATCAGGAGTACTTAATCTCAGGTAAGTTCGTATCGTGAGTAATGGGAATAATATATTACTAACCAACAGGTTTAACATAGTGCTATTCACATAATGGTAGCAGTATTCAGGTTGTATCTATGGACCTGACCCTGCCTGGTGATTAGATGAGTACATCTAATTATAGCTACATGCTATCGAACCTGTAGAGGTAACACGCTTAAGTCAGGTCTAGTTTGTTGTGTATTATGGTTGGTCTGCATAACAAGAGAGTATCACCGGAATGGTCTCTGCGTGGTAGATAATACCTTTATCAAGAGAGAACAAACAAGCAGACATAGTACTGTCTCGGAGTAATAGAAATAGTTTCTATTACTGTCGGATTTATTCCGAGGATTTATATAGAGGGGGAATAATATTCCGGAGGTTGCATATGAGGACATCTAATGTCCCAGATCATGTAAATGTTCTTATATGATGGTGGTTTAATTCTAGGAATTTTCTTTACCCCCTTCGGCAAGCCGCTCGCTCGCAACCACCACTGACGACCACCGTCCTCCTTACCTGCCGGACAGTAAAATCTCGGTTGATAACCTCATCAACTTTCCATGGCCTTCTTTTCTCCTCCGTCTAGACTTCTTACCCCCTCCGGAGCGCCACACCACAGACCGAGCGACCGTCCTCCCCGTCCGCAGTTGATGTGTTCTACACACTACGTTGCCCCACAATTACTCCGCCGGTTTGGCGCCTCCTTGGTCATCCCTCTAAATCACACGATAAGTATCATATTTTCCGACATCGGCACGCCCCACCATTGCCACCTAAGTTTCTTGCTCACCTCCATTTGTGGCCAGACTTATCTTCGGTTTCGGTTTCTTAGCCCACCCTTGGCGGTACCGGCCATGGGTCTCAACTCCACGGGGAAGCATGACACATGACGTGGGGGGATGCTTTACATCGCTCGTTAGCGGCGACTTATTCCCGTGCCGCCTACAGGCTTGCTTTCGTGGGCCGGCCCAAAAACGTTTCGCTTGTGTTCTGTTTCTTTTCCTACGGGTCATCGCGTCTGGTTCTGTTGCTTTTCCTGTACTATTACTTCCCGCGCCCAGTATCAAATATTTAACAAAAATTTCGAAAACATTTTTAAATTCGGAATCATTTTCAAATTCAGAACCATTTTAATTTGGAACCATTTTCAAACATTTTTAAATTCGGAACCATTCCATTTTAAAAAATGGAACCATTTTCAAAAAAACGAACAATTTTCAAATTTGGAACCATTTTTTAATTTGAAACCATTTTTAAATTTGGAACCATTTTCAAAATGGAACCATTTTTAAATCTAGAACCATTTTAAATTCGGAACCATTTTTATATTTGGAACAATTTTAAAAAATGAATAATTTTCAAATTTGGAACAATTTTAGAAAATGGAACCATTTTCAATTTTAGAAATATTTTAAAAATGGAACCATTTTTAAACTCGTAACCATTTTAAAAATTGGAACCATTTTTAAAATGGAACCAATTTTAAAAGATGAACAATCTTCAAATTTAGAACCATTTTAAATTTTGAACCATTTTTAATTCGGAAACATTGTGGGGATCCCAGACTAGCAGTCTGAGACCTCCAGTATGCATACATTCATGATCCCATGATCATGCAGTCGTGAACAACATACTCGAGTTGGCATTGCAGATTACAACATCCAGTACACGAATTTAACAAGTCTTACATAAATTGTCACATGACCAAGTCTCAAATAGCTGCCACACAGGGCAGGGATATCATGGCACAGCGGAAGTCTCAACAAAACGCGATAAGACCCATGTCACGCCTTAACACCTACAGGCTGCTGACCGGGAGACGTCCTAGTTTGCGAGGTCGTCAACAAAGCCTTCATCCTCCTCAACCTCCTCTGAGGCTCCTCGTAGTAAAGGTCTGGCTAAGACAATAGCCAGGGGCGAAACCATATGAGTACGTTTGAAGGTACTCAGCAAGCTCTATCCAAAAAAACAAGGTACTAGATGCAAGTATGATATTGAGGCTGTGGTAGGTAAGCTGTAATTAGGCTCACTACCCATGGTGGATGGAAGATTCACCATGGTTGCATAACATCTCTATATATTTGTTAAAAAAGATACTTCAAAAGATATATCATAGTTTTTCTCTCGCAGATAACATGTATCCACGAGCTTTTATTAGAACCTTTGTAAAGAAAGATTTTCTTTGCATAACTTCTTGGGACTAAGGCCCCTCCGAAGCCTGTTCTCATATCACAGTACCTCCCAGGTACAATCATTTCCGGTCCAAGCCGTACTTCCCAAGTACTCACTTTCTGTTCAACACACACACACACCATTTTTGAAAACATCTGACACAATGCTGGCTACATGGCCTTTCAACTGTCCATGACCGCGGACGCGGCTATTCGAATAGTTTTGACTCTGCAGAGTTTGTACACTTTCACCACATCAACTAGCGTCACCGCCGTGGAACACCCACGGATTGTCAGACAACAATACTAAAACGTCGGGACTCTTAATCGAGACTTTTCACTATGTCCATGCTAATACAAAGATACCTCTTCGACTAGGTTGGTTCTCCCATCACCGTATGACCCTCTTTGGCCTCATACTGCCATGACAGGAGACCTAATCGGTGCAACTGGTCGTAACTTAATCAACACTTTTGATGCCCCTCTCATAGGAGGCAATCAGTTCAGGGGGCCATAGCCACCACCCTATAGCAATTGAGGTAGCCTCATATTAATACAAACAAGCTTCCGGTCAAGCCCCGTCCCATGTGGGGGTAATATGGTTGTACTGTAGGGTTGTCGAGCGAAGACCAGGTTATGTGTCGTTTTTAGAAAAACACCTTTCCACACTTTCTCATGTCCTCAGCACCACTTAGGCAAGGTCCCACCTTCCCAAGGGTTTTTCACAGTTCACTTTTATTTTTGCAAAAACAACACAAGGGTGCCCATCCTAAAGTTTTCATCTTTCTTAGACTAGTATTTATGGAGGTTGGGTAGGGTGTCCTACAATTTTTGCTACGGGTCTGGTAATGTACCAGAGTTTTAGGGTGTCTATAAGTAGATAAATATATATATATAATGCAATAGTAAACATTCATAAGTAAAACAAAATAAGTAGATCAGTAGCAAGCTTTTGAGATGGCTTGCCTTGCTCAATGGTTTGCCCTTGGTCCTGATGATCAATATAACCTCCAGAAAAACCCTCAGCTGCTATCTCCTCCACGTGGTGTTCTAGCATCGTGAAAATGAAAAGAACACAATCAATCATACAGCAAAACACACCACAAGTATCAAGCAAAACCTAACAAGCAGCAACTACGCAAGACACATGACCACTATCTAGCAAACATGTTTGGAAAACCCCAACACTATCATTTTTAAACCATTAGAGTTAAAGTAGTGATTAAGCAACCCTTTAGGGGATTACTACTATTTTGCAAGGCTAAGCACTTAGTAACACACTTAGATAATCAGTAGCTAAAGTTGTAGTTAAAAGAGGTCATTTTAACTCTTCTTCACTTTTAAACACACAAGCATGATTAAACAAGCTTTGCAGTTAACAAGCAACAAATAGCATTTTGTCTCCATTTTAGTTGCACTTAAACACTAACAGTACTAACATATTAAAAGCAATAATATAAAGTGTGCTACAGTACCAAAACAATCCACAACAAACACTAACAACATTTTATTTACTAATTGGAGGCACCGTAGAAAGCACCACGTTAATCCTAGGAAGTTAAACGTTTCCACCCATCCGATTAAGCACATAATATGTCCACAACCGTCAGATGAATCATGAGAAAAAGGACCTGTTGTACGCACGACGTGAGTCGTCGTCTCATTGGTCTCCTCTCGATAGTAAAGATACGAGAGGTTAAGATCGATCACGTCTAGCTGCATGCCCTCACATCCCCACGCCGCCATGTATGCCTCCTGGTGCCATCGGTGTGTCTCCGTTGAATCCCATCTACTCTTCTCCTCCGGCCAGTGGCAAGTCAAGCGTTCCTCGCGCACGGCGACTGGGACGATCAGGCGCGTGACTCCTCTGGCGTTCTCATCGATCTGGTACGGAGAGTTTATGCGGCAGCCATCGCACCTTAAGCTTGAACGAGTAAAGGTCCAATCATGGCGAGCTGATATATTCTGCTTGAATAAGTAAATTTTTTCGATATGCTGATCTGATCGATTTGGTGGCGGCGAGTATGATGTGGTAGCCATCGCACCATCCGTTTCAACGCGTGCAGCAATTGATGTTCCGCTGGACTATCCTTTCCAGGCTTCTGATTTGAGGTAAACAAAACGTTGCATTGCTTCTCTCTATCCTATGTGTCCGCTTCCATCTTTAATCCATTAGGCGTATGAAAAGTACTAGGCATGCCGTCATATTTTCACTCAGCAAGAGTATACGTAACATAGCCTAAGCATCAGACATTGTTTGGTAGAACGCAATTATTGTTGTAGATGATTAATATTGTTGCAGCTACTTCTGAATTTCAGGTTTAACGATATTGGTCAGGTATCCGTCCTAATAGTCGTTTCCACTAGGCAGGGAAGCATGGATCCAGCTGAAGCAAAGTAATTTGGTCTAGGCAGATTTGAGCGACCTCCTCATTGAAGCGACCGAGTGAAGGAACTATGATGGACTCTGCATGCAAATAAACCCACATCGTTAGAATCTCCTCTGTTCTTTAAAATGTCGAGTTCATTAGAGAGCGAGATAAATCTGCTTAATCCGCTTCGTCAAGAAATATTGGTTCTGTACATGTATGTATTTCAGCACTGTCTCTTAGTCCAGGACATTTTCGGTGATTGCTAAACATGCCAGATTTAGAAGTGGAGGAACTGCTTCGACGAGTGAAGGTCTGTGCAATGTGTCATGTGCTACAGACCATGTATACGATCAGATCCACCCCTGTAGTTGGCGTTGAGGGCGACGGCCTCGATACTCAAGATCGCGGCAGTGTGTGATGTCTTGCCTTGAGACGTCTCCCATATACAGCTGCTCGCCGAAGACGTCCCATATACAGTGCATTGTAGATCAATCCCTATATGCGCCACTCATTGCAGCTGACATCAGGATAGTTCAGATAATTAGGTAACTGTAGCTTCAACTGTCTGGACATCTGAGTAAATACTACCATGGTTGCCTACCCTATGTATCCTTTTTTTTTCCTTTTCTCTACTACATGATTTCCCTAATTGCTGAACTAAAATTAGTCATCTCTGATCAATCCCTATATGTGCCTCTCATTGCAGCTGTCATATCGATGGTTCAAATAACGAGTTAAGTGTAGCTTTAATTGTCTGGCCATCTGAGTAAACGCTACCTTGGTTGTCGAGGGTACATGTCCTCTTCTAACTCTTCATCAACATTATATCCCAAATTGCAAAACTTAGATTACTTATCTCTGATCAGGCAAAACAAGTGTCAAATCCTTTTAGGACTACATGAAATAGCTTCGGACTCCAATGGTGTTATTAGACTCGGGTCTATTTGGTGAGCTGAGGTAGAAAATGGATATGATACTTTTTTTTTTGCGGGAGAAAATGGATATGATACTTGAACTTGATATATATTTTTTCCTATACATTAGACATTTAAGACACGATTTAGTAACTTTCCTGATTTCACAAAATCATATCTAATAGAATGTATATTTTTTCTTGATTGATTTGTAGTGAGATTTTAACATTTGTATCTCGTACAAAAATTAAGCTAGATGGCGTACTTGAGATGTACAGGTATTAGTTTACCGTGGTCGTTTGTTGTATTTTAAAATGGATCTAGATCGGTACTTTTAATATAAAACATCTATGAAATTTCCCTGCAATTTATCGAAGAAAAAAAAAATTAGATTTTATAGATGACATATATAGAAACTATCATATATATATATATATATATTTCGTCATACTCTAATTTGGATTCGTGTTTCAAATGCATGGTGGATTTTCCAGAGGCCTCAGATGGTCAGAGGGATCAGCAAGAACGTGCTGCCAGGACTAGCAATTAATTCGTTTTCTTTGTTATGATTTTTCAGTCTGATTCCATTTTTATAGATACCACACTATAGTTCTTTTTCTCAAGTTATAGGCTTTAATCCTCAATAAGTTAATTTATTTCATGGATTATAGCTCGATTTATGTTTTCAAATTCTCATGTTTCTAACTGAAATAATTTTCCTCACATGTCTACATGGTGCTTCATTACTCCGGATTGAATTGGAAATAAAGGTATGGTTGTCCAAAATAGTTCCGGGTTATCAAATCTAAATGTTAGCTTGGTCACGCAAACCAGTTCAATAATTCTTCTGATCGATAACTAAGACGGTCACCTCCCAGTCTCCCACCGTTGCATGCAAATTGAAATGATAAAAGGATGACATAATCCTGAACATGCACTTATTAGATTGTGAGATGCCACTTGGCAAATAGGAGCCAAACTTTAAGGTATACCAACAAAATTAGTTTTGTAGTTGTCATAAATATTTTCTCACTAGATATAATTGTTGCAGGGCACCGTGATACATATGTATGCAAAGAAACATCAAGTTAGTATAGTTAAGATTCTTTACGCAAGAAGGGAACACACTTTAAGGAAAATGCAGTCAGGGGAGTACACACATTAGGAATCCCAGATAGGTGGCCTCCAAATTAGGAGAAGTTGATGCAACGGAATGAGATAGTAAATTCGAGGCATAGCTAAATTTTCAATGGTACTATTACTGATTTGTACATGAGAATTTTAGTGTCTTTTGTTTTTTTTCAATCTATTGTCTTACCATTTCTAAATCAAGTTGGCAACCATGTACTATTTTATATGCCTATGAAGATGTTTTTGGTAGAGTTGCAATGTAAATTATTTAAATTGTGTATGTACTGTGGAAATAAAGATATACAAATATATCTCCGAGTAGAATGTAAAACACTATTATGTAACTAGCCCGTGCGATGCACGGGTTGACGACTAGTTTTTATAATGAGACTTTTAAAATTCTTTTATTATTATTCGAGGCAGAAAACAACATTTTTAGTGATTATTAAGCCTAGAATGTACTGTTGATCCAAAATTCATGCAAAGCTAGATTTAGGTTCTCTATTAGTATTAGAAGCTAACCAAATTGGATTAAGTCCAAAATTTTATTCACAGAAATTAAGATAAATGCTTAAAGTGCTCTCTGACATAAACTAAGAACACATGCATCTCTAAATCTAAGAACACATGAGACAAAATTCCAGTGAAAGCTACTGACAAGGGCTTTCCAAATCAATTGGATTCATAAATTTTAGATTAACCAAACTCAAGTTTTTATCATAACAATGATTCTGACCAGTGGTACAATATTATTTATCAAAGTCAAACAACAAGTTATTTTTAAGATCTGCAAGTTACAGGTGGTTCATATTTCATTGGACTACTACTGTGATTTTTGGTTTGCACAAATATTGAGTTTAGCTATTTTATTTTGAATTAAAGCTACAGCACAAAAAACAGCTATTACAGGAAAAGAAAAGCAACAGAGAAAAAGATTAGACGGGCCAGATCTTCTACTGTGCACGGCCCAGCAACTAGATCCAGCCCATGCAGTTGTGTGTGCGCGCGAAATGGCGAGATTCAAAGGGGGCCGTAGATCTGGCGATGGACGACCGTGGTCCACCGTCTTCCTCGCGACACGCCGGAGCGAGTCCGAACCCTAGCTACGGTGGTCGAGCACGGACGGCTCACCTAGGGGCGGCGAACAGCGATGGCGTGGGCTCGTAGGTGATGCAGGAGTTCGGGGACGTGCTTGGCCTAAAGAAAAACCCACGCAGCAGCTCCAATCGTCGGCGAACTCGAGTGTGTTATCTTCGGGTCCGGCACGGCTCCGTCGATCTGTGCGTGCGCAAGAGAAAAAGGTAAGTCAGTGAGGTGCTACTCGAGCAGGGCTGACGGGCGAGCCAAGAATGGCGGAGAAAGAGGCAAGGAATCGTCGGCAACCCTCTCTGCAAGTTACGGTGGTCGACGGCGAGTTCACGCCTCTCCTCGCTCACAGAGAGCGAGAGGGGCGGAGCAAGCTATAGGAGGTGGAGAGGTAGGGGTGGGGGTGTGGAATGGCGTAGCAACGCGCTGTGGGTTGGTCTTAACCGCGAGTGGCAACGGGAGGGAGAGAGTGTGCACACAGTGGTGGCAATGTCGTGCTCTCGTTGGCCAGCGTGGGGGGTATCGACGCCGCTCGCATGCCAATGGTGTGCAGGGGTGGAGTGATGACGGGCTGGAGTGGAAACGAGGGAGAGAGAGGCGGGGTCGAGGCAAATGATGCCTCTGCACTCGCTCGGGTTGGCGGTGCTAGTCTCGCTCGGTTCAGTCGCCTCGCGTGCGTGGGATACCCGGGATACGGTGCAGGCGTGGGTGCGGTGCAGCGTGACAAGACGCGCGAGGCTGTGGTCACGTGTGCGTGCGAGTCGGGTGTGTTGAGTTCACGGTGGACACCGAGCTGGCACGCTCGTGCACGCCATCCTGGCATGACACAAATGCACAACGTGCACAAGGGTAGATAGGTTAGCAAAGGGGTCGGGTTAGTTGGGGTTTTGGGTGGGTTTAAACCACGTTTTTGAACCAATTTGGATTCAGCCGATGTCAGCCCAGTAAGAACCAGGGTGTACTGGGCCAGGCCTCTATAACCCTCAACACTCGGCGAGTGAATCTCGCTAAGGACCAGGCCTGCAAGCCTGGGGTGCCCGCGGGGCAGAATCGCCTCGCGGAGGCCTGAGGAGGCAGCTAGGGCCTGTGGAGCCTCTACTCCGCTGCCTCCTCTCCAAGGAAGTTTTCCCTGAAGGGAAGTCAACGCAGAATCCTCCACAGGGCGTTCCCGCCCACGCGAGGGTTCCTTCACTGTAAAGCAAGCTCTGCGGAGCGCACATGGCTTCCGCAGCGGCCGCAGAGTGACCGCGCCTCTGCGCAGGTGACGACGGAGCTACAGTCCCACTTTGGTGATAAAGGAGTCAACAAAGCAGGGGCAACGGCGCAGACCACCAAGCTTTCCTCTTTGGTGATAAGGGAGCAGGCCGGCGCTACGCGCCAAACGCGACGTCACCGTGGGGACTTCCCCGCTCCTCTGCGGCGGCAGCTGGCCGTCCTGGATGGACGGCGGCCTCTCTGCTGCGGCCTCAGCTTTTGTGCCCATGGACCGCGCTCATGGACGCCCAAGCAGCGGTGCACCGTGCTCCCGACCGTTGTCGCCATGTGGTAGCCCTCCGCTGCACAAGGACAGGGAGGAGGCCCGGGGCGCTATAAAAGGAGCTGGTGCACCACCCTAAGAGGGGGATCGAACACATTTTACTCCTAGTCTAGCTACTTGCGCGCAAGGGAGAAGAAGACAGTAGTTTCCCTCCCCTTGTACGCGCCATTGCCACAACTGTGCCTCGGCAAGCACGCTGTACTGTAACCTCTACAAGCAGCAATACAGACAGGCAGGACGTAGCGGTTTTACCTCCACAAGAGGGCCGTGAACCTGGGTACGCGCCGTGTCTCTCTCTGCCGTGATGTCCCTCCTCAGGCACGACGAGCAGCGTCGCCGCGCCGGATGAGGGTTGATTGACGTCGTGTTCAGCCCCTTACACGAACTCTCTTCGCGAGTGTGACTGCCCCTGTTTCGTGGGAGTCATTCTCCGACAATTGGCGCGCCAGGTAGGGGGCTGAGGCGCGCATTCAACCTCCATCGACCTCAACGCCATGGCGGACACTCGCGCTGCTCGCGCCAACCGGCGCGCGTCAGGCCGAGCTGAGACCGAGCCCGTCGTCCACGCCGCCAGGCCACGCGGCCGTCCGCGCACCAACCGCGCTTCGGGGCGCACTACTGCGGAGCCACGCGTGGAGCACCCCGAGGATGAGGACGACCGCTACGACGAAGACGTCGACCACGAGCACAGCGAGGACGCTGAGTCCTCGCATCCATCTCGGCGCCAAAGCGCGTCCACGCTTGGACGCCCGGCGCCCAGCCCAAACACTGCGCTGCTCATGGCAGCAGAGCTCTTCCGCTACCGCCCCACCGCCGAGGCGCACGACAACTGGCTTGGCCGTCTCCAGCACCTCGTCGACATCGCGGCTGCGCCGCGCGCGGTTCCAGCACCTTCGCGCTCCCTGGTGCACCACAACTCCGGGCGCGCAGGCACCGCCGCGCATGGAGCGCCTCCGCCTCCGCCTCCGCCAGGACCACCTCCGGCTGCGGCAAACAAAGCCGCCTCTCACGCGTCCTCGCCGCATGATTGTCAAATCGTGCAGCGGACGCCGCCGGACGCGCGGGTGGAGATGGAGCGCCAGCGGGACCTCCAGAAGCGCATCGTCGAGGAAATTGGCCAGGCCGGGCGCCAAAACCGCAGAGCTCTCCAGGGCGGTGTGGCCACGTACGCCACTGGCTGCACGGCCTTCACCCGCAACCTGCGCCGCGTCGTCTGGCCGCAGAAGTTCAGGCCAGACCTCCCCAAGGGCTACGATGGCACGAACAACCCCATCGAGTTCCTGCAGCTCTACACCACCTCCATCCAGCTGCGGGAGGAGACGACAAGGTCATGGCGAACTGGTTCTCGCACGCCCTCAGGGACTCTGCCCTGTCGTGGCTCCTGAACCTCCCTGAGGACTCCATCGACTCCTGGGAGGACCTCTGCAAGCAGTTCGTTGCGAACTTCAAGGGCACGTACGAGCGCGCCCTCACCTACAACGACCTGCGCGCCGTACGCCAGAAGTCTGGCGAGACTCTCCGCAAGTACATCCAGCGCTTCAGCCAAGTCCGCAACAAAATCCCCAACATCCCTGACTCGCACGTCATTGCTGCCTTCAGAGAGGGCGTCACCAACCGCAGGATGCTTGAGAAGCTCGGCATTCACGATACCCTCTCCTCTGTCGTGAAGCTCTTCGACATCGCAGACAAGTGTGCCAAGGCTGAAGAGGGTCTCCTCTTCACCAAGGTGGCCTCTGCAGATGACCCCCAGAGGGATCCAAGGCCCACAAGAAGCGTGACGAGACCAAGCGCAAGCCTACTGCTGTGCTGGCTGCTGAGCCCGGCGCTAAGCACGCTCGAGAGGACTCTGCAGAGGATGGCGAGAAGAAGATCGACAACCGTCCCTTCTGCATCTACCACAACAGGCGCGGCCACGCGACAGAGAACTGTTACGACCTCAAGCAACTGAGCAAGAAGCGCGAGCAGGAAGAAGGCAGCGGTGGTCGCGGCAGAGGCCGTAACTACCGCAAGGGCGGACGCAAAGGTGGCTACCAGAAGCCTCAAGGGACTCAGGCCAACGCCGCTGAGAAGAACAACAATCTCCCTGACGAGGAGCCTGGGGGCTACCAGGCCCCTAGAGGCGCCATGGCGTGCATCCTCGGCGGGGCTCAGGCGCCCAAGTCCAACAATCAGTTCAAGCAGTTCGCCCGCGAGCTCAACGCAGCGCTGCCCGGGGTGGAGACATCGCGTCCCCTCAAGTGGTCTCAGTACACCATCGCCTTCGACGCCAAGGACCACCCCAAGTCACCAAGACTGTAGGCACCCTCCCGCTGGTGTGCACCCCCACCATCAACAATATCGCCGTCGGCAAAACGCTCATTGATGGGGGTGCAGGCCTGAACGTCATCTCTGTCGAGACCTTTGAGACGCTTCAAGTGCCCTACGAGTGGCTTATGCCCTCCAGGCCCTTCACAGGGGTCACCAGCGGCTCAATCTCGCCTCTGGGGCAAGTGAGGCTTGCAGTCACCTTTGGCACGCAGCAAAACTATCGCACCGAGCTCATCGACTTCGACGTTGCGCACATTGGCCTGCCCTACAACGCCATCCTCGGCTACCCCGCCCTCGCGAAGTTCATGGCCGTCACGCATCACGCCTACAACATGGTCAAGATCCCTGGCAGCGGCGGCACCATCACCATCCATGGTCACGTACAGGACGCTACACGCGCTGTCGAGCTCGCCTACAAAGCTGCTGCCATGGCGTTCCCTGCTGACGAAGACCTGGAGCCCCTCGCGAGGCCCAAGAAGAAGAAGCAGCTGTTCTCTCAGGAGCAGGCTGCTACAAAGAAGGTGTCGCTGAGCACCAGCGATTCGGGGGCTGAGGGCTCGGGGGCTAGCGTCACCATAGGCGCTGGCTTACCTCCCAAATAGGAAAGCGCGCTCGTCGCCTTCCTTCGGGCAAATTCTGACATGTTCGCATGGACTCCGTCAGAAATGTCCGGCGTACCAAGGGAGGTGATCGAGCACCACTTAGCTGTGTGTCCAAACGCACGCCCCGTCAAGCAGAAGGCACGGAAACAAGCCCCTGAGAAGCAAGCCTTCATCATCAAAGAAGTAGAAAAGCTAAAAGCAGCAGACATTATTCGAGAAGTTGCCCACCCCACCTGGGTCTCTAATGGCGTGGTTGTCCCAAAACCCAATGGGGGAGGCCGGCTCTGCATCGATTACACTGATGTAAATAAAGCCTGCCCCAAGGACCCATACCCCATGCCAAGGATTGATCAGATCGTGGACTCCACAGCCGGCTGTGATCTCCTCTGTTTTCTGGACGCCTTCTCAGGCTACCACCAGATCAAAATGGCTAAAGAGGACGAGGAGAAAACAGCGTTCCTCACCCCCTGTGGCGTGTATTGCTACACTTGCATGCCCTTCGGGTTGAAGAACGCCGGCGCCACCTTCCAGAGGCTCATGAGGATCGCCCTGGGGGCTCAGATGGGAAGAAATGCAGAGGCATATGTTGACGACATCGTAGTCAAGTCTCGCGAGGGAGACACTCTCTTGAAGGACCTCGAGGAGACCTTCGCCAGCCTGCGCAAGGTGAACATCAAGCTAAACCCCGCCAAGTGCGTCTTCGGGGTACCTTCAGGCAAACTCCTCGGGTTCCTCGTGTCCCATCGCGGCATAGAAGCAAACCCTGACAAGATCAAGGCCATAGAAGAAATGCAGCCACCCGCCGCCTCAAGGACATGCAGCGCCTAGCTGGGTGCATGGCCAGCTTGGGCCGCTTCATCTCCAAGTTTGGCGAGAGGGCCCTGCCATTTTTCAAGATCATGAAGAAGTCCGGCACCTTCAAGTGGACTCCAGAGGCAGACAAGGCATTTGAGGACTTGAAGAAGTACTTGGCTAGCGCACCAGTTATGGTAGCCCCCAGGACGGGCGAGCATCTAAAGCTGTACCTTGCAGCCACTCCACAAACCGCAAGCGCCGTCCTGGTGGTCGAAAGAGAAGAGCCAGTCCTCCCCAAGAAAAGTGCAGCCACTCCAAGTCCAGAGCCTCCCGACAAGGAAAAAGTCCCTCCAGGCCCAGAGCCAGACCCACAGCCAGCTGTCGAGCCTACTTCAGGCACCCCTGCTGAGACTCCTCCACAAGGAAACCTCGCCAAAGGGCCTGAGGAGTCCCTCGAGGGAGCCAACGCTGCGTCACCCTCCACAACCCTTGTCGAGCATCCAGTCTACTATGTCAGTACTGTGCTAAGAGATGCTCGCGAGCGGTACCCTACGCAGCAGAAGCTCCTTCTCGCCCTGCTCATCGCCTCCAGAAAGCTGCGCCACTACTTCCAGGGCCACCCTGTCACGGTGGTCACATCATTCCCTCTGGAGCAAATCCTGCGCAACCCCAACGCCACTGATCGCGTAGCAGGGTGGAACATCGAGCTGCAGCCTTTCAACTTGCGTTTTGACACCACAAGGGTCATCAAAGGAAGAGCACTGGCAGACTTTGTCGCCGAATGGACAGACCCAACTCCTGAAGAGCCTCCTGAAGCAGAAACTATACCGCCTGGAGATACGACGCCAAGCCACTGGACCATGCACTTCGATGGAGCTTTCTCCTGCCGCAACGGAGGCGCTGGCGTTGTCCTGACCTCGCCTAAAGGCGACAAGCTCCACTATGCCGTCCAGTTGTGCTTCACGATGGACAAGATCTCCAACAACATCGCTGAATATGAAGGCCTCCTCGCCGGGCTCAGAGCTGCCATTGCCCTCGGTGTCAAGCACCTACTCATCAAAGGCGACTCCCAGCTCCTGGTCAACTTCTCCAACAAGAGCTACACCCCTAAAGACAGCCATATGGCTGCCTACCTTGAAGAGGTCCGCAAGCTCGAGAAGCACTTCAGGGGCATGGAGCTCATGCACATCCCGCGCAAGGAGAACCAGGAAGCAGATGACATCGCCAAGCGCGCATCGCGAAGGGAGGCCCAGCCCGCAGGTGTCTTTGAAGAGAGGCTCTCCAAGGCATCCATAAAGCAGCCGCTGCAAGCACCAGCTACAAGCACAGACGAAGTACTCCCACCACCTCCCACAGGTGGCGCACCCAACTGTGGCCCATCCTCAGGGGAGCGTCTGATGCTAACCATGGTGCACCAAGAAACAGGCTGGGTTGACGAGCTCAAGGACTACTTGCTAAAAGGAGTCCTTCCCGAGGAAGACGCAGAGGCAGAACGAGTCGCTCGACAAGCGAAATCCTATTACATCCTGAGGGAGACCTATACCGCAAGCGCCCAAATGGCATTGCCCTCAAGTGTGTGCCTCCTGAGGAAGGACGCATGCTCCTCAGGGACATACACAGTGGAGAGTGCGGCCACCATTCCTGCGCGCGCACCCTCGCCGGCAAGGTCTTCAGGAGCGGTTTCTACTGGCCTCAAGTGCTTCAAGATGCCGTCACCATCGTTCAGTCTTGCGATGCATGCCAGTTCCACGCCAAGCAAGTCCATCAGCCTGCACTGGGACTCCAGACCATCCCGCTCTCCTGGCCGTTCGCGGTCTGGGGGCTGGACATCTTGGGACCCTTCCCGAGATCGCAAGGGGGCTACCGTTTCCTCTTCGTGGCTGTTGACAAGTTCACCAAATGGGCAGAGGTTGAAGCGGTGCGCACCATCCCTGCCAGGGCAGCCGTGAAGTTCATCAGAGGCCTGGTCTGCCGCTTTGGTGTGCCAAACCGCATCATCACCGACAATGGCTCACAGTTCACCAGCGGCATCTTCAGGGCTTACTGCGAGAGCCTCGGCACCAAGCTCTGTTTCGCCTCGGTAGCTCACCCACAGAGCAATGGTCAAGCCGAGCGAGCAAATGCTGAGGTCCTCAAGGGCCTCAAGACGAGAAGTTTCAACCGCCTCAAGGGCTACGGCAAGGGCTGGATCGATGAGCTCCCCTCCGTGCTCTGGTCCATCCGCACGAACCCTACAAACCCACTGGTGAGACGCCATTCGCCCTGGTGTATGGAGCCGAAGCAGTCCTCCCCACAGAGATCAAGCACGGGTCCGCAAGGGTCCTTGCCTTCAATGAGGACAATCAAGAAGACCTCCACAACGACGACCTGCTGTTCCTCGACGGGTTGCGCCGCCGAGCCGCCCTCAGAGCGGCAAAATACCAGCAAGACCTGCGACGCTACCACAGCCGCCACATACGTCCGCGCACTCTCGAGACAGGCGACCTTGTCCTCAGGAGGATCCTCTCCAGGGAAGGTCTCCACAAGCTCTCGCCCATGTGGGAAGGCCCCTACAGGGTCGCGCATGTCGCCAGACCTGGCGCGGTGCGCCTCGAGACGGAGGACGGCATCCCGGTCAAGAACCCTTGGAACATCGCGCATCTACGCAAGTTCTACCCGTGATCTCTATCACACCAGGCATTTTTTGTCTCTAGAGGAAAGCGCACAGCTTCACCTCCAAGCTTCACAAAAGCTTCTCTCTCTGAGGGCCAGTCCCTCTGAGCTCTTCCTGTAACGTGCCGCCGCAGGCCGTGAAGAGTCTCAGCCACTGAATGTGGTCCCCATGCCTCGACATGGAAACTTTATCTTGGCAAGCCCAAGTGTAACGAACCAATTCGTTTCCTAGTGAAACATTGCGCTGCGGCGCCGCTATGTAATATTTTGGGGGTGAGTTTTAGTTCTCGTTACTCTGTGTTTTCATTCGCGCTCATATCTTTCCCCTTGCGCACCTCGCGAGCGGGGGCTGAGTACGGTGACTGTGCCTCGGGAGCATCCCAGCAGCACCGCAAAACCCAAAAGGATCCGAGCTCTAACACGTGAGCACGCTCTCACGCCTGTTACCTCACCAAAGAGCTCTGGCCCAGGGGCTTGCTCCCAAACCTGCCACCTCACCTAAGGACCTTTGGTACTTACTCTCCTCGCGAGGCACCCATGAGGAAACCTATAAGCGCGCATGAGTTTCTCTACCATGTTTGCTTTGGTTCCACCTCTAACCTACACAGGGAACAAGAGTCCCCCCAAGGCTCGTGGAGTCACGCTCCAGACCCAAAGAGGGAAGCACATCTTCAGGGAAATCAACGCCCTCCACGAGGCAGAACCTCGCTAAGCTAAGTCCTGCGCTTACACCTCAGGCGTTGTGTTTTTCCTCTCACGAGCAACTTCCGTCCCTCGGGCGGGTATTTTCTCCTCGCATTTCATGGACTGCTTGAGCGTCAAAGGGGAGCCCTCGAGCATCGCGACTCGAGAGCTCTTACCTCTCTAAGCCTTAAACACCCCCCGGCCTTGCTGAGTCATTGCTCTGGCATACCGTAGTGGCGGAGTCATAGCGCTAAGAGACGGGTCCTGACGACGTAAAGCGAAAAAGGCATGGAATAGGGATAAAATGCCCGTCGAGGGGCACACGCACATTGCAGCACAATAAAGTGTTTTACAGACCATCACAAATGAAACAAAGTCTTTAAACAAAGATAACTTGCGCCTCAGGCGCGACTTGTGGCAGGAGCAGCTTAAGCAGAAGTCTTGGCGGCCTCATCCTCCTCAGCGTCATCTTCCTCCGCGCCTTCCTCCTCGACGTCTTCCTCCTCGCCAGAGGCCGGCTCTTCAGCGACCCTCTTGAAGCGGTTGACATAGTCGTTGATCTCCTCCCGCAGCGAGTTGAAGAGGCGCGTCTCGGTCTGAGCATCCCCCATGGGCTCGGTCACGGACTCGAAGTCGAAGCATGGATATAGGCGCTTGAGGTTGACGAAGACGCGCTCGACCGCCACCAGCAGGAGCTTGCGGCACTCCTCGTCGACAACATCGTCGAGTTCCGCCACAGGGCCCTCAAGGACGGAGAAGAGCTGGTCGAAGTAGGTCAGATACGTGGCAACGTCGGCGTTCCCGTGGACGGGGACGGCAGGAGCATCCACCCCCAGCTTCGCAGCAAGAGCGTTCCCGCGCGTCACCAAAGATCGGAACATACGCTCCCGCTGCTGCGTCAAGACCCGTGCCGCCACCGCGCTCTGCTCAGCCTCCTCGACCCTCTCCACAACAGGGGCCACCTGCGCATTCAGCTCCTGCATGTCTGCCATCAGGGCTGTGAGGTCCTGCTCCGAGCGCTCGAGGGCCTGCTCCGTGCGGAGATTAGCGTCCTTGGCGCGCTTCAGCGAGGATTTCAAGTTGGCGTTCCACTCCTCCAGCTGGCGAATGCGCTTGCCGAGCTCTCTGCGCTTTTTCTGGAAGCCGTCCTCCTGCTTCTTGAACTTCCCAGCATACTCCCGGGAGACGGCCTGTGTGACAGCAGTGCGGTACTCTTTTTGCTTGGTGAGGGCCTCCGCCTCTGCCTCCTTTTTCTTCTCGGCAAGCTTTTGGTTGGCCTTCTCCACAAGCTCCCGGTGCCGCTCCACCTCCTTGTCGTGCTTGCCCATGGCCTCAGCCAAGCTGCTCTCGCGGGACTCCAAGGCCTCACGCTCTCTGTTCATGTCAGTTTCCGCCTGCTCCAGTTTCTCCTCACGCTTGAGCACCTCAGCTTCGCGTGTCGTCATGGCCTGCTCGCGAGCCTCCAGCGACAGACGATGCTGCTCCAGAGACTTCCTCACCACCTCAGCTTCAGAAATTATCTTCTCCTCGCGGCTGGCCAGCTCCTTGCGCTGGTCGGCGAGGGAGGTCTCGATAGCCGCTCGGTCGGAGGCTGCAGCCTGGCGCTCCGCCACAGCCGCCTCCCGATCCTCTGCAGCCGCCTTGCGCTCCGCCTGGACCGGCGCCAAGGCCTCTTGCGCCTCGCGCTCCGCGTTCTCGCGGATCTCCTGGGCCTGCCGCGTCGCCTCGTCGCGCTGCGCCTGAAGAGCTTGGTCGTCAGGGCCACTCCGCCGCCTGACTTCGAAGAAGCGGGCCCAGTCAGCAGCAAGGGCGTCATACCTCCTGCCAAGCTCCGCCTCCTCAAGGGCAAGTTGGGTTCTAGCCCGTCTAGGGTGCCCCTCACCAAACGGAGGGCAGCTTGGCGGCTCGCGCCGCTCCGGCTCCGGTCGCTCAAGACCAAGGCCCAAGAGCCCTCACGTGGCGCAACGTCCTCCGCCCCAGCGCCAGCCTCTGGTGCAGAAAGCACAGTGCTTGGACCAGGGTCAGCACGGGGCCACAGGAGCGGGCCCCCACCGTCTTGTGCGTCGTTGTTCTCCACGACGACCTCCTCGTGGGCCGCGGGGGCTGGCGAGGGAGGCCTAGCCACCAGAGGCTCAACCGCAGCCTCGCCTGCTGCGGCCTCAGAAGAAGTGGCCTCCCCCTCAGGCTCGGAATTTGGAGGGGGCGGCGGAGGAGTTCCCTCCTCCATCTCGACGTCGCGCCTCCCGGCGTCTGTGTGCTGGTCCCCGCCGTTCCACGGCGGGTGTCTCTGGGGGCTCCAGTGGAGCATCAGGGCGCGGCGGCGACGGATCTTCGCCGCCTCCTCAAACTGACTCTCGGCAGGAGGTGGCGAGGCAGTTGCTTCTTCAAGGGGCGTCTCCCCACAGGCCTCATGGCCTCGTCAACAGCCGGGCCCGTGGTGACTGTCACCACGGGCTCCTCAGTCTCCTCTCCAAGGGGCGCTGTAGGCCCCTCAACAACGGTCGTAGCGTCGCGCCGCACGTCCGCAGCCTTGCGGAGTCGGCGACGCTTCGCATGAACCAGACCCCTGATAATCAAGACAGTGAGATCCTCGAGAAAGGCAAGAACTCTCGATAAGCAAGAACGAGTCAAGAAGAAGCAGTACTCACCCAGATGACTTGGCGCGGGTGTCCACCCACACCTTGTTGGCGGAGCGCCGCAGGCCTGTTGAGGCTCCAGCGCTGGGCTCCTCAGGGGCCGCCCAGCTTTCCTCTTGAGAGGAGTGCTCTCCAGGCTTCTGGCGGCCCGGTCGTGGATGGCCTTGGTGCGGGGCTCGCACCGCTTTGCCGCGGCCTCCGGGCCGCTATCGTCCCGTCTTCGTCTTCTTCTTCTGTGGCCCGTCGTGACGGGGCCACCACAAAATCCTCGTCCACATCGGACGATACCTCCAGGATCTCCTCCTCAGGGGCCGCCTGCTTTGAAGAGCTCGCCTCCCCTAACGAGGGGTTGACTCCTCCGGCGGCGGCGTCAGCTTCGGCGTCTGAAGCAGCAGAGGACTCGCCAAACAAGTCTTCCTCCACCACAGGCGCCGCAGCCCCCTTCGCCTCTTCTCCCTCCAAGCCCTCTGGCGTGAACGTCGGCATCATCTCCAGAACTGCGAGGCGCTTCTTTGGAGTGAGCTGGTGGAGGGGCCTCAGGTGCTCAGTGCCCGGAACAGGGATCTCCGGGGCGATGAAGAGCGTGCCTAAGATGGAGGCGACGTCGTCTGGCGCGTGGGCGCTGAGGTGCAAGCGCATTGGATCTGCCGGGCCGGAGTACATCCACACCGGCTTCGTGTGCGCCTGGAGGGGAGCGATGCGCCGCCTCACGAAGTCCTCAGCGACCATCTGCCCCGTGAGGCCAGCCTCGCGGACGAGCTTCATGCGCGAGACCAAGTGGGCAATCTTCTGGTGCTGGAGCTTCTCGCTGGACCAATTTGAGTTCTTCAGCGGCGGCGCCTCAGGCTCATCGAAGAAGGCATTCCGCTCCTTGGCGTCGACGAGGACCCACTTCTGGCGGAAGTCCTCCACCTTCTTCGTCACCCTCGTAACGGCCTTGTCGCCATCCCACGACATGGGGATGTAGACGGCGCCCATCCCGTCTGCGATGCGGAAAGACACGCACCCAGACCGCTCGCCGGGCGCCGTGTTGCGGAGCGCGTAGAAGCTCCGGAAGAAGGCCACGGAGGGCATCACTCCCAGATACGCCTCGCAGAGATAGGCGAAGATGGCGAGAATCAGGATGGAGTTCGGGTGGAGGTGCAGGAGCTGGATCTGATAGAAAGCCAGCACCTCCGCAAGGAAGGGAGAGAACGGCGGCACCAAGCCAGCGAACAGCGTGTGGACGAAAATGGGGTACCACCCCGCCGCCAGCTTGCCGAAGCGCGCCGCCTTGACGCCGCTGGCGCCATGCTCATTATTCCTCCCGGCGACGAGGACCTTCAGCCTATCCAGCGCCTCCGCTGTGGAGACGCGAGTGCCGATGAGAGCCGGCGCAAGCTCCTCCTCCCGCTGCGCTTCAGCGGAGGCCTCCACCATCGCCGCCTTGCCTTTCTTGGGGCCCATGGCTCGCGAAGGAAGGGCGGCGGAAGAGCTCGGAGAAGAACGGAAATCGCCGGAGTAGTGGAGCACCGGAGGTGTATGCGAGAAGGAAAAGGCGTAAATGCGGCGGAACTGCTGCCGGCACAGCCGCGGCAGCCTTTATATCACCTCAGAGCGGTTTCCGAGGCGTCGTGGGTCCCACCACGACGCCCACCTCCTCCGGAGAAGCCGAGACGCACCAACCGCTCGCCACGTGTCTCGGGCCGGCCGGACACTTTGGGCCCATGACGCTTCGCCTGCGCCCCCTGGACCGCGTCGTGCCCGTCATGGGCCCGGGGGCTACTGTCAGCCCAGTAAGAACCAGGGTGTACTGGGCCAGGCCTCTATAACCCTCAACACTCGGCGAGTGAATCTCGCTAAGGACCAGGCCTGCAAGCCTGGGGTGCCCGCGGGGCAGAATCGCCTCGCGGAGGCCTGAGGAGGCAGCTAGGGCCTGTGGAGCCTCTACTCCGCTGCCTCCTCTCCAAGGAAGTTTTCCCTGAAGGGAAGTCAACGCAGAATCCTCCACAGGGCGTTCCCGCCCACGCGAGGGTTCCTTCACTGTAAAGCAAGCTCTGCGGAGCGCACATGGCTTCCGCAGTGGCCGCAGAGTGACCGCGCCTCTGCGCAGAGTGACGACGGAGCTACAGTCCCACTTTGGTGATAAAGGAGTCAACAAAGCAGGGGCAACGGCGCAGACCACCAAGCTTTCCTCTTTGGTGATAAGGGAGCAGGCCGGCGCTACGCGCCAAACGCGACGTCACCGTGGGGACTTCTCCCGCTCCTCTGCGGCGGCAGCTGGCCGTCCTGGATGGACGGCGGCCTCTCTGCTGCGGCCTCAGCTTTTGTGCCCATGGACCGCGCTCATGGACGCCCAAGCAGCGGTGCACCGTGCTCCCGACCGTTGTCGCCATGTGGTAGCTCCTCCGCTGCACAAGGACAGGGAGGAGGCCCGGGGCGCTATAAAAGGAGCTGGTGCACCACCCTAAGAGGGGGATCGAACACATTTTACTCCTGGTCTAGCTACTTGCGCGCAAGGGAGAAGAAGACAGTAGTTTCCCTCCCCTTGTACGCGCCATTGCCACAACATTGCCTTCGGCAAGCACGCTGTACTGTAACCTCTACAAGCAGCAATACAGACAAGCAGGACGTAGCGGTTTTACCTCCACAAGAGGGCCGTGAACCTGGGTACGCGCCGTGTCTCTCTCTGCCGTGATGTCCCTCCTCAGGCACGACGAGCAGCGTCGCCGCGCCGGATGAGGGTTGATTGACGTCGTGTTCAGCCCCTTACACGAACTCTCTTCGCGAGTGTGACTGCCCCTGTTTCGTGGGAGTCATTCTCCGACAGCCGACGTGCAGTTTTCAGCAAAGTTCAGAAGAATTCCGAAGTCAGGACTTAGTGAAAAATCTTCTCATAAAAAGGAGAGTTTGGATGCATTTGCAAGAAGGCAAAAAGAGAATAAAATAACGGTTTTCAGGAAACTGTTATTGTTGTGGCATCAAAACCATCATGGAATAGGTATGTTTGAAACATGAAAGGCTCAAACAAAACCTTAGGATGAGAGACAAGATGTCAAGGATGGATGAGGTGATGGTGCATTGCCATAAAGGCCAAGTTTAAGTGTCAAAGCAAAAATGTCAAAAGGCTATAAGATACAAGAGTTATGGTCACTGTTTTGACTAGACCACAAAGGGAACATGGAAAGATAAGCAAACGAATGTCAAAGATTCAAAACTCAGCTTGGATATCAAGATAAGATGGAGTAGAAGAGATCTATGATGGTGCATTTCTAAAATGACCAATGTTAAAGATTTGGTGAGGCTCAAGATATGGTATCTTTTAATCAGAGAAGGAGATAGGTCCAGAGAAGGTTCTGTCAAGGTCCAGCAAAAATTTGAAACAGGCAAGGTGGTAGTGATGCTTATTTAGGTCACACATGACCATGAGCATGTCAGGGAGTTTTCTCAAGATTTTAGGAAATACTTTTGTTCACAAAATATTTTATTAACCATTTCTAGTCTTTAGAAAATAGTTTAAAATAAATACTAAAGTTAATTAATTTTGAAGTGAGGTGAGAGGGCACATAATATAGATCACAAAAGTGATTTTTAATAAAACCTTACTTTGAAGATATTTATCTTTTCAAGTAAAACATTGGAGTTAGAATTGTTGGTTCATAAATAGGAAAGAAAAGGTTTTAAACCAAAGAAAAAGTAATGAGAGTAAGTTTATGTTTTACCCACACAAGTTAGGTTAATAGGGATGAGTTAGATGGGTTGATTCACATTACCAAGATTATACTGATTTTATACACAAGCAAATCAACACAGAGCAAAACATTTATCAAGTCACAACAAACAAGTAACTCAATAGCTCAAGCAATTATCAATACCATTCCAAGAGTTGGTGAAATGAGGATCAAACACAAATAGATATCAATCGATAAATTACATAACCCTTAATATGATTATGTGATATAATGATCACACAGGATCATGACTAGATGATGTTTAAAAGTATCTCAACTCACAACTTGATAGTTTTCATAAGGTTTTGATATAGAGAACATATGTGGTAATATGCTTCCCACTTGCAATAGTTCCAAAGGTGTTGAAAATAGGAGTTTTCAAATAAGAGATGTTGGTACTTGCAAAAATATCAAGGTGTAGAATATGTAGGAGATAATACATAGATCTCCATAGTTTTGGAAACACTTAAAATTTGGAATACTTTTACTTTCTCAAATGGTGGGTCTTTGGGTTGTTGCTAAAATCAAGACATCCTTGAAAAAGAGGTTGGCCAAAATAGGATTGGAGAAGATATATGGATCAGTCCTCTTGTCATGACATGATCACCAAAATTAAATGATATGTTATATTAGTTGAGTGCAAAGGTTGGTGTTTTCAGTGGTTGTTAACTCAAACAACAAAGCAGACAAGGTCAAACAGAGCAATGGGAAGTGAAACACACGCATTAGTAAAGCCTTTTTAAAAAGTTTTTGTTGGCCCTGATTTTTGGCTCTCTTACAACTAAGTTTTTCGTAGTTCCAAAATTTGGGTTGTTACAGATCTTCCCCCCTTAAAAGAATCTCATCCCCGAGATTCCTAAGCGTGATATTAGGGGAGTGTAGAGTCAAGGGTTTTAGACTCGATTAACTCCCGCGGTTGTTGCTTCTTCGGTGGGTTGTCTTCTGAGATCTAGACCACTTGACATTGCGAGGGATTGCCTTGTTGATAATCTTTTGTGATGAGTCCATGTCCGTGCTGATGGATTGGCTTGATGGTTGAAGCTGATGAAGAGTCCCGGTTGATTTCTTCCAGATACTACAGGCGTCGCAAGGAACTAATCATTAACACGTTCTGGTATACCTAGTGCACGCCTTCCCCCTTCAAAATGAGTCTTGAAGGGTTGATGTTGATGGTTAGAAATGGGGTTGTCTTGGATGTAGCTGGATGATCCTCTGCCGAGGTGTCACTCCTCGGTGCTTGGGGTTGGTGCTGTCAACTGTAGGTGCCTCCGGCTTTGGTCCTCCTGGTAAGACGTTGGGTAAGTGGTCTTCAGAAGGAACTCTTCTTCTCTAAAAGACCGTCCTTTAGTGGCGGCAAGTCCGCACAAAAACCAAGGGGAAGGGTTTCAGTCTCGGGTTAGACATGTTAGGGAAGCACACCATGTTAGGAGTCTGAAAAGGATCTTAGTAAAAAAAATATAAAATCAGGACCTTACATTGTACCCAGATATTGCGTACTGAAGAGGACCCATACTTCACCTAGGGGTCAGTCTAAGACTCCTCATGGCTCGAGGTGCCAGACTAAGGCTCTGTTGGGTGAGAAGCACTTCTAAGAGATCGTTTCTTAAGAATGGTTCGTCCGAAGGGCAGGCACAACTTGTGATATGTTTCTAAGGGTGGTATTGGCCCCTTGTGGCTTCTATTCTTCCGCTTGTATTTTGGGGTGGGCAAGATGCACTAGTGGACGCCTTTCTCGGTGCTTGGATGATGTCTCGAGCAATCCTTCGATGGGCCTTCTTTACTGTGACTGCTATGAACTCCAGATGACAGTTAACCGAAACATGGTCATCGCCTTCGCATAGGTAACAAGTGACGCTAGCGGTTGAGCGCTCGCCAGGTGGGTGCGCATTGAAGCAGTGTGGGCAGTTACCAGGGCATTGACTAGCCTGATGACCTCCCCTTAAGCACCGACTACAAGCCTTTCCTTCGGGTGGTCTCTTCTGGATGGTGTATCTAAGGGGGCACTTCCATCTCAAATGTCTGCGTTCCTTGCAAGTGTAACACCAACGTTGTTCTATGGCCCCTGGGTCTGGTCCTCTTACTTCGGTGATGTCCTCATGAACGTCCTGGGAGGGAAAACTAGACATATGGGACTCCTTCCTTTCAGAGGGTCTCGAGCGGGTCCCTGGCGTGGCCTTGGTTTGATGGAGAGGAGATCCTTGCGTTGTTTCAACACCGGGGCCTAAGTGGGTGTCCTCTCGTGACATTTTCGGCTGGGGAACCGTGGTTGCCGAAAACCGAGTTAGACAAAATTAAAGAGGTAGTTTTAAGCCAAGCAATTCAATAGTGCAACAAGATCACCAAGGTCAGGATGCTCTATCATTTACTTACAAAAAGAGTGACGTGTGTACTTGTTGTTTCGATTAAGGCATGCTTGTGAAACACACAAAAAAGACGTTACACCAACATCACACAAACAAGGAACAAACACGAAATCAAAGAACAAGCAAGGCACATTTAGTACCAATCAGAGCATTGCTAGAACATCACATCATTTGATAGCATAAAGCTCGACACAACATAACTCGGTTCAACACAAACATGGTTTCATAGGAACCATTACCTGGACTCGACTTCGATTTAAAAAGGGTGGGTATGACATAAGCCTAAGATAACCACGATCCTACGATCTTGTAATTCCCTACTGGGATGGAACACTGGGCCCCATGTCCATATCCTCTATCAGGGACTCGTTGTCGGGTAGGAGATCCTCAACCTTCTTGCGGAGACCCTGTACCTCCTCCACGAGCTCCTTAATCTGAGACTCCCTCTGTTCCACCTTCTCCCGAAGGTCTCCTAGTTGCTCTCTGAGATAATCATTTGAGAGCTGAAACCTTTTCCTTATCCTATTTAGACGGCTACGGGAGTCTTTGGATGCCTTCAGCTTACCCTGGGATGTATGCAGCTGGTCCTGAACCATCTGTAGTTCCTCTTGAGCGTCAATTAGTTCCCCCTTAACGTCGGCCATTTGCATGTCCTTGAGGTCGCAATCCGTACGGGCATGGCAAAGCTGGTTCTGGGTATGGTGGAGCAAGCGCTCCATGTCCTCCAAGCGCTGCCCGAAGTCGAGGTGATGGCGAGTCGGAAGGGGATGCCCCATAGAGTCACGCCTCCCAAAGAACTCAAAGCGCGTGCCCTGCAACTCGGCATGGTGGTAGTGGACTAGGCGGCCGATGGCTTCCTGCATTGCTCGCGTGAGCCCGTCCTCCCAGGTGTGTTCTACAACGTCAATTGTCAGCTCATCAGCGCCGGGTGGCACGAGAGGACCTCGAAGAGTGCACACCACGAGCCATGACTTGTCGACAACTGCGAGTGGGTAAACTCTGCTACCCTGGAACTCAGGGAGGGGGGCCTCACCTGCTTGGCCAAGGCAGTACGGTCCGCCTCAAACTGACGTGGAGTCTCGGTGCTTGGCTCGGCACCCAACTGAAGGGACTCAGTGAAGGTTACTGGCATCTACACAAATTTTAAGTATAGCTTAAGTTAGTGAACAGTGTGCAAAATTTTAATGTATGAAAGCACAACTTAATGTAAGTAGAGCTCTAAAAGAAATAGGGAGAGGACATAAGCAGTATTTTAGTACTTAGTCATCTCCAGGTTTTTTTTCCTTTTTAGAAAATAGCTTTTTGGCTTCTATCTAACGCCCATGCTAACTAAGGTCTCCTATGGTCAGGATGGCTCTGATACCAAATCTGTGGGGACCCCAGACTAGCAGTCTGAGTCCTCCAGTATGCATACATTCACGATCACATGATCAGTCAGTCGTGAACAACATACTCGAGTTGGCATTGCAGATTACAACATCCAGTACACGAATTTAACAAGTCTTACATAAATGGTCACATGACCAAGTCTCAAATAGCTGCCACACAGGGCAGGAATATCATGGCACAGCGAAAGTCTCAACAAAACGCTATAAGGCCCATGTCACGCCTTAACAGATACAGGCTGCTGACCGGGAGACGTCCTAGTTTGCGAGGTCGTCAACGAAGCCTTCGTCCTCCTCAACCCTCCTGAGGGTCCTCATAGTAAAGGTCTGGCTAAGACAATAGCCAGGGGCGCAACCATATGAGTACGTTTGAAGGTACTCAGCAAGCTCTATCCAAAAAAAACAAGGTACTAGATGCAAGCATGATATTGAGGCTGTGGTAGGTAAGCTGTAATTAGGCTCACTACCCATGGTGGATGGAAGATTCACCATGGTTGCATAACATCTCTATATCTTTGTTGAAAAAGATATTCAAAAGATATATCATAGTTTTTCTCTCGCAGATAACATGTATCCACGAGGTTTTATTAGAATTAACCTTTGTAAAGAAAGATTTTCTTTGCAGAACTTCTTGGGACTAAGGCCCCTCCGAAGCCTGTTCTCATATCACAGTACCTCCAAGGTACAATCATTTCCGGTCCAAGCCGTACTTCCCAAGTATTCACTTTCTGTTCAACATACACACAAACACCATTTTTGAAAACATCTGACACAATGCTGGCTACATGGCCTTTCAACTGTCCATGACCGCGGACGCGGCTATTCGAATAGTTTTGACTCTGCAGAGTTTGTACACTTTCACCACATCAACTAGCGTCACCGCTGTGGAACACCCACGGATTGTCGGACGACAATACTGGAACGTCGAGACTCTTAATCAAGACTTTTCACTATGTCCATGCTAATACAAAGATACCTCTTCTACTAGGTTGGTTCTCCCGTCACCGTATGACCCTCTTTGGCCTCATACTGCCATGACAGGAGACCTAATCGGTGCAACTGGTCGTAACTTAATCAACACTTTTGATGCCCCTCTCATAGGCGGCAATCAGCTCAGGGGCCATAGCCACCACCCTATAGCAATTGAGGTAGCCTCATATTAACACAAACAAGATTCCGGTCAAGCCCCGTCCCATGTGGGGGTAATATAGTTGTACTGTAGGGTTGTCGAGCGAAGACCAGGTTATGTGTCGTTTTTAGAAAAACACCTTTCCACACTTTCTCATGTCCTCAACACCACTTAGGCAAGGTCCCACCTTCCCAAGGGTTTTTCACAATTCACTTCTGTTTTTCCAAAAACAACACAAGGGTGCCCATCCTAAAGTTTTCATCTTTCTTAGACTAGTATTTATGGGGGTTGGGTAGGGTGTCCTACAATTTTTGCTATGGGTGTGGTAATGTACCAAAGTTTTAGGGTGTCTATAAGTAGGTAAATATATATATAATGCAATAGTACCATAGAATCGGATTCAGCTATCATCACCGAAATCCCCAACCTGTTTGCCAGTGCAAGTCCTTCCTTCATCGCTAATGCTTCCGCCATCGCCACGGAGGCCACGTAAGGAAGAACCGTGGAGGCTGCTATGAACTTTCCTTGGTAGTCTCGAATAACAGCACCAATTATTCCTTCATACAAGTCTTCTATGAAAGAGGCATCAACATTTAGTTTAACTTGCCTCGGAGGTGGTCTTGTCCAAATGCGGAATTGTAGTTTGTCCCATCCTTTTAATGACTTTAGCAGAATTAGCAGCAATAGATAGAATAGATAGTTTGCATTTGTATAATGGTGGGACATCCTCGTCATGGGTACGGCGTCGCCTTATCCACCAGAGATACCAGCACGCCACCGAAACTAAATCTTTAAGCTGAACAGTGTTGAACCCCGGCAGAGAGTTATCATTGCGTCGAAGTATAAATTCCAGGACAGCCGAGCCAGATCTGTCAACCTGTGCTGCTTCATCTATTATTTCATGCAGGTTTAGGAGCCTCCATAGTTCATGAGCGGTAGGGCATTTGAAGAGCAGATGAAGAACATCCTCAGCCGCTTGATTACATATGGGACAGGCTCCACTAACAGGGATATGGCGATTCGCCAGAATGCTTTTCAGGGGTAAAATACCGTGCAGCGCTCTCCAAACAAAGATCTTCACCTTACTCGGAATCTTTAGTTTCCAAAGGGTCTTCCAGACAGGGTTATGAACTGAACCACCTGGTAGTGCTAGTTGGCCGGTTGAAGGACCAAACCTGTGCTTCCATTTAAGGTGATATCCTGATCGGACAGTGTACCGACCGTGGCTAGTAAAACCCCAAGCAATAAAATCATCAAACCCATGAGAATTAATATGGATCCGAAGAATACGTCCCACATCTACATCAGTAAACGTGTCTCTAATCCGCTGTTCATTCCACAGACCAGACTCAGAATCGATCAACTCCTCAACTTTTGTGAGATTGGAGTCCCCTCTAGCTGATACGATTTTCCTATCTGAAGGTATCCAGGGGTCAGTCCAAATATTAATTCTTTCACCATTGCCCACCCTCCAAAGGTAACCTCTTTTAAAAGTACTCAAGCCGGCTAAAATACTTTGCCATGTAAAGGAGGAGCCCGCTTTTGGACCAGCTTGCAATATGTCACCTTGAGGGTAATACTTAGCCCTAAGAACACGTGCACAAAGAGATTCAGGATCCTGGATTAGTCTCCAGACTTGTTTGGCCAGCATAGCTAGATTGAAAGAATGGAAGTCTCTGAACCCCATTCCTCCCTCATCCTTAGGATAGCATAATTTCCACCATGCTAACCAATGCATTTTGTTACTATTTTCATCATCACCCCACCAAAATTTAGCAATAGTATCAGTCATACGTTTACAGATCCCTTTCGGTAGTTGGAAAACCGACATGGCATAAACGGGGATAGCCTGTGCTATAGCCTTCAGTAGTATCTCCTTACCTCCAATTGATAGCAATTTTTCCTTCCATCCATTGATTCGCATAATAATTCTTTCGATAAAGTGTTCAAAGCAATCACTTCGATCCGCACCCACAAGTGCAAGTAGCCCAAATATTTGTCAGACAAGGCTTCAGTATCAATATGAAGAGCTTCACAGATTTCTGCTCTCACAAGAACATTAGTATTCGGGAGAAATAAATACTAGATTTTGCCAGACTCACCATTTGTCCCGAGTTAGCACAATAGGTATCCAACACTTGTTGTAAGGAAGTTGCATTGTTCATATCAGCTTTCATGAGAATAAGAGAATCATCAGCGAATAAAAGGTGTGAAACTGACGGTGCATTTCTGCACACTCTTACCCCATCGATGCCACAACTTCTTCTTCATACAACAACATACTGGATAGACCTTCTGCACATAGAAGGAACATATATGGGGATAAGGGATCCCCCTAGCATAAGCCCCTAGTAGGTATGAACATATCAGTCTCCTCCGAGTTAAATCTCACTTGGTATTTGACGGATTGAACACAAGCCATCATGATAGAAATCCATCTCTCATCGAACCCAAGCCTTCGCATCATATTTTCTAAGAAAACCCACTCCACTCTATCATATGCTTTATGCATATCCAATTTAACAGCACAAGTACCAGTAGCGCCCGTCCTCTTATTTTTAATTGAATGAACACATTCATACGCCACAAGGACGTTATCAGTAATGAGACGGCCAGGAACGAAGGCGCTTTGCATAGGTGAAATAACCTCTGGCAGAATTCCTTTAAGTCGAAAAGCCAACATCTTTGAAATAATTTTATAAATGACATTGCAAAGGCTTATTGGGCGAAATTGAGTAATCATTTCAGGGGAATCTACCTTCAGAATAAGAACCACTGTAGCATCATTCCATCCATCAAGGTTAATTCCAGAATTCAAGGCTTGTAAGACTTCAGAGGTAATCTCGGCTCCACAAATATTCCAGAATTTCTTATAAAAAATCGCATGGAGCCCATCCGGCCCTGGCGCTTTGAAGTCCCCTATACTGAACGCCGCTTTTCTCACATCCTCAGCCGAGAATGGCGCCAGCAACCTCTCATTCATAGCTTGAGTGACTTTGGGAAATTTTTTGTTTAGGACCGCTGGGTCACAGTCCTGGACTTCAGAAGTAAACAGGTTAGAAAAATAATCGTGAACAAGAGGTTTCAGCATCTTCATACCTTCAACCCAATCACCATCATTATTCTTTAGCTTTTTTATGAAATTCTTTTTGCGACGGGCAGAAGCAAAATTATGGAAGAAAGAAGTGTTCCTGTCACCATGTTGTAGCCAGTTTGCCCTTGAACGTTGCGCCCAATAGACTTCCTCTTGCTCTAATAAAATTTCAATCAGATTTGCATTTTCTTTAGCCTTGAAATCATTTTCAGCTGTCATAGGACCATCCAGCGCTTTCTGAAGCTCACGCTGCGCTTTTCGAAGCCGACGTTTCGGCTTCTGCAAAACCCTAATATCCCATGCATGCAGGGCCGAATGCATCCGGCCCAGCTTGCCCAGCACGCCATCACTAACAGATCCAGCCTCATCCCAGGCCCGTTGGACCTCGTCATGGAAGCCTGCTTCGTGGAGCCACTTTGCTTCAATTTTTTTTGAACCCGATCGACCCTGTGTTGGCATGGATTGATATTCAGTATCCAACAATAGGGGACGATGGTCCGATCTAGTCCAGTCCAGGTGATGTAGCACTGCCCTTGGATGCATTAGGTTCCAAGCACCGTTTGCCACAGCTCGGTCTAATCTTTCTCTGATAGAACCACGCCTCCAAGTGAAATTTTCTCCCGAGAATCCTATATCTTATAGAGAGTAGTCAACAAGTGCATCTCTGAACGCATCCATGAAGGAGTGAGGCTAGGGTTACCCCCCTCCTTTTCATGCGTAAATAAAATTTCGTTCAAGTCCCCAATCACAATCCAAGGCAGATTTGAGTTGCTCTTTAGCTCACGCAATTTATCCCAAGTTTTATACTTATCTTCCCATCTAGGTTCACCGTAAATACCAGTCAGTCTCCAAACTTTATCCGAACTTTGAATCACCTCCACATCTATATACTTGGGAGCTGCATAAATTTGTTGAATAACAATTTCTTTTTTCCAAAAAAGAATGACACCACCACTCCTGCCATCGCTTCTACTCACAATCTTCATATCCATCTTAAGTCTCCTTCTCAAGTTCCCAGTCAGAAAATTATCTAAATGTGTTTCAGATAAAAACATAACATCAGGATCACATCGCCTTTGGACATCCAAAAGCACAAGAACTGTCGGGCTATTTCCCATGCCCTGACAGTTCAGACTCAAGATTTTCATTGCGTCCGGACGGAACCCATGGTGGGGCCCGCCGATCTTGGGGAAGGGGAGACAGCTCCGTCCTTCAGAGATGGTATTTCTTGGTCATTCACGCCAACCATGTCAACTGATGGTTCAATCATAGTACTGCTATCTTTGGTGTCAACAGCAACCCCATCATTCGATTTCAGCTTCTTTTTGTTCTGGTATTTCTGAGGAGTAGACAAAAGTTCATTCTCCGAGCTTGGTTCAGTTTCCTGATCCTCGACATCTAGTTCTACTACAGGACGTGGTTTCTCTGTCAGCCTGAGCACATTACTGGGGTCCGAAGCAAACTCCGTTTCATGAACAGCATCCATAGCTAGGCGCTTTCTAGCAGATGGCGCACTATCCGCCATGATCAAATCAGAGTTAACCGTTGTATCGTGCTCCACCAGGTCCTTGTTTGTGGCATTCATACCTTCAGTCCCTTGATTATAGGTACTATTCCATCTCCAGCTTTGTGGTGGGATTCCATCTCTACCACCAACACCACCTCTTGCATAGCCACGTCCTGCATCACCTCTGCCAAACCCCCGACCAGTACGACCACCTTGTTCTCTGGTCTGTCCATTGAAACGCCCAACACCTCTACCTCTAGGAGCCAAAATAAAGGGTCCCCATTCAAGTTTATCCTCGTCAAACTCTCCTGTCCCGCATTCTTGATGCCAATGCCCCATCTTACCACACGCATTGCAGAACGTTGGTCATTTTTAGTACTTCACTTGATAATATTCAGTCTTACCCGCACGGGTAAAACTCACAAAACGAGTTAGTTTTTGATGTACATCCAGTTTAACTCTCACTCTAATGAATTGCCCCACGTATCCGCTTGGAAGGGTAATCTGAACCTCCTGAACCTCGCCGATACGACTGGCCATATTCCTCACGAATGCTTCATTTTTCAGGACTGCATCAGGTAGCTTATGAATCTGACTCCAAGTTTCAATCTTGTCAAGTTTTATTGTTTCCGGGTTGGAGAAACCATCATATTCCGTGATTAAGAGAGCCCCAAACCCTCTGAATTCCCATGGACCTTTGTGCACAGCCATATTCCAATCTGCTAGACACTGAAACTGAATAGAGAACAAATTAGGGTTTATAGTTCTCCAGACTACCTGCTGCGCCGGCCTCCATGCCGCTCTCATATCAGCAATCAAAGCTCCTTGGCTGAACGATTTCCCGTAAGAACTTTCGCCAGCGCGAGCCACTTCAGCCCCTCTTCCGGGGCATCCACCTCTTCTTCCCAGATTAGATCGTCGAGCTCATTATCCTCCAGGTGCAGTCGCTCGAGTAGGGAGCTAGGATCGTCGTTCGCGGCTCTCCGACGAGAGCTACTGCCATCTGCCTCTGCCATAGATCAGATCGGACCTCAAACCCTAGCCGAACAGAAAAACCCCTCTGGATGAGAGGACGGTGAAACAGAACCCTCGCGAACGATCCCGATAGAGGGATCCACGAGGGAGAAAACTCCGGCGTTGATCGCCGGAGGACTGAAGAACCATAGGTTTTTCCGCCTAGGGGACTTGCGTCGCGAGAGAAGTTATGGCATCGCCTTAGGATGGGGAGTTTGTTTTTAAGCTTTTGAGATGGCTTCCTTGCTCAATGGTTTGCCCTTGGCCCTGATGATCAATATAACCTCCAGAAAAACCCTCAGCTGCTATCTCCTCCTCGTGGTGTTCTAGCGTCACGAAAATGAAAAGAACACAATCAATCATACAGCAAAACACACCACAAGTATGAAGCAAAACCTAACAAGCAACAACTACGTGATACGTCCATTTTGCATCACTATTTTATATCATAATTTACTGCTATTCATCGATATATTTCATATTTAGAAGTGTTACTTATGTTATTTTACCTATTTTGCATGTTTGATGAATAATGGAGAATTGGACACCGGAGTCAGGATTCTGCTGGAAAAAGCACCGTCGAGATGCACTATTTCTGAAGATCAATAAATCGAAGGAGACATATGGAAGTTCCTATTTTACCAGAAGATGGAGGAGGCCAAAAGGGGAGCTGAGATGGGCCATGGTGGGCCCTCCTCACCCCTTGGCGCGGTGGGGCCCCCTGCCGCGCCGAGAGGTGGTTTGGGGGCCCTGGCCCACCTCAGCCGTTCCCCCTTCGCGTACTTGACCCCCTCGGAACCCTAACACACAGGAGAGGGCCATCGAAATATTCCGCCGCCTCCACGAGGCGGAAAACACCAGAGAGCGAAAAGCTCCCCTGCAGGAAGAAATCTGCCGGGGGAAATTCCCTCCCGGAGGGGGAAATCGTCGCCATCATCACCGTCATCGAGCTGGACTTCATCGGGATCATCATCATCATCATCTCCACCGCCAACACCATCATCACCGCCGCTGCACCCCGTCTCCGTTATAACATCTAGGGCTGAATCTTGTCTATTTCATAGGGGAAACTCTCCCGGTGTTGATTACTCTTGTTATTGATGCTATTGGGTGAAACCATTGGACTAAGGTTTATGTTCAGATTGTTATTCATCATCATATCACCTCTGATCATGTTCCGTATGATGTCTTGTGAGTAGTTCGTTTAGTTCTTGAGGACATGGGAGAAGTCTTGATGTTAGTAGTGAACTATGTTGAGTAATATTTAATGGTTTGATGCTTAAGTTGTGGTGTTATTCTTCTAGTGGTGTCATGTGAACGTCGACTACATGATACTTCACCTTTATGGGCCTAGGGGAATGCATTGTGTATTCGTTTGCCAATTGTGGGGTTGCCGGAGTGACAGAAACCTGAACACCCGTTGGTATATCGATGCATGAGGGATAGCAGGATCTCAAAGTTTAAGGCTGTGGTTAGTTTACTTAATTACTTTCTTGTATTTGCGGATGCTTGCAAGGGGTATAATCACAAGTATGTATTAGTCCTAGGAAGGGCGGTGCATTAGCATAGGTTCACCCACACAACACTTATCAAAACAATGAAGATTAATCAACTATATGAAGCGAAAGCACTTGACAATATTCCCGTGTGTCCTCAAGAACGTTTGGTCATTATAAGTACAACAACCGGCTTGTCCTTTGCTGTAGAAAGGATTGGGCCACTCGCTGCAACTATTACTACTGCATTTTATTTACTTGTACTTTATTTATCTGTCATATCAAAAACTCCTAAAAACTTGTCTGTGAGCATTTACAGTGAATCCTTCATCAAAACCGCTTGTCAACACCTTCTGCTCCTCGTTGGGTTCGACACTCTTATTTATCGAAAGTACTACGATACACCCCCTATACTTGTGGGTTATCAAGACTATTTTCTGGCGCCGTTGCCGGGGAGTGTAGCGCTATTGGTAAGTGGAATTGGTAAGGGAAACATTTATTGTACGTGCTGTTTTTATTTTTGCCTGCTGCTATATCTCATTATGGAGGGGTCTTCTCTTGAATTCCTATTTGGGAAAACAACTACCACTGCTAAGGTAGTAGAGGAGGCGCCAGATGAGCAGGTAATACCGTTCAAAATTCCTATGAAAATTGTTGAACGTGTCACAAATAACCGCTATGCAGGAGATGGAACTGTCCATCCTGGAGATCATTTGTTATTTCTGCATGAATTGTGCGAGTTATTTAAGTGTGCAGGTATCTCGATGGGAGAAGTTAAGAAGAAATTATTCTCTCTATCACTGTCTGGTAAAGCTGCACATTGGTATAAACTGCTGAAGAATGGGTATTCTCTTGGATGGGAGGAAATTGTACCTCTCTTTTACTCCAAATTCTATCCTCCAAGTGAGATTCATAAGGATCGGAACCTCATATATAACTTCTGGCCCTATGATGGAGAGAGTATCGCTCAAGCGTGGGGGAGATTGAAGGCATTAATGCTCAAATGTCCCATTCATGAGCTTCCTGGTAATATTGTTATTGATAACTTTTATGCAAGACTCTCCTTTCAAGATAAAACTCTATTGGATACCACTTGTGCTGGATCGTTCACTCGTAATAAAGAAGAGTTTAAGTGGGACCTTCTTGATCGGATTCAGGAGAACACTGAAGGATGGGAGAATGACAAAGGTAGGGAGTCAGGTATAACTATGACTTTGAGTGTGTTAAAAATTTATGGATACTGATGATTATCGCAAAATTAGCACTACTTATGGTCTTGACTCTCAAATTGTTGCAAACTTTTATAAAGCCTTTGCTTCCTATTTCGGTTTGCCGAAGGAGGGTTTTAAAAATTATCATGAACCATATAAAGATGAATCTGTTTCTCATATATCTAAAGGTGTTGAGGTTAATGTTGCTGATCGCATTATTCCAGAACCTTATATTGAAAAAGTTCCTTTTCCTAATAAGATTAAGGAACATACTATCATAACTGGTGTTGTTAGTAAAAGTAATAAGAAAACTACCAAACCTGATGAGCAAATAACTGTTGAACCTGTTGTAGCATTGGTTAAAGATCTTGTCACTGAAAATTTAGAAGATAGACACATTATCTTTTGTGAGGATGCTTCTAATATTGTCTCACATCCTAAAAGTTCTAGGAAGTCTAGTGTTCCTGTGCTTTCTGTTGGGATAGGTGATCATTGCTATTATGGTTTATGTGATATTGGTGCAAGTTCTAGTGCTATTCCTTATGAGCTTTACAGGGAAATTATGCACGAAATTGCTCCTTGTAAACTTGAAGAGATTGATGTGGTTATTCAGCTTGCTAATAGGGAAACTATCTCTCCAATTGGTATCATTAGAGATGTCGAAGTCCTTTGTGGTAAGACTAAATACCCTGCTGATTTTCTTGTACTTGGGTCGGCTGCCAATGATAGTTGTCCTATTATTTTTGGTAGACCTTTTCTGAATACTTGTGGTGCTGTTATAGATTGTAAGAAAGAGAAAATCTTTACTAAATTTGCTGGTGAATCTTATGAATTCAATTTCTCTAAATTTGCTAAAGCACCTTATGAAACTGAATTGCCTAGTGAGGATTTTGAAATTGCTCAACTTGCATCTATTGTTCTTGCTCCTAACAATGCTTTGCAGCAACATATGGAGAATCATGAAAGTGAGAACTTCAGGGAAGAAAGGAATGAGCTTGATGAAGTATTCCTTCGTCAACCTATGCTCAAACACAATTTACCTGTGGAAGATTTGGGTACCACAATGCCACCCAAGGAGGATCCTGTTTTTGATTTGAAACCTCTGCCTGATAATCTTAAATATGCTTATATTGATGATAAGAAAATATATCCTGTTATTATCAGCTCTAAACTTTCAGGTACAGAGGAGGAAAGGTTATTGGGAGTGTTGAGGAAACACCGCGGAGCTATGGGATATACTCTTGATGACCTGAAGGGAATTTCTCCTACTATATGTCAGCACGCCATCAACATGGAACCTGATGCAAAGCCTGTTGTTGAGCATCAGCGTCGTTTAATACCCAAGATGAAAGAAGTGGTAAGAAATGAGGTATTAAAACTTCTTGAAGCTGGTATTATTTATCCTATTGCTGATAGTAGATGGGTAAGTCCTGTGCATTGTGTTCCTAAGAAAGGAGGAATTACCGTTGTTCCTAATGAAAATGATGAACTAATTCCTCAAAGAGTAGTAGTTGGTTATAGGATGTGCATTGATTTTAGAAAGGTTAACAAAGTAACTAAGAAAGATCATTATCCTTTGCCTTTTATTGATCAAATGCTTGAGAGGTTGTCCAAGAAAACTCACTTTTGTTTCCTTGATGGGTATTCTGGGTTTTCTCAAATTGCTGTGAGAGCGCAAGATCAAGAGAAAACTACTTTTACTTGTCCTTATGGAACTTATGCTTATAGACGTATGCCTTTTGGTTTATGTAATGCTCCTGCTACTTTTCAAAGATGCATGTCTGCTATTTTTCATGGCTTTTGTGAGGAAATTGTGGAAGTCTTCATGGACGATTTCTCCGTCTATGGAACTTCCTTTGATAATTGTTTGCACAACCTTGACAAAGTTTTGCAGAGATGTGAAGAAACTAGCCTTGTTCTTAATTGGGAGAAATGCCACTTTATGGTTAATGAAGGAATTGTTCTTGGACATAAAATTTCTGAAAGAGGTATTGAAGTTGATCGAGCTAAAGTGGAGGCAATTGAAAAGATGCCTTGTCCCAAAGATGTTAAAGGTATTCGTAGTATTCTTGGTCATGCTGGTTTTTATAGGAGGTTTATTAAAGATTTCTCTAAAATTTCCAAGCCTCTTACTAATCTTCTTCAAAAAGATGTACCCTTTGTTTTTGATGATGATTGTAAGGAAGCTTTTGAAACTTTGAAAAAGGCTTTAATCACCGCTCCTGTAGTTGAACCACCTGATTGGAATTTACCTTTTGAAATTATGTGTGATGCTAGTGATTATGCTGTAGGCGCTGTTCTTGGGCAGCGAGTAGATAAAAAGTTAAATGTTATTCATTATGCTAGTAAAACTCTTGATTCTGCTCAAAAGAATTATGCCACTACTGAAAAAGAATTTCTAGCTGTAGTTTTTGCTTGTGACAAATTTCGACCCTACATAGTTGATTCGAAAGTCACTATTCATACTGATCATGCTGCAATTAGATACCTTATGGAAAAGAAAGATGCTAAGCCAAGGCTTATTAGATGGGTACTTCTTTTGCAAGAATTTGATTTGCATATCATAGATAGAAAAGGTGCTGAAAATCCTGTTGCTGATAATTTGTCTAGATTGGAAAGCATTCCTTATGATCCTATTCCTGTTAATGATAGCTTTCCAAATGAACAATTGGCTGCAATAAGTGTAAGTTCGCGAGATAGTCCTTGGTATGCTGATTATGCTAACTTTATTGTTTCCAAGTACTTGCCTCCAACCTTTTCAGCTCAGCAAAGAAGGAAATTCTTTTATGACTTGCGGCATTACTTTTGGGATGACCCACACTTATATAAAGAAGGAGTCGATGGTATTATGCGAAGATGTGTTCCTGAATATGAACAACAGGAAATACTGAGGAAATGCCATGGAAGTGCTTATGGAGGGCATCACGCTGGAGATAGAACTGCGCAGAAAGTTCTACAATCAGGTTTTTATTGGCCTACCCTCTTTAAGGATGCAAGAAAGTTTATTTTATCTTGTGATGAATGTCAAAGGGTTGGTAATATCTCTAGACGCAATGAAATGCCTATGAGTTATTCTCTTGTTATTGAACCATTTGATTGTTGGGGATTCGACTTCATGGGTCCTTTTCCTTCTTCACAAGGTAATACTCATATACTTGTTGCTGTTGATTATGTCACTAAATGGGTAGAAGCTATACCTACTAAAAGTGCTGATGGTGAGACCTCTTTAAAAATGCTTCAAGATGTCATTTTTCCTAGGTTTGGTGTACCTAGATATCTTATGACTGATGGAGGTTCTCATTTTATCCATGGTGGTTTTAGAAAGACTCTTGCTAAATATGGTGTTAATCATAGAATTGCTTCAGCCTATCATCCTCAAACTAGTGGACAAGTAGAATTGTCAAATAGGGAGATTAAATCTATCTTGCAAAAGACTGTTAATAAATCTAGAAAAAATTGGGCTAGTAAGTTAAATGATGCTTTATGGGCTTATAGAACTGCTTATAAGAACCCCATGGGCATGTCTCCTTATAAAATGGTTTATGGTAAAGCTTGTCACTTGCCTTTAGAATTAGAACACAAAGCTTATTGGGCAGTGAGAGAACTTAATAGAGATTTTAAACTTGCCGGTGAGAAAAGGTTGTTGCATTTAAGTTCTTTAGATGAATGGAGAAGTGAGGCTTATGAAAATGCTAGACTCTTTAAAGAAAAAGTTAAGAGATGGCATGATAGGAGAATTCTTAAAAGAGAATTTAATGTTGGTGAGAAAGTTCTATTGTATAGGTCTCGTCTCAGATTTTTTGCAGGAAAGTTACTCTCAAAATGGGAAGGACCATTTGTTATTGTGGAGGTGTATCGTTCAGGTGCAATAAAAATTGCTTCATTGAAAGATAACTCTACACAAGTGGTAAATGGTCAAAGACTCAAGCATTATATTTCTGGAGATTCTATTAATGAAGAGGTTGATACAATTAAAGTGGTGACTCCGGAAACTTTCATTGAAGAACATTTTTCTGGGACTGCAGAATTCGATTCGAATAGGTAACAGTTTCGGTAAGAAAAGTTTCGCGAATAACTTTCTAGAAGATATTTTCGTCGTTTTTATTAAATATGGAAAAATAAGAGACCGAACCGGATGGGAGACGGCACCCGTGGTGCCCAAACCATAGGTCGGCGCGGTGGGCCCCCAGCCGCGCCGCCTGGTGGTTTGAGCACCCCGGAGCTCGTCTCCGATCAGGTTTCCTCCTGTACCTTCCTTATGTTGTAAAACTTTTTGCTATATAACTCACCCGAACCCCCGAGGTTCGTATCTCGCCTTTTCATCGTGTTTCGTTTCGAGCTGTTTCTGTCCAGATATTGTTTTCAGATCTAGAGCTGCCATGTCTTCATCGAAGCCTCCAAAGGACAGTTTCTTTGTGAACGTCGTCACCCCATACATGGATGAGCTGAAGATGCATCCCAAGGAGTCGCAGATGGTTGATGGAAAGCTGCAGACGGAAGACGTGCGAGGACCCAAAGGAGAAGGGAGCCTGGAAGCCAGGATGGAGAAGCTGGAGCAAGAGGTCTTCACATACAAAAAGCTGGCGGAACGTGAAGTGGGAGTCTTCCACTCAATGGTGTCCGCGCTGGTCGCTGAACATAAGAAGGAGACTGCACAACTCTGGGAAGACATATTTCACCTCATCAACACCACCAACAAACTGCAGGCGCAACTCTATGATGTCCAGAATCAAAACTGTGAGTATGAAACTCGGTTTAAAAACATAAGCGCTGCGCTAGTTTCAGGATAATCGAATCCAAGTCGTCCTTTGTTGATGGGAAACCCCTTCCCTGGAAGTCTGATGATGAGGACAATTCACCACCACCACCGAAGGAGTAATTCATCATAAGTATTGGCATCCCCTTGGTTTGTTCCAAGCTTGGGGGAGTGCCGCGGTATCACATCATTATCTTTACCTTTTACTTTTCCATAAAGTCATATCGTGAGTAGGGAAGTTATCTTATATGATGGTTTGCAATGTGGAAGTATCTCTCTTTTAGTTGGTTATCTATGTATCCCTTGGTGTGAGTTGCCGTTATGAAATATTAATGAGAAGTTTTATCATTTACTTTCTGCATACTTTATTTTAGCTTGCAATTCTCTTTCATATTGATAACCTTGTTGTTAGTATAGGGATCACTTTTTAGAGCACCAAGTTAATCTTTTTGGTTTTGGCAAACTTAGCATTGGTCAGTAGTAGACAATACTTTGAGACTTAAGTAGAGAGAGGGAGTGCATGCAAATATATTATTCCATGATCTTTCTTTCTTTGTAGCTCATAAGCTTAGTATTCTTAAGTTAAACTATTTGTGCTTCTAAGGAAGATTGCATGATTATTCTTATCACTTGTATAATTGTTTGTATCCCTCAACTCTTATGCTTGCTACATAACCTTGCTAGCCAAAGACCTGTATCGAGAGGGAATGCTTCTCATACATCCAAACCTTGAGCCAAACCATTGCCATTCGAGTCCACCATAACTTCCTACTATATGGTATTTTGCGCCATTCCAAGTAAATACTTCATGTGCTACCTTTAAATTATTCAAAACTTATTACTCCTAGTTTTGTGTCACTGTTTATTAGCTCATGAGGGTTCTGTAGAGTTTCTCTAGCACTTTTGTCAAACAGACTTTCACCAATGGACTAGTGGCATATACACCGCTTATCCAACAATTTGCAAAAAGAGCTGGCAAATGGGGTGCCCAGTCCCAATTAACTACAACTTTCATTAATAATTCTCTTCACATGTTTTGCCCTGATTTATCAGTAAGCAACTTAATTTGCAAATAGACACTCCTCCATGGTATGTGAATGTTGGAAGGCACCCGAGGATTCGGTTAGCCATGGCTTGTGTAAGCAAAAGGTTGGGAGGAGTGTCAACTATAAAGAAACTAAAATACATGTGTAAACAAAAGAGAAGAGGGATGATCTACCTTGCTGGTAGAGATAACGTCCTTCATGGGAGCCGCTCTTGAAAGTCTGGTTGACAAGGGGTTAGTGTTCACTTTACTACGATTCGTTGACAACGACATACATAGCTCAAACAACTATTTTCATACTCTCTATATGCTTTGCAAAACTTAAAAGCTCTAGCACATGATTTAATCCCTGCTTCCCTCTGCGAAGGGCCTATCTTTTACATTATTGTTGAGTCAGTAAACCCATTCCTCTCTATCTCAAGCAAGCATTTGAGTTGTTGAGATCCAATTAGTTATATGTGTTGATACTTCTAATCATATCTCTCATTTCCTTGTTTCGCACAATAGCTTTTATCCGAATGAATATAACTTTGAAAGTTATCAATGACTGTAAGGAGACTGTTATGATTAAGGCATGTAAGTTCTGCTATATAAGCTCTGATATAAAGACTCTTCTCGAAAGATAAGTATGATCTGTTAATTGTTCTCTGACCAAGAGTTTAAGTTTGCCTTCACCAATCATGGTTCTCTTTATGCACTTCATCGTGGTTCCCTTTACTTATTTCAAGTTAGATTATATGAAGGGAAGTTGCTGTCTAGAATGACTTGTGTATCAATGAATGTGATGCTTCTTGTCCGTATTTTATTTATCGACACTTTGCTCCATAAACTTGTGGTCATGTTTACTGAGCTCAGTTTTCGCTTGGGGACAAGCGAGGTCTAAGCTTGGGGGGGTTGATACGTCCATTTTGCATCACTATTTTATATCATAATTTACTGCTATTCATCGATATATTTCATATTTAGAAGTGTTACTTATGTTATTTTACCTATTTTGCATGTTTGATGAATAATGGAGAATTGGACACCGGAGTCAGGATTCTGCTGGAAAAAGCACCGTCGAGATGCACTATTTCTGAAGATCAATAAATCGAAGGAGACATATGGAAGTTCCTATTTTACCAGAAGATGGAGGAGGCCAAAAGGGGAGCTGAGATGGGCCATGGTGGGCCCTCCTCACCCTTGGCGCGGTGGGGCCCCCTGCCGCGCCGAGAGGTGGTTTGGGGGCCCTGGCCCACCTCAGCCGTTCCCCCTTCGCGTACTTGACCCCCTCGGAACCCTAACACACAGAGGGGCCATCGAAATATTCCGCCGCCTCCACGAGGCGGAAAACACCAGAGAGCGAAAAGCTCCCCTGCAGGAAGAAATCTGCCGGGGGAAATTCCCTCCCGGAGGGGGAAATCGTCGCCATCATCACCGTCATCGAGCTGGACTTCATCGGGATCATCATCATCATCATCTCCACCGCCAACACCATCATCACCGCCGCTGCACCCCGTCTCCGTTGTAACATCTAGGGCTGAATCTTGTCTATTTCATAGGGGAAACTCTCCCGGTGTTGATTACTCTTGTTATTGATGCTATTGGGTGAAACCATTGGACTAAGGTTTATGTTCAGATTGTTATTCATCATCATATCACCTCTGATCATGTTCCGTATGATGTCTTGTGAGTAGTTCGTTTAGTTCTTGAGGACATGGGAGAAGTCTTGATGTTAGTAGTGAACTATGTTGAGTAATATTTAATGGTTTGATGCTTAAGTTGTGGTGTTATTCTTCTAGTGGTGTCATGTGAACGTCGACTACATGATACTTCACCTTTATGGGCCTAGGGGAATGCATTGTGTATTCGTTTGCCAATTGTGGGGTTGCCGGAGTGACAGAAACCTGAACACCCGTTGGTATATCGATGCATGAGGGATAGCAGGATCTCAAAGTTTAAGGCTGTGGTTAGTTTAACTTAATTACTTTCTTGTATTTGCGGATGCTTGCAAGGGGTATAATCACAAGTATGTATTAGTCCTAGGAAGGGCGGTGCATTAGCATAGGTTCACCCACACAACACTTATCAAAACAATGAAGATTAATCAACTATATGAAGCGAAAGCACTTGACAATATCCCGTGTGTCCTCAAGAACGTTTGGTCATTATAAGTACAACAACCGGCTTGTCCTTTGCTGTAGAAAGGATTGGGCCACTCGCTGCAACTATTACTACTGCATTTTATTTACTTGTACTTTATTTATCTGTCATATCAAAAACTCCTAAAAACTTGTCTGTGAGCATTTACAGTGAATCCTTCATCAAAACCGCTTGTCAACACCTTCTGCTCCTCGTTGGGTTCGACACTCTTATTTATCGAAAGTACTACGATACACCCCCTATACTTGTGGGTTATCACTACGCAAGACATAGGACCACTATCTAGCAAACATGTTTGGAAAACCACAACACTATCATTGTTAAACCATTAGAGTTAAAGTAGTGATTAAGCAATCTTTTAGGGGATTACTACTATTTTTAAAGGCTAAGCAATTAATAACACACTTAGATAATCAGTAGCTAAAGTTGTAGTTAAAAGAGGTCATTTTAACTTTTCTTCACTTTTAAACACACAAGCATGATTAAACAAGCTTTGCACTTAACAAGCAACAAATAGCATTTTGTTTTAACTCCATTTTAGTTGCACTTAAACACTAACAGTACTAACATATTAAAAGCAATAATATAACGTGTGCTACAGTACCAAAACAATCCACAACAAACACTAACAACATATTTATAATGAGATGTTTAAAATTCTTTTATTATTATTCGAGGCAGAAAACAGCATTTTTAGTGATTATTAAGCCTAGAATGTTCCGTTGATCCAAAATTCAAGCAAAGCTAGATTTAGGTTCTCTATTAGTATTAGAAGCTCCAAATTGGATTCAGTCCAAAATTTTATTCACAGAAATTAAGATAAATGCTTAAAGTGCTCTCTGACATAAACTAAGAACACATGCATCTCTAAATCTAGGCAACACAAACCCATGAGACAAAATTCCAGTGAAAGCTACTGACAAGAGCTTTCCAAATCAATTGGATTCATAAATTTTATATTAACCAAACTCAAGTTTTTATCATAACAATGATTCTGACCAGTGGTACAATATTATTTATCAAAGTCAAACAACAAGTTATTTTTTAGATCTGCAAGTTACAGGTGGTTCAGATTTCATTGGACTACTACTGTGATTTTTGGTTTGCACAAATATTGAGTTTAGCTATTTTATTTTGAATTAAAGCTACAGCACAGAAAACAGCTATTATAGGAAAAGAAAAACAACAGAGAAAAAGATTAGACGGGCCAAATCTGCTACTGTGCACGGCCCAGCAACTAGATCCAGCCCATGCGGCTGTGCGTGTGCGCGAAATGGCGTGATTCAAAGGGGGTCGTAGATCTGGCGATGGACGGCCGTGGTGCACTGTCTTCCTCGTGACACGCCGGAGCGAGTCCGAACCCTAGCTACGGTGGCGTGTGCTCGTAGGTGATGCAGTTGGTCGGGGACGTGCTTGGCCTGAAGAAAAACCCACGCAGCAGCTCCAGTCATCGGCGAACTCGAGTGTGCTATCCTAGGGTCCGGCAGGGCTGACGGGCGAGCCATGAATGGCGGAGAAAGAGGCAAGGCATCGTCGGCAACCCTCTCTGCAAGTTGCAGTGGTCGACGGTGAGTTCAGTAGCAACCTATAGGAGGTGGAGAGGTAGGGGTGGGGGTGTGGAATTGAGTAGCAACGCGTTGTGGGTTGGTCTTAACCGCGAGTGGCAACGGGAGGGAGAGAGTGTGTAGACAGCGGTGGCAATGTCGTGCTCTCGTTGGCCAGCATGGGCGGTATCGACGCCGCTCGCGTGCCAACGCTGTGCAGGGGTGGAGTGATGACGGGCTGGGGTGGAAACGAGGGAGAGAGAGGCGGGGTCGAGGCAAATGATGCCTCTGCGCTCGCTCGGTTCAGTCGCCTCGCGTGCGCGGGATACCCGGGATACGGTGCAGGCGTGGGTGCGGTGCAGCGTGACAAGGTGCGCGAGGCTGTGGTCGCGTGTGCATGCGAGTCGGGTGTGTTGGGTTCACGGTGGACACCGAGCTGGCACGCTCGTGCACGCCCTCCTGGCACGCCACAAGTGCACAACGTGCACAAGGGTAGATAGGTTAGCAAAGGGGTCGGGTTAGGTGGGGTTTTGGGTGGGTTTAAACCAGGTTTTTGAACCAATTTGGATTCAGCCGACGTGCAGTTTTCAACAAAGTTTAGAAGAATTCAAAAGTCAGGACTTAGTGAAAAATCTTCTAAGTCCCAGAAAACCATCATGGTTGTGTGATCAAAAGACCATTTGGATCAAGGAGAAAGGTATAGGATCGAGGTACTAACCATGATGATCACAAGGATCAACAATACGCTCATAAAAAGGGGAGTTTGGATGGATTTGCAAGAAGGCAAAAGGAGAATAAAATAACGGTTTCAGGAAACTGTTATTGTTGTGGCATCAAAACCATCATGGAATAGGAATGTTTGAAACTTGAAAGGCTAAAAAAACCTTAGGATGAGATACAAGATGTCAAGGATGGACGAGGTGATGCTGCATTGCCATAAAGGCCAAGTTTAAGTGTCAAAGCAAAAATGTCAAAAGGCTATAAGATACAAGAGTTATGGTCACTGTTTTGACTAGACCACAAAGGGAACATGGAAAGATAAGCAAACGAATGTCAAAGATTCAAAACTCAGCTTGGATAGCAAGATAAGATGGAGTAAAAGAGATCTATGATGGTGCATTTCTAAAATGACCAATGTTAAAGATTTGGTGAGGCTCAAGATATGGTATCTTTTAATCAGAGAAGGAGATAGGTCCAGAGAAGGTTTTGTCAAGGTCCAGCAAAAATTTGAAACAGGCAAGGTGGTAGTGATGCTTATTTAGGTCACACATGACCATGAGCATGTCAGGGAGTTTTCTCAAGATTTTAGGAAATACTTTTGTTCACAAAATATTTTATTAACCATTTCTAGTCTTTAGAAAATAGTTTAAAATAAATACTAAAGTTAATTAATTTTGAAGTGAGGTGAGAGGGCACATAATATAGATCACAAAAGTGATTTTTAATAAAACCTTACTTTGAAGATATTTATCTTTTCAAGTAAAACATTGGAGTTAGAATTGTTGGTTCATAAATAGGAAAGAAAAGGTTTTAAACCAAAGAAAAAGTAATGAGAGTAAGTTTATGTTTTACCCACACAAGTTAGGTTAATAGGGATGAGTTAGATGGGTTGATTCACATTACCAAGATTATACTGATTTTATACACAAGCAAATCAACACAGAGCAAAACATTTATCAAGTCACAACAAACAAGTAACTCAATAGCTCAAGCAATTATCAATACCATTCCAAGAGTTGGTGAAATGAGGATCAAACACAAATAGATATCAATCGATAAATTACATAACCCTTAATATGATTATGTGATATAATGATCACACAGGATCATGACTAGATGATGTTTAAAAGTATCTCAACTCACAACTTGATAGTTTTCATAAGGTTTTGATATAGAGAACATATGTGGTAATATGCTTCCCACTTGCAATAGTTCCAAAGGTGTTGAAAATAGGAGTTTTCAAATAAGAGATGTTGGTACTTGCAAAATATCAAGGTGTAGAATATGTAGGAGATAATACATAGATCTCCATAGTTTTGGAAACACTTAAAATTTGGAATACTTTTACTTTCTCAAATGGTGGGTCTTTGGGTTGTTGCTAAAATCAAGACATCCTTGAAAAAGAGGTTGGCCAAATAGGATTGGAGAAGATATATGGATCAGTCCTCTTGTCATGACATGATCACCAAAATTAAATGATATGTTATATTAGTTGAGTGCAAAGGTTGGTGTTTTCAGTGGTTGTTAACTCAAACAACAAAGCAGACAAGGTCAAACAGAGCAATGGGAAGTGAAACACACGCATTAGTAAAGCCTTTTTAAAAAGTTTTTGTTGGCCCTGATTTTTGGCTCTCTTACAACTAAGTTTTTCGTAGTTCCAAAATTTGGGTTGTTACAAACATTTTTAAATTTGGAACCATTTTCAAATGGAACCATTTTTGAAAAATGAACAATTTTTTATTTGGAACCATTTTCAGAATGGAACCATTTCAAAAAATGAACAAATTTCCAATTTGGAACCATATTTAAATTTGGAACCATTTTAAATTCGGAAGCATTTTTTAATTTGGAACCATTTTAAGTTTTGAACTATTTTTAAATTCAAAACCATTTTAAAAAATTTAACCATTTTTAAATTTGGAACCATTTCAAAAATGGAACCATTTTCATAATTAGAACCATTTTTTAAACTTGGAACCATTTTTTAAAAATGGAAACATTTTTTAATTCGGAACCATTTTTAAAATGGATGAACAATCTTCAAATTTAGAACCATTTTTAAATTTGGAACCATTTTTAATTTGGAAGCATTTTTTAATTTGGAACCATTTTCAAAAAGGAACCATTTTATAATTTGGAACCATTTTCAAAATGGAACCATTTTTCAAAAATGAAATGTTTTATTCGGAACCATTTTCAAAATGGAACCATTTCAAAAAATGAACAAATTTCGAATTTGGAACCATTTTAAGTTCGGAACTATTTTTAAATTCAAAACCATTTTTAAAAATGGATCCATTTTTAAATTTGGAACCATTTTCAAAAATGGAACCGTTTTAAAAAATAAACAATTTTAAATTTTGGAACCATTTTCACAAAACAATTTAAAAAAACAAAATAATAAGAAAACAAAAACAAAAAATGGTTGGAACCATTTTCAAAATAAAACAATTTTCAAAAACGAAAAACAAAAAATAATTAGAAAAAAAAAAACAGGAAAGAAAACAAAACAAAAATGAAAAACAGAAACGGAAAAGAAAACAAGAAAGAAAAGAAAACAAAAATGAAAATGAAAAACAAAAACGGAAAAGAAAACGAAAAAGAAAAAGAAAAGAAAAAACAACGAAAAAATGAAAACTAAACTTAATGGGCCGGCCCATCTGCCCTTCGCGAAGAGCTGCTTCAGGCGGCGCGCGCTAAGCGGCGCTAACGGGCGGCATATAGGTTTCCCGCATGACGTGCCACCAGGCACGACCCATAGAGTCGGGTGCCTGACCAGGCTACCGGGCCAGCCCATAAAATTTGTACCCATGGGCCAAAATGGGCCGTTCCGGGCCAGACCATTTATCTGTGGCGCGGGCCGTGCCAGACCGGCCAAATGGCCAGCACTAGCTTCTCCCTCGCATGCACAAGCTTTGTCTCGCTCTATATACCGAAACCCGGACCCAAACCCAAACCCACGGCGCTACCCGTGTGCCCGCCACTGCTCTACCTCTCTCGCCGGCCTGCTCGGCTGCTCCCCGACGGCGAAAAAGGAAAACCTCGCCGACCCAAGCCCTAGCCAGCCACAACCACTACGCGGCATGGCGGCGACCGTCGTGGGCGGGCGGAAAGCGCGGGGCGGATGCCTTCCTGCTCGACGACGATGACGATGGCGGCCCCTTCTCTCACCACCGGCCGCCGTCGAGTACCTCGGGGTGAGCCTCGAGTGCGACCCCCTCGAGTCGCTGCGCCTCATCTTCTCCAAATCCGATCCGGAGGTACGGCCACAACCGTCACCGAAACCTTCGCCGCCGCGTTCTTGCCTTTTATTTTTTTGCGAATGATGCTTCTCGCTTTCACTTCTTCCTCTGATGGATCACGTTCGTACAGACGCAGAACCCATCAATTCGGTTGACCGCGAGACCGATTGGACCGACCACAGAAAAATTAGCACGAATTCGTTCTCGACCATTCTTGCTTTTGCTTCCTCTGATGAATCACCTTCGTAACCTTCGTACAGATGTAGAACCCACCGATTCGGCTCACCGTGAGACCGATTGAATCGATCAAAGAACTGCCTTCGAAACGAACAACGAAATTGCCAGTTCTTGTTGTTGCAAATTTGTTAATTGTTGGCACTTAACTGGGAACTGCCTTGGTTTTCATTAACCTTACTACTCTCCTTCAATAGCAAGTTGAATCACAGAGTTCAGTACAGTCACTAGTGGAAAACGGGACAGCAGTCCCGGTTCCAGAGGCCCTCTAGTCCCGGTTAGGCAACCGGGACTAACAAAGCGGGACTAAAGCCCCACACCTCTTTAGTCCCGGTTGCTAACCTTTAGTCCCGGTTCGTAGCATGAACCGGGACTAGTGTGTTTACTTTTTTTTTTCTATTTTGATTAATTTGTTCGTGTTTTAGGAGGGGTTTAGGGGTTTCGGATGGTTTCCATCGTACATGGATCACGTCGATGCGCCAAAAACACGAAGATGAAGTTGATGCATATATATTGAACACATACAAATTACATGAAGATCACGTTGATGACACAAACAAATTAAGTAGTACATGAAGATCAAGTTTTCCCGGTTCCAGGTACTTAATTACATGCAGATCAGTATTACATGGAGGCATACTAATTTGTATTATAGTAGTACTCTCCTGTATCAGGTATGACCTCCGCAAGGTAAAATCTCGCCAATTCCTCCGCAATTGCTTTGAAGCGGGCCTCTAATGGTAGCTTGCTGCGCTTTCTTGCCAACTTTAAAAGAATAAGATCAAAATAAATACATGAGTTGTGTGTGTATACATATATATATCAAATGAATGAAACTCAGCACAACTGATGGTAAAACAATAACGCTGTGAATAATGTTTACGTACTTCTTTACTTCTTTTGCCCTCGAATTTCTCGCAGGTCAGAACGTGTATGTACTCGCAAACGAAGTATCCATATAAATCAGTTCCCTGTGGCTGTTCCGCGCAAGACTATACAAGAATAGAATTCAATCAAATAATAATCAAGTATGATAATGGTGCGTGGACCTAGATAGTACTACTTACATTGTTCAGACGCCATATCAGCTTGTCTTTCCATTGACGGGTTCTTCCTTGATGAACTCTTTCCAAACGCTGCCGACAAATAAAATTAACAAATGAGTTATTAATGACTTGATATCAGGAAATGAACGAAAGAGGCGATAAGAAATGAAATTACTTTTCGAGCATTGTAAAACATGTCTTGTATTCTTTTGGATTTTTCCTTAATGAGTCAAGGACATGAATTTCTCCATCGTGAATTTTAATGACGAGAAGAATATAGTGGAACCTGCACACGTTTATATACACAGTCATGCATAACTCATCAGTTAAACTTAACATCGGGTGAGCAAAATAGAATGTGTAGAAGAGACACTAACACTCACTTGAAGTTGTAAGCCCAAAATATAGTCTTTTTGTCACGGTGTTGCTTGAAATACCTTAGCAAATCCCCGGTGTGTCCTTGTTATGTACGGGATCTTCTATGGTGACTTGATGAAGTTTATCCGGGTCAATGAACCCAAAGTTCTTGTTTTTTTGCCTTTTCAATTCGAGCATCTTCATTCTGCAAAATATAGCGCACAAAAGATTATAGTGAGGATAATTACAGACAATGAACGAGCTGAGGTAAAGACTTAAATTACAGAAATAAATCACTTACAGACAATAGGAACTGAGGATAGATTTGTCGAGGGCCCGGATATTGTATAACAGAAAAAGTTCGCTAAACTCAACGGACACAGCGTATTCTTGGCAGTAGTGCTCTTCCTTAACTCCCACCATGAGACTGATATTCCCCGCATTTGCGGCTGTCTTGTACCAGGTATGCAACGCACGCATTTTTTTTGATAACCTGCCGTCGACCAAATTTTCCACGGGAACATATTGTTTTGCTAGATCAGCGACGGCGTAATCGGTTGACGAACCTACTTGTTGTGGAGTACATTGCGCGGCCGCAGCAATACGATGTATTTCTTGTTCGTCAAACACCTTGAGCGGGGGGACCGATTGTGCATCTTGTTCTCCGAGCTGGGGAACTTGTTTACCTTTTTTCGGTGGCGGGAGCTCCATCAGATCGTCATATGACTTGTCAATAGAACGCTCATAGTCTGATGGCGGCGCTGGCGGAGGGTTATATAGGTTATCTATGGTTCGATGACAGAGCTCCGGAGCGCAGCCGGCGGTAAATTTTGGCTCAGGCACTTTCGGTGCAAAGAATGCTGTATTATAGGCCTTCACGGCGGCGGCGTTTTCCTCGACAGTTTTATCACAAGGTAACTTCTCAGGAGGCGGCGGTGTTTTCTGCTTTCTAGGTCTCCTCCTAATCAGCGAACCGACCTTGCGCTTCCTCGGGAGAAACTTAACGGGCAATTCCTCACGCGGCGGAGATCGAGATGGACTCGCGCTCATGACGTCCCTGTCTAGGAGTGATGGGCTTTGCTGATGAGGTGGACTGCTACAAGGAGGAGTCGATGGCCTTGACAAGAAGATGTATTTCTTGTTCCACAGGGCAAAACCATGCTTGACTTCTCCAATGTCGCCTCACCGTAACCTCCAGGAATCTCAAGATACAATGTTTGAAATCCTGGCATAATTTCATCCACCCCGACACGAGCATATCCAGCTGGAATGTCACCATTATGGTAGCTTGCTTCGGGTTCATTTGGTAAAGCATAGCCGACTGCCACCTTCATGGATATGTTCCTCATTGGCGTATGTAGCTCACATTCTGTCCTCTACGTGACATCATCCACGGCGTAGTGAGCATCGACTTGTAGTTGCGTGGAACCCACGCTGCTTCTAAGCTGAGATCGGTCGGCATTGGCTTGAGGATCTTCTAGCTGCTGCTAAGACGGCCTTTGCTGAGTAAGTGACTCCATGAGCTGCTGCACCTTGAGTTCCAATTCCGATAACCGGTCTTCACCCTTCTTCTTCTTTCTTGCACGGCTTCTATAACTGTCAGCGCACTCCGGAAACCCAGTCTTCACGGTGACACCGCCGGGACAGCCTCGTAATCGTCCAACATGTTCAGGATTACCCAGGGCCCGTGTCAGCTCGTCGTCCTCTCTATCGGGTTTGTACACACCCCGACGAGCTTCATCTATTGCAAGTATAAGCTTTGGGACGATTGTTTCTACTTTTTTCTTCCATCTTCCGTGTGCAACTATCAGCCATGTTTCCTCGTCCAACACTGCACCATGCGCGAACATCCAGAATTTGGACCTCTCGGGCCAGTCCATTGTCCGTGGAGTGATCCCTTTAGCAAGCAGTCTGTCTTCAGCGGTAACCACGTAGGAATGGCGGACCTGTAGCCACCTGTCCCCAACCTATGGTGGTATATCTTCTTCTTGGCATTTGCCTTATTTTTGACCGATCGGGCCACAGTCGTAGACGATTTCTTATACGCCTTAAACGCGGGCCAGCAATCTTGTATCTTCACTAGTGTTCCAGTTCCGGAATTTCCACTGAAATATGGATCTTCTTTTTCATATTTTTTCCATATTGTTTTCTTCCAGTTCCGGAATTGTTCGGCCATCTTCGAGAGAGTCCACTGCTTGAGTTTCTCCTTCTTGATTTCAGAGACATCTTCCGGGAGGTTAAAATGTGACAAGAGTGTGTGTTGGGGGAATAATAACCCGGTATACTTATGACCAAGGAATAATCAGTCGGACGGCCCAAGATCTGGTCCGAGTGAAGTGTACAAGATATGGGCCGGGTTATAGTTGGGCCAATAGGCCTAACATGACTCGCCCCTAGAAGGAAGGACCTAGAAGAACTGGAGTCCGAGTGAAGGAAGAAACCGGGTGACTTGGAGGCTACGGAAGGTCTAGAAGAACCTAGAGTAGGACTCCGTGCTCGTATGTAACTCGGTATTCATTGTAAGTTCGGGAGACCCGGCGTCTATATAAACGGGCTCCCAGAACATAGATAGACAAGTTCTAAGTCTCAAGTCATAAGTTTCAACCCTAGTTCGATATCACCGCTATCAAGCGAAACCCTTGTAACCTGTCTCGTAACCCGGCTCTGTTGTCGTAGCCGAGTTATCGAGACCTCGAGATCAATAACATAGAAGCAGGAAGTAGGTCTTTATCTCCAATGGAGAGGCTGAACCTGGGTAAACCCTTTTTCCCCAATGAGCGTGACAATCTCCTGAAGGACCAAGGCGCCTTGCCCCAATCATCAAGTTACCCTATGGTAACATCTGCCGTGTTAACCCCACGACAGTTGGCGCCCACCGTGGGGCCTGCGACCAAAGCTGTCCTCATCAAGGGAGAAGCTCTGCGAGGGATGGAGAACCTCGCGATCGGCGAGTCAGGATGGATCAGCGCGGAAATCGCATCGTCGACGATTCCGGCTGGAAGGAAGAAGCAGATCTGCTGGATACCGGCCGGGTGATCCCGTTCGGTCGGATCCACGTCTTCGTAGGTATGGTTAATGCAATTCAGCAATTTGATGACGAGGTTATGTGCGACTCCGTTTCAGGGGCAGCCACCATCGTCCAATCTGATGGAGAAGAATCAGTCGGAACAGGAGGTTTCGAACATCAGTCGGACATCCGGGCTTGCGAGCCGGAGTACCGACGTGAGGAAGATTGGATACAGATACTGAATCGATTTTACCGTTGTTTGACGAGAGATTTGGGTATGTGGCTGATGAGGAAGATTATGAGTCGGAGCCAAGGACCATGAAGCATGCGATGGTGTATACTCTAGGAATCACAATGATGGAACAGAAACTTCAGTAAGCGAGGACGATGCCACGCGAGCGGCCAGAGAGAACAGAGAAAGAATTCAGCGTCTCACAACGTTTCAACCGGGTGAAGGCTCGGGACAGCCGGTTGTGATGGAAATCCCACCAGTTTTTAGGCCCTTGGACTTTGACGCAGCAATAGTTACAACCCCAATCACACCAGATAACGCAGCAACCCGGGCGCAGCAATTGGATACGTTACGAATCACGCTGGAGAATCAACAGAAGGCTTTATTGGCGGAGCAGCAGCGCATGTACGATGAGCAACAAGAGATAGAACGGGATCGAGCCCGTGTGGAGCAAGAAAGGATAACAGTGCAGAATCGCCATGAAGATCTTACAGCAGTACATCGGAGGAGGCACGAAACCCGGGTGATGCCAGGCATGACTTTAGATCCAACGAGATTGAACTTTGCATCACCAAACGGAGCTCCCAATGTCACTCGGCCTGAGCCAGAGCCGGTTGGAATTGGGCATGGAATCATGGTTAGAGCAAATCAGGGAGGAAACGGGGTGCCACCCAACACTCGGGCCGGAGCTCAGCAAAATCAGAACACAGCGGCTGCGGGTGATATGCCACCACCAGCAGATCGGTTCCACACGCCCAGGGGTCACTACTCAAATCCGGCTGATAACGTGTACGCAGCAACATTAGCTTTATGCCGCATGCCGATTGATCAATCACCACAGGGAGACGAAGCACGCAGGGCAATTGAGATGTTGAAAACTGCAATCACGCAGCAGGGAAACATGCCGGATAAGAGTGGAGCGTTACATTCAACACCATATAATAGCCGAGCTAACCGGAGTCATCACGGAGAAACACCAAGGCCAGCCGGATCAGGCGTCAGGAACGGACAGCAGAATCAAGGTCACCCGGCGCCGCAGCCTCAGCGTTCGGGACATCAGCAGAGACCAGCCCAGAATCAACCGGTGCCGAGGCCGCATCAGCCGGCCCCGGCCCAGTCTGTGGCCCAAGCAATTGTCAACAGTTCAAGAGCACGGCGTGCGGCGAGCGCAAACCCGGCTTTAGGTGTCGCCGGAGGAGCCGGAGGACAACCTGAAGCAGGAGTGATGGGCCACGCACCAAATACCGGGTCAGGTTTGCCGTTAGTTTCTTCATTACTTAACCCGGTTGGAACTAAATGTCTTTCAGATGCTATTAAGAGCGAACCTTTTCCCGAGAAGTTTAAAGAGCCAAGCAAGGTGACAAATTATGACCCCAGCATGGATCCAGAAACATGGCTCAGCAGTTACGAGATGGCGATGAGTATTCGCAATGCCACCGCCAACTTGTGCGCGAGATACATGTACCTGATGATGAGTGAAGGAGCAGCAAAGTTATGGTTCAATGGATTACCGAGAAATCTATCAATTCTTGGGATGAGTTGAAGGCATTATTTGTCAAGAATTTCAAGGGCACGTGTGAGAAGTTGTTCACTATAGAAGATTTGGAGCGGTGTTTCCAGAAGAAAGGCGAGTCAGCGCGTCACTGGATGCGCCGGGTCACAGCCATCATTCACTCATCAAAGGGAATTACACCAGCTGCGGCCGTGTCGTCGATGGAGAAAACCTGCAGATATGACCCGGTAATTCAGAAGATGGGTCGACTGAGGGCCACTGGCGAAGCAGAAACCATCACCATGGGACAGCTGATGGAAGCGGCTCATAAGCACGCATCCACAGACAAGACCCGGGATGATGATGAAGATAAGGGAAAAGGAAACGTCAACAACGGAGGAAAGAACACAACAACAACGGTAACAACAACAATGGGAACAATAATCACAATGGTAACAATGGGAATAACTCCAAAAGGCAGCATGATGGTGGTTCAGACTTGGTGGCAAACACAAACACCGGGTATAACAAGTTTCAGCGGCGAGATGACAATTATCGAGGCAATAACAACAATGGCAATTACAGGGGAAATTTCCGAGGACCGGCTAACCCCCAGGAAGCATTCAACATGCCGTGTCCACGCATAGCAGGAACGGTAAACCGGCAAATCACTCTTTGGCCCAGTGTGTTGATCTTCAGAGATGGAAGAACGAGGAGTTTGCCAGGATGAACATGGGAGGAAACGGTCCGAGGCCGGGTAATGGAAATAACCCGGCCCACGGACCACAAGCTGGAGGAAATAATGGAGGACCACCCGGCCCGGATAATGGACCAGCCGGGTTAGGTTTCCAGCAAAACCCCAAAGAGTTAAATCGAGGACAGTATCATATTACAGTTTCCAGCACTTGTCGGAGAGATCAGAAATTAAAGAAGAGGCTGTCAACGCCGTTCTTCCCGCGGTTCCGAGATATTTGAAGTGGTCCGAGTATCCGATCACTTGGTCTAGAGAGGATCACCCGGACCGAGTGGATGCACCTGGAGCGTTGGCTTTAGTTGTTGCACCTCAGGTTTCGGGTTATATTTTACACAAGGTTCTTATGGATGGAGGTAGTAGCATCAACATTCTGTATTGGGATACATTCATCCGGATGGGTTTCACAGCCAAGCAGCTTCACCCTTCTGGTACTATCTTTCATGGTATTGTCCTGGAAAGTCAGCAAGACCAGAGGGAACAATAACATTGGAGGTCGCATTTGGAGAATCAAAGGATAATTTCGGTCTGAGATGATTTGTTTTGAGGTGGTCAAATTGAAGAGCCCTATCATGCTCTCTTTGGCCGTAACGTTTTTGCTAGATTCATGGCGAGGCCGTGTTATGTGTACTTAAAGATGAAGATGCCAGGTCCAAAAGGTATTATCACAGTCAATGGCAGTCGTGAGTTGGCGTTACAATGTGAGCAAGGTGATGCTGTTATGGCAGAACAAGCCTGTGCGGAAGAGGAGTTGAATTACTACAAAGCTACCACAAATCCGGATGATGGGACAATTTTGAAGAAACCAATGACCGAAGAGAGGGCGAAATTCAAAGCGGCTCAGGATACCAAGATGATTGACTTCGTGCCGGGTGATTCGTCCAAGCAGTTCTCTATCGGGTCAAATCTGACTGACAAATAGGAAAGCGCGCTCATCGAATTCATCCGTGAGAATCGGGATGTCTTTGCATGGAAACCTAGTGACATGCCAGGCATACCGACTGAATTCGCTGAGCACCGCTTACATGTTGATCCTAAAGCAAGACCGATTAAACAGGGATTGCGCAGATTGAATGAGGAAAGAAGAAGGATTGTAGGAGAAGAGATAGCTCGTTTACTCGCCGCAGGATTCATTATGGAGGTGTTACATCCAAAGTGGTTGGCTAACCCGGTTTTAGTGTTGAAAAAGAACAATGAGTGGAGGATGTGTATTGATTTCACAAGTTTGAACAAGCATTGTCCGAAGGATCCGTTTGCGTTACCAAGGATTGATCAAATCATAGATGCTGTGGCAGGTAGTGATCTTTTGTGTTTCCTGGATGCATATTCAGGATACCATCAAATCAAGCTTGCAGAGGAGGATTGGGAGAAGACATCATTTATCACCCCATTTGGAGCTTTTTGTTACAAGAACATGACATTTGGACTGAAAATGCTGGAGCAACTTATCAAGGTGCATCCAGAGTTGTTTTGAGAAGCAGATAGATCGGAACGTGCATGCGTATGTTGATGATGTGGTGATCAAGACAAAGAAGGCTGAGACATTTATCGATGATTTGAGAGAAACTTTTGCTAACTTAAGGAGGTTTCAGATGAAGCTTAACCCAAAAAAGTGTGTGTTTGGAGTTCCATCAGGAAATTACTCGGCTTTATTGTGTCCGAGCGTGGGATTGAAGCAAACCCGGAAAAGATAGCAGCAATCAATAGGTTGGGAAAGCCGACTGAATTGAAGGAGTCCAGAAGATCAGGCTGTGGCTGCGTTGAGTAGGTTCATATCCGACTGGGAGAGAAAGCAATTCCCTTATACCGACTCTTGAGGAAGTCAGATAAATTTGTTTGGGATGAGGAAGCTGATAAAGCCCTGGAGGCATTGAAGGAAACATTATCAAAGCACCAATCTTAGCTGCTCCAGCTCCAAAGGAGCCCATGCTGTTGTACATAGCTGCGAATTCCCGAGCAGTTAGTGTAGTTATTGTGGTAGAGCGAAAGGAAGAAGGAAAGGAGCATTGGTTCAAAGGCCGGTTTATTATGTCAGTGAGGTTTTGACTCCGGCTAAACAGAGGTATCCCCAGTGGCAGAAGTTAGTTTTTGGCGTTTTCATGGCCAGTCGGAAGTTGAAGCATTACTTTCAAGAACACCCCATTACAGTGGTAAGTGGAGCACCATTGGCAGACATTGTGTGCAATACTGAAGCTACTGGAAGAATTGCCAAGTGGGCGATTGAGATGGGTGATTATCACATCAAGTATGAGCCTCGCACAGCGATTAAGTCACAAGCCTTGATTGATTTTGTCAATGATTGGACCGAGTTAAGCACGGCACCACCCAAGGCGCCGAGTTATAAGTCATGGGTTATGCATTTTGATGGATCCAAGCAGTATGAGGGATCAGGAGCAGGAGTGGTTCTCACTTCACCCAAAGGGGATAAGATGAGTTATGTTCTTCAGATTCACTTCGATTGCACCAATAATATTGCTGAGTATGAAGCTTTGTTACATGGTTTGCGCATTGCCAAGGAGATGAACATCAAAAGGATTATGTGTTTCGGTGACTCGGATCTTGTAGCGCAGCAAGTTTCTGGGACTTGGGACAGGAAAGATGAGAAGATGGCGGCTTACAGAAGGGCTGTTGATGAAGCAGCTGGATTCTTTTCAGGATTCCAGGTGGATCATATTGATAGAAGGAAAAACGAGGCAGCAGATGCTTTGTCAAGATTGGGATCACGTAGAGAGCCAGTTCCACCAAATGTGTTCCTGGACGAGTTATGGAAGCCATCAGTCCAACTTCCGGGTGAAGAGGAAGATGAAAGTCCAGATCAAGATTCCGAGTTAGTAGCAGCGTTGCATGAGATTCCTGAGTGGACTGAACCATATCTGGATTATATGATAAGGAAGATTTTGCCGAGTAATGAAGTTATGGCGCGACAAATTGTTAGAAGATCACTCGGCTATGCAGTAATTGATGGTGAGTTGTACAAGCGCAGTGTTTCTGGAGTTTATCAGCGATGTGTTTCATCAGTCGAAGGAAGGCAAATTTTGCAAGAGATACATGCTGGGGACTGTGGTCACCATGCTTCATCTAGGTCTCTGGTGGCCAAGGCATTTAGGCATGGATTCTTTTGGCTTACAGCTTTCAAGGATGCAGAGCAGATTGTTAGGGCATGTGATGGATGTCAAAGATATGCAAGACAGGAGCATGTGCCAGCTCAGAATTGAGGACAATACCAATCACTTGGCCGTTTGCAGTTTGGGGTCTTGATATGATGGGGCCCTTTCAGATGACATCGTGCAAGAAAACTCATCTCTTGGTGGCTGTTGATAAGTTCACTAAGTGGGTTGAAGTGGAGCCAGTTACAAGTTGTGATGCTTCCAAAGTTGTCACGTTTCTGAAGAAAATTATCAGTCGGTTTGGTTATCCTCACAGTATCATCACAGATAATGGGACCAACATGTCACTCGGTGAAACAGAGATATTTGCAAAGAGAAGGGAATCAGATTAGACCTTGCTTCGGTGGCACATCCACAGGCCAACGGGCAGGTAGAAAGGAGTAATCAGGAAATATTGAAAGGAATCAAACCAAGACTTCGAGTTCCGATTGAAAAGGCGTATGGAGCTTGGGTGAAAGAGTTACCCGCAGTGGTTTGGGGGATCAATACAACCCCGAATAGATCAACCAAACGTACACCGTTCTTTCTGGTGTATGGAGCAGAAGCAGTGTTACCGAGTGATATAGTCCATGACTCGCCAAGAGTGGCGGCGTATGTGGAGTCAAGCAATGCAATTGCAAGGGAGGATTCGATTGATGCCCTTGAAGAGGAGCGTGAGTTAGCATTGGAACGGTCCGCAGTTTATCAGCAGGATTTGCGGCGTTATCATAGTCGCCGAGTAAGATCAAGAACTTTCCAGGAAGGAGATTTAGTTTTACGGCTCAGACAGAATCAGTCGGGATGCACAAGCTAACTCCTCCATGGGAAGGGCCGTTCCTTATCAGTCGGAAATTGCACAATGGTTCATATTATCTGATAGATGTGAGAGAGAAAGGTGAAGAGAACAACACGGACCATGCTATCCTTCCTATGGAAGAGACGAAGCGGCCGTGGAACATTGCTCATCTTCGCCCATATTATACCTAGTGAACATGAACCTAGGCCGAGTTATGTAACAACGATGTAACCCCCAGCAGGTTTCAGACGCGCTCTTTTCCTTACCAGGGTACCTAAGGGGACTGGAAGGTTTTTAATGAGGCGGCTTGCTGGTGTATCTTTAATAAAGAAGAGTATTGAGAAGAAATCTTTTTCACTGTTTTACTTTTTATGCATAGATTATGTTTACAAAGCTTTGCCCAAAGGAGTGCTTAGCAAAAAGTCCTATAGCTGTTGCCCAAGAGAGCACGCATAGAGATGTTTTGAGGTCAATGGGGTAATGATGCATAGTTTAAGCCTTTACTTGTAAACATTGATCCAGGGCTTGGGGACTTATGAATTATAAGTTCATAAGTTTTAATCCTAAGACCGGCTTTTAAGCCTTAATTTTGTTCTTGGTTAAACTTGCCTATCAGTTTGATGTTACTCACAATTTTATGACCAGATTGCTTACTTGTTAATCAATCAACTATGATGCCCATGCTGGGACTTAGTTTGACCCTGTTTTAGCAAAGGAAAAAGTAGCAACTGAGAAAGTCATGTGAAAACCGACTGATAAGAAGCTAAAGATAAACCAAAAGGGTCATCTAAACCATAAAAAGTATAAGTTATTACAAAATATTGAGTATTTCATATAGTGCACAGACGCACCATCAAATAAAAGGCAAAGTATTTCAGAGCATATTACAATGCCCATTGGCCGAATAATTGTTTTGCAGGAAAAGGTGAAGCAGGAAAGCTGGCTCAGATAGCCGGGTTATCGGTTGAGGTTCCCTTGGCAGCTTCAGCTTCGGCAGAAGCCGGGTTATCTTCAGGAGCTTTGGCCTGGGAATCAGTCGGTGCAGTGCCTTGATCTTCTGCAGTTCCTTAGCAACATCAGCCGGCTTTTCCATGATTGGCGTAGTGGGGGCACGGCTGGGTGCAGGGACAACTGGAGTAGAGGTACTTGGCGCTGCAGCTTTCTTCATCTTTGCAATGGAGTCTCTCAGCTTGGCCAGTAGATCAAAATGCTTGGGTTCAGGAGTGGGGATTGGAGTGTTGTTCTCATCCACTGCATCTTGGAAAACCGACAGATTGAGGCCCTCAGCTATTTTGCAAGCAATAGGCCGGGTTTGGGCAGAAATTTCCTTGAAATCTTTTCCTCCAAACTTGGTGCCATCAGCGTTGTACTGAGGGAATCCTTTGACAAAAGGAGCCGGGTTAAGGCGTGGGTTGTAAGCTTTGGCAAGAGCTAAGCTGCGCATTGCGCCAACCCGGCATGCTGATCGCGTCCAGAGTCTAACCACTCGGGGATCGTGGAAAGCTGATGCAGGGATTCATATATCACTTGGGGAGGAGCACAGTTGCTCTTAACACGCTTCATGATCTCAGCAGTGCCAAACTGGAATTGCCGGATGATGGTGTTCAAGCAGTTCAACTTCTCTGGATATGATCTCCTGATGGCAGCATTCTGTTCGCCTGAAAAGTATGATGTGGGTTAGTATGTGAAAGCCGAGTAAAGAAGAAAAAGTGAAAAGAAGTGGTGCTTACCAATGAGTGGATTGAGGATATCCTTGATATGGTCTTTCAGGGTGTCCAAATATTTCTGGACACTGATCATCTTGTCATAGCAGACCTTGTATTTATCTCCAGCCTCTTCCAACTCCTTCTTCAGTTTGGTGTTCTCTGCAGTTAGAGATTCAATTGTTTTCTCCAAGTCTGAAGCATGAACTTCAGTTTCCTTGCGCAGCTTGGTTTCAACTTCAAGGAGTTGGTTGGTCTTGGCAAGTATTTGGTCATTTGGGACACATATCTCTGAAAAAAGAATAGCAAGTTAGAAACATGGGGACTGAATATATTTCAGTCGGCAATTGAAAGAAATAGTAAGTTGACAGTGAAATTATATGCAGGCAGAGTATTTATACAAGTTCCGAGTGACGAAGAGCAGATCACTCGGCACTTGGGGACTGGTATGTCTTTTAAAGTTTTACAAGTTATTCAGTAATGCATTTTCAAAGTTCCAGATAAATTGTTAACATATTACCCGGAACTTGGGGGTTATGAGGATTTGAAAGTATTGTTATGGTGAAAGGCAGAATTAATGAGGATTTGAAATCAGAAAGTAAAACAAGTTCCATGTTATCGTAGACTGATAACTCGGAACTTGGGGACTGGGATATTCTGAAGTTTTCAAAATGATGGCAGAGAGATATATATTTTCAAGTACCGAGTGACTGAGGACAGTTTACTCGATACTTGGGGACTGGGTTTGGTATATAAGATATGAAGAGGAAAGATATGTACCTGATGTTCTTGGACAAGAGAATCCACAAGTTTGCCCTCAGCAAGTTTGTATGTGTTGTACTCAGTCAACAGATTTTCAAAGTTTGTATGGCCATATTGTGGCACAGTGGAGCCTTCGCCTTTATCAGTCGGCTTCGACTTTTCTTCAGGGGCAACAAACTTGGTTGCAGTTTTGAGGGGAGAGATCTTCTCAGTAAAGCAAGCTCCTGTGATCACGACTTCTGGATCAGTCGGTTTTTCAGCAGGAGGAGGAGAAACATTCCTTGGTCAGTTGTCTGCTCCTTATCAGTCGGCTCAGCATGTTTTTCAGGGGTATTCTCCAAGTTATCCTCTTCAGCAATGGGAGGGCTTGGATCGCCGCTAAGAGTAGCTTTTGCCCTGAAATTGCAAGTATGAAAGTAATATAAGAAAGAGTAAAAGAAAGCAAAGTTGATAAGTACAAGTAATAGAAGGTTATATGTATTACCCGGTATTGACTTGAAAGTCACGGGGGAGGTCATTGCTGGAGCCTGAAGAAGCTGTAAGGGAGTATGACTTAGAAACTCGGATTTGACCAGCTAAAGGATAACTATCAGAGGGATGTTTTTGTGGTTCGAAGTTGGAAAAGGAAGTACCAGGACGGCGTGGAGAGGGAATGTTTGGGATTCCCGGGTTAAGAGGATCCTCACCAGGGGAGGTCCGAGTAGCTCTCCTCTTGAGAGGGTTCAGCAGAATTCTGCGAAGATTTTTGAAGAAGAGTTTGGTTGAGTTTTAGCATAGCAGGATAAGAATATGGTTCTATGGATATGCGAGAATATGGCACCTTGGCACAGATGGTGCGAGCCTTCCTTTTCCCGGTAGCAGCAGATTCAGTAGCTTCAGAGCTATGGCCGGGTGAAGGGTGGCTGCCTTTTCAGCCGGTTCTGGTATTATAAAGTGGGCATCAGTGGATAAATTGGGTTGAGTTTCGTTCTCAATTAAGCTTATGAAGAAGTGGCCAGGGAGTCAAGTTCACCTTCTTCTTCTTCTTTTTCTTCTTCTTCTTCTTCTTCTTCTTCTTCTTCACTCGAGGACTGAGCCTCGTCATCATCATCTTCATCATCGTCTGCCTCAGGAGTGGCAGGGGGAGTTTCAACTTGCCACCAGTCATCAGATTCCTAGTGAAAAAGTAGAAGCAAAGTAATCAGTATACAATTGAGAAAAGAATATGTTATTGAGATTTTTATCAGTCGGTACTTACTGGTGGTGCCGGGTTATTCTTACTGAATGGCAGAAGGCCATTTTCTTTGATCGTCTCAACCTTTTCAGCAAGGAAGGCCTTGATAGCCTTGTTCAGAGCAGTGTTTGGGTAGGACTTCTCCGAGTAACGGAGGGAATCAGTCAGATGGCCCGAGTAATCGCAAAGAAGCTTCTTGCGAATACTGTTGGGCTGAATTCGCCAACCCATCCACGTTTTGATCAGATCAGTTCCACGGAGACCGTGCGTAACAAGAACCGAGATCTTCTTGAGAAGAGGCTGGATAGCTTCTCTCTCGGTGTCAGAGGCAAAGGATTTCATGTTGTTGTTGAGAATGAGGGGTTCGACCGAATAACCCGGTAAAGGGTGTTCACCGGCAGGTATCTTGGCTTTACAGTAAAAGTATGATTTTTGCCAATGTTTCACGTGGGTATGAAGTTCTAGAGAAGGCATGGCAGAACCTTTGCGGCGTTGAATAGAAACACCGCCACAGACCAAGAGGGGGCCATTCTTGTGCTCACGCTGAGGTTTGCACAAGAATAGCTCCAGAAAAAGAGCTAAGCTGGGAGGAGTGCATAAGTATGATTCACAAAGAACTATGTAATTACTAATGTTCAAGATGGAATTGGGTCCGAGATCGAAGACCCGGAGGCCGTAGTGACGAAGAAGATCCCTAAAGAAAGGATGACCCGGGGGACGAAAACCCCGGGTGACATGCTCAAGAAAGCAGATAACTTCACCTTCCTTGGGGGAAGGCCGAGTCTCCTCTTCAGTCCCTCTCCACTCGATCTCCGACTGAAGAGGAAGAACGCCGGCCTCTGCCAGTTCTTCCAGCTTGGTCTGTGTAGCCATGGATTTGGCCCAGTTGGCCGTAATCCCAGATTTGCGCTTGGTGGTCTTTTGATCTTCTTTGATGCCGATGCGGTGGCGCCATCACCGGCCTTGGCCTTGGCCTTCAGCTTCCTCGGATCTTTGGGTGCCATGAGATCTAAAGATCTAGAAAATAACAAGAAAAGAAAGAAAAGAACGAGCTCAAGAACAGCCAAGGATGAACAAAACAAGATCTAGATGGAAACCAAATGCAGGAATGAAAAACTTACCGGAGCTTGTGGAGATCTGGTGCGGAGCTGATTTCCCGGTGATTAGCTGCGGCAATGCGGGGCTCCGATGTCCGGCGGCGGCGCGGTGAGCTTGGAGGAACCCTAACCCTAGCTCGGGAGAGAGAAAACGGGAGGTTGAAGATGAAGGGCGCGGTGAATGGGGAAAGTGAAACCCTTTTACCGTGGTCCACTATTTATAGCCCAGGGTGAAACCCTAGGAGCGTGAAAAACGAGGAGATAAGGTTCTGGTTGACCATAGGTCAAAGATACGAGAGAATCTGTCAGAGAATGTCTCTTGGTCGTTGACTGGAGAGAGTTGAGTACGAGAGAAATGCCGGGTTATAAAGAGAACCGCCAAAAGGAGCTGGTCTGAAACATAACCCGGCCATTCAGTGTTAATGCTTTTTATTTTGTTTTCAGGAGTTTAACTCGGATAATCTCATCAGCAGCTACCCTCGAGTAATTGAATCAAGATCAAGATTATCAAGTGAAGCAACAGATGAGCTTATGCAAGTCAAACTTGGGGACTACTGTTGGGGGATAATAACCCGGTATACTTATGACCAAGGAATAATCAGTCGGACGGCCCAAGGTCTGGTCCGAGTGAAGTGTACAAGATATGGGCCGGGTTATAGTTGGGCCAATAGGCCTAACATGACTCGTCCCTGGAAGGAAGGACCTAGAAGAACTGGAGTCCGAGTGAAGGAAGAAACCGGGTGACTTGGAGGCTACGGAAGGTCTAGAAGAACCTAGAGTAGGACTCCGTGCTCGTATGTAACTCGGTATTCATTGTAAGTTCGGGAGACCCGGCGTCTATATAAACGGGCTCCCAGAACATATATCTCTCGCATAATTTCGTCTTCATTATCCTCGTCTCGCACATAGTTAGGATCCATAGCTCAATGTCCCTGCAATCAATAAAATTTGCATCTATAAAATCGCTACACAAAAATTTGCTAAATTTTCTAACTTTGCTAACTTATCAAAATTGCAATCTATAAAATTGCATCTATAAAATTGCATCTATAAAATTGCTACTATAAAATTGTATCTATAAATTTGCATCTATAAAATTGCTACTATAAAATTGCATCTATAAAATTGCATCTATAAATTGCATCTATAAAATTGCATCTATAAAACTGCATCTTAAATTTGCGTCTATACTGTTTTTGTACTCTTAATTAATGGACTTGTGATGTTCTTTAATTTTTATCCTTGTCATGGTATTGGAGTATTGTGTTTATACTTCACAGGAAAGCCAAGATATTTTATTTTGGGATTGTTTAAAATCATGTTTTCATGCTCTCAACTTGCTATGAAATATCCAGACAGAAAAACAGTTAAAAGATACCTTTTCTATCTATTTAATTTTCCTATCTAGGTTCCTTTTCTGGATGTATTTCTTGCTTGTCATCCATATTTGTGGTGAGTACTGATTTATAAAAAATCATCTCACTCAAATTGGAATTTCCTAAGCTCTTGTTTGCATCTGTTGAACATAGCTACTTGTTAACAGAAAACAGGACTTAAAATTTTCACTAAGTCCTAAAACTGAATTTTCTGAAAACTGTCAGATTTGCCGAATTTGATTTGGTTCAAATTGGTGGTTCAAACATCTCTCACACTCACACCTAGCACTAGTGCATTTGTGTGCACTGGTGCTGTGCCAGGACACGCACGCACACGCACGGCCACGGCCAGCACGGCGAGGCAGGGGAGGGGCGCGAGGCAAGGGAGGGGCGAGGCAGGGGAGGGGCGCGAGGCAGGGGAGGCACCTACCTCTGGCGGCGGCGGCACGGCAGCGCGAGGCAGGGGAGGGGCACGGCGGCGGAGCGGCAGATCGACGGCGCGGTGGAGCAGGGCTTCGCCGTCGGCGGCGTCGAGGCGAGAGCGAGTCGATTTGGGGGGAGAATGCGAAAAAATTGGCCGCGGCCACCCAAATCACCGCGAAACTGACCTTTAGTCGCGGTTCCAGCCACGAACCGCGACTAAAGACCCTTTAGTACCGGTTCAGGTCGAATTTGGACCGCCCAAATTTGCGCGCCAGCCCACACCCTTAGTCGCGGTTCTTGGCTGGAACCGCGACTAAAGGTCTTTTTTCTGTTTTTTGTTTTCTTTTCTGTTTCCTTTTTCTGTTTTCTTTCCTATTTATTGATTTAATCGTCCAAATCAGCTCAAATTAGTCTCTAAAAAATTGTCAATCAACAACTTAATTATGTACATCTTTCATAATTTTTTTTGTTCTGTCTACAAAATACTTCAGTTCATCGAGCTCAAATTCATTATTATTACACATGCTCCTTACATAAAGGTTTAATACATTCCATAGAATGCATTACATAAAAGGTTTAATACATTATTACACATCACCAACATTATTCTACATAAACGGACTTGCTGGCTCGAAGGCCGTAGGATTAGGGGGAACGGCGGGAGGAGCCAGCCCCTTTCGCGGCCGCCCGGTTCTCGCGCGCACGTTTGCGGCGGAGGGCAAGATCCATGGAGGATGAGTCTTTCAGCGCCCAATCCAGCTCGGAAGCCTCCTTCGTCTTGAGCTGGCAGGCAGTTCTGGCTCGCTGTACACGGTCGTCGTGGACGGACCGGAAGGAGGCTTCAAGGGCCTCCTGCATCTGCGGCCCGCCGCACTCTTCCCCATGGTCGCTCCAGTCGAAGTAGTCGAAGTCGTCGTCGTCGTCATCCTCCTCGTCGGGAGGGGCGGCGGCGACTGGTGGAGGTACGGCCGCGGATCCCCACCCCACCCCTGCGGCGTACGCATCCTCGTCGGGGTCAGACACGTCGGACCACGCGCGCTCGTACGTCCTCCGCACCTCCTCCGGCACCGGAGCAGGAGGCCGGTAGCAGGGCATTCCTCTCCACGCCGGGCTCGTGGGCATACGGCGGGATAGGCTCCCGCGGTAGCGCCCAAGTGCGCTCTGCGAGCACGCTCGACCTCGTCCAGAAGGCGCTGCGGCGGCGTGGCGGATCTATCTCGTGGAGATGATGCGTTCGTGTCTAGGAATGGTGGATTAGGGTTTACCCCGTCGGCGACAATATATAAAGACCTCCAGGGCAGCGCTTGGGGAGGACACGTGAGTGACACGAGTCGTGACCGCAAAGCCCGCCTTTAGTCCCGGTTGGTGTTACCAACCGGGACTAAAGAAGCACATGGATCGTGTGTTTCTTTCAAGCTCTTGTGAGACGTTGGATCAGGGGTGTGTTTCTTTTGAGGGATTGTGAGCTGTCGGATCAGCACTATCATGACCACTTCGTGAGCCACTTGACCCGGTTGGTGTTACCAACCGGGACTAAAGAAGCACATGGACCCTATATATAGCCCCCCTCTTCGACATGTTCAGCACTCAGTGTCTACTCATTGTAGTTCATTTTGGTATACGAAGCATTCGGATTCCCTGCATACGTCCAATGGTGCATTTGATATGCGGGCACTCACGAGCCACCGTTGGGCTGTATGCAGGGAAAACCGTGTGTTTTGTTCTCTTCAGTGTTTAGAGTTTTCAGAATACAGTGACCCTATATATAGCCCACCTCTCGGACATCTTTGGCACTCACTCTGTACTCATTGTAGTTCATTTCGTAAACAAAGCATCCAGATTCCCTGCATACGTCCGACGGTGCATTTGATATGCGGGCACTCACGAGCCACCGTCGGGTTGTATGCAGGGGAAACCGTGTGTTTTGTTTCAACTTTCAGAACACAGTTACATAAAAGGTTTAATACATTATTACACATCACCAACAACATCCCTATCTAGTGTTCACTTGTTCTTCGTGTGTGTCCCTTTCTTCTGATTGCGCCGTAACCATGGACAATCTTCTTCATTTAACTTGATGCTTGGGTCAGTGTTCACTTTGAAGGGCAGAATTTCATTAAACTTATCGTAATCTTCTGACATGTCTGTCTTGTCCTCCACTCCCACGATGTTTCTTTTACCTGAAAGAACTATGTGGCGCTTTGGCTCATCGTATGATGTATTCGCTTGCTTATCTTTTCTTTTTTTGGTAGGATAGACATGTCCTTCACATAGAAAACCTGAGCCACTTCACTGGCTAGGACGAATGGTTCATTCTCGTACTCAAGATTCTTGAGATCCACTGTAGTCATTCCGTACCGTGGGTCTACCTCTACCCCGCCTTCTAGGTTGAACCATTTGCACTTGAACAAAGGGACCTTAAAAGAAGGTCCATAGTCAAGTTCCCATATCTGCTCTATGTAGCCATAATATGTTTCCTTTTGCCCATTGCAGTTTGTTGCATCAAAGCGGATACCACTGTTTTGGTTGGTGCTCTTTTTATCTTGGTCGACCGTGTAAAATGTATTTCCATTTATCTCGTACCCTTGAAAAGTCAATATAGTCGAAGATGGTTGCTTGGCCAACAAGTATAGCTGTTCTCCAACATTGGTGTCATTAATGAGACGTCTTTGTAACCAACCGCCGAAAGTCTTCATGTGTTCTCCATCAATACAATCTTTTCCTGTGTATTTGGAGCGTAAAATATTCCTGTGTTCCTCGATGTACGGAGCCACCAAGCTGGAATTATGTAGAACTGTGTAGTGTGCTCGAGTGAAAGAATTCCCGTCTTGACATAGTGTTGCTTTTTTTCCTAGCGTGCCTTTTCCACGCAGTCTCCCCTCATGGCGCGATTGAGGAACACCAATCGGCTTTAGATCAGGAATAAAGTTAACACAAAACTCAATGACCTCCTCCGTTCCATAGCCCTTGGAGATGCTTCCTTCTGGCCTAGCACGGTTATGAACGTATTTCTTTAAGTCTCCCATGAACCTCTCAAAGGGGAACATGTTGTGTAGAAATACAGGAGCGAGAACGAGAATCTCTTCGATTAGGTGAACTATGAGGTGCGTCATAATATTGAAGAAGGTTGGTGGGAACACCAACTCGAATATGACAAGACATTGGACCACATCCTTCTGTAAACTTGGTAGAGTTAGTGGATTAATCACCTTCTGAGAAATTGCATTGAGGAATGCACATAGCTTCACAATGGGTACTCGAACATTTTCTGGTAGAAGCCCCCTCAATGCAACCGGAAGTAATTGTGTCATAATCACATGGCAGTCATGAGACTTTAGGTTTTGAAATTTTAGCTCTGCCATGTTTATTATTCCCTTTATATTCGACGAGAAGCCAGATGGAACCTTCATACTGCGAAGACATTCAAAAAATATTTTCTTCTCTTCTTTTGTAAGAGCGTAGCTCGCAGGACCTTGATGATTCTCTGAATGAGCGCCGTCTCGTTCCATCATACATTGATGGGCCTGCCTTGCTTCCGGTGTATCTTTTGACTTCCCATACACGCCCAAGAAGTTTAGCAGGTTCAAGCAAAGATTTTTTGTCACATGCATCACGTCGATTGCAGAGTGAACCTCTAGCATTATCCAATAGGGTAGGTCCCAAAATATAGATTTCTTCTTCCACATGGGTACGTGGTTGAGAGCGTCATTCGGAACAGATAGACCGCAAGGACTCTTCCCAAAGATTACTTTTAAATCCTTGACCATATCATGTATAACAGAACTAGAAGGGCGGGTAGGCTTCGGCCGACGATCTGCCTCACCTTTGAAATGTTTGCCTTTCTTTCTTAAGGATGGTTGGGTACAAGAAATCGACGATGGCCCAGGTACACATTCTTGTTAACTAAATGTATACTTTCAGTCTCACCTAAACAGTGCGTGCATGCATTGTATCCCTTGTTTGACTGTCCTGAAATGTTACTAAGAGCAGGCCAATCATTGATGGTTACAAACAACAGCGCTCGTAGGTCAAATTCCTCTTGTTTGTGCTCATCCCACACACGCACACCTTCTTCACGCCACAACTGTAAAAGTTCTTCAACCAATGGCCTCAGGTACACATCAATGTCGTTGCCAGGTTGCTTCGGGCCTTGGATGAGCACTGGCATCATAATGAACTTCCGCTTCATACACAGCCAAGGAGGAAGGTTATAGATACATAGAGTCACATGCCAAGTGCTATGACTAGAGCTCTGCTCTCCAAAAGGATTAAAGCCATCTGTACTTAGACCAAATCTTAAGTTCCTTGCGTCATCTGAAAATGTCGGGAACTCTCTGTCAAGGTTCAAAAAAGCGGAAAGCGGTAAGCGAGCTGTGAGGCTCCGATGCTCTTAATCGTTTTGTGCGGATGCAGTCAGCAACAACAACGAGTAGCATCAGGCAGCGTAGCAGCAGTCAACAGCAGCAAGCAGCCCAGCAGTAGCATCTCACGGCCCAAGGCCCACGCAGCAAGCACACATGACAGCACAGAGCCCACGCAGGGAGGAAACATCAATCCACACTTCACACAGGGAGAGCGGTACCTGAGGCGCGGCGGCCGGCGGCGAGTAGACCAAGCTCGAGCTTGAGCTCCCTTCAGGCGGAGAGAGGGTGAGGGGAACCAGCTCGGCGGCGGAGGACGAGCTTCCCCACCGCAAAGCAAGGCAGAGCAGGGACGAGAAGGATGTCGAGGACGGTGCAGTCGGAGCTACGCTGCCGGCGGCGGAAAGGAGCCACGCATCGCAGCAGCCAGCGCCATCAGCTCTGTCTCGGGTCAATTTCCAACCCTAACCCTAGTTCCCTTATATGCCTTGGCTGGGCAAGTTTCCCACTCTTTTCTTCCCCAAAATTTCTTCTCCCGCTCGGGAAGCTCCAGCGCGCAGCGGCCGCTTTGCTCGCTTTGCTCCGCTTCAGCGGCCGATTTCCTCGCTTTCCTAATTAAGCGAACGCTTAATCGCGCTTAGCGCCTAATGAGGCGCTCTGGTCGAAAACGGAGTGGTGAGCCTCCGATGCGCTTAATTATGCGCTTTAATCAGCCTAAGCGTCCGCTTTTTTGAACGTTGCTCTCTGTCGATTTTTCTCCACTGGGACCCATCAGCGGGGTGTCTCAACATCAAGTCTTTCTTACGGTCTTCTTTGTGCCATCACAACAACTTAGCATGCTCTTTATTTTGAAACAAACGTTTCAACCGTGGTATTATAGGAGCATACCACATCACCTTGGCAGGAACCCTCTTCCTTGGACAACCGTGCTCGCCCTCAACATCACCAGGGTCAGCTCGCCCAATCTTATACCGCAATGCACCGCATACAGGACAAGCATTCAAATTTTCGTACTCACCGCGGTTGAAGATGCAGTCATTAATGCATGCATGTATCTTCTGCACCTCTAATCCTAGAGGGCAGACCACCTTCTTTGCTTCGTACGTACTAGAGGGCAATTCGTTATCCTTTGGAAGCATCTTCTTAAATATTTTCAGCAAATTTTCAAATCCCTTGTCAGAAGTACCATTCTCTGCCTGCCATTGTAGCAATTCCAGTGTGCTACCCAACTTTTTCTGGCCATTTTTGCAATTTGGATACAGCAATTTGGTGTGATCAGCTAACATGCGCTCCAACTTCAACCTCTCGTTTTCACTTTCACAGTCCATTTGTGCATCACGAATGGCCCGACGAAGATCATCGTCGGGCTCATCAACAATGGGATCTTCTTCAACTTCGTCTTCCCTATCACCGTGTTCATCGAACATAGGATAGTTGTCATTATCCTCTTCTTCTTCATTGTCTTCCATTATAACCCCTCTTTCTCCGTGCTTGGTCCAACAATAATAACCAGGCATGAAACCATTCTGCAACAGGTGGACGTGAAGGACTTTTGAGTTAGAGTGATCACTCATATTCTTACAGACACTGCATGGACAACATATAAAACCATTCGTCCGCTTGTTTGTCTCAACCACACGGAGAAAATCATGCATGCCATTAATGAACTCGGGACAGCGTCGGTCACCGTACATCCATTGCCGTCTCATCTGCATTATATTAGTATATCGAAAACCATTATATATATATACTACATCGATCATGAATAGATAAGTGACCAAATTAATTAATACAAGTTCATCAAGAAAAGTAGAGTAGTGATCAAATCTAATACATAGTTCTCATAAACATACATTAATTGAAACTAACATACAACTATGTAAAGAATTTAAATCCAACAACAAATGCGATCAGAATCGCAACTAAGGTAATTATTGAACCAACAACATAATGATACCAAGCCTCTTGACTAATGGCATATTTTCTAATCTTTTTAAGCTTCAAGCGCATTGCATTCATCTTGATCTCGTGATCCAAGCGCATTGCCTCCATCTTGATCTCGTGATCATCGACGACGTCGGCAAACTTGAACTCCAATTTCATCATCTCTTCTCAGCATTGGAGACGAAGATCTTCACTTCTTTTCAAAAAAAAATTCAAATCATTGTTTTCTTTTTCAAAAAACTCGATAATAGGGTCGGTTGGAATTTCCGGTTCAATTACCTCCTAGATAAAAATATATCTATGTCAAGTTGATCGGCATGATTGCGATAAACACGAAACGAAACATATATATAGTTATAACAAACAATCATACCACATCCGAATAATAGAGCGGACGAGAGCCGGTGTGGACAGATGTCAAAACCATGACACTATATATATAACAAACAATTATACAAATAATAATTATGCTTCTAAATCATACACCTAAGATTTTTAGACTAAAAAATAGAAAAAGAGGCTCACCGAGGTGGTGCCGGTGACGGGACGGCGCGGGCGATCGACGGACGGAGACGGGACGACAATAAAACACACAAATCATAATTTAGTTTGAGCTCAAATGAAATCACTAACTTAGACATTTCATCAAACACCTAGCTAGCACTACAAATATGAAATGAGCTAAATGAGCTAAATAAGCAACAAAACGAGCGCCGGAAGAAAGGATGAAGATGTGCTAACCCTTGGATAGATGGGGCGCCTTCAATCTTGACAAATGATGAACAAAATGGGGACGAACTCGACCTCGGGAGGGGAAATGAAGAGAAAATGGAGATGAAACTCGAGCTGGAAAAATGAAGCGGGCTGGCTCGGGGTGGAAGATGATATAGGAAGAACTTTAGTCCCGGTTCCAGCCAAGAACCGAGACTAAAGGTCTACCTTTGGTCCCGGTTCCAGCCTAGAACCGGGACTAAAGGTTCTCGCGCGGGCCCCGGGCTCTGCGGCCGCATGTGGTGCACCTTTAGTCCCGGTTCTTGTCTGGAACCGGGACTAAAGGTCCCTCTCGAACCGGGACGGCCGTTCTAGCCGTTGGAAAAGGGAAAATCGAACCCACTAGTACCGGTTCCTAAGGGAACCGGTACACAAGGTCGAAACCTTTTGCCCTTTTTCCACTAGTGAGTGTTACCTTTCTTGTGGACAGCATCTTTTAAGCAAAGATCTTCTTCAGTACCGATGTAGCTATGGTTTATGTCACAATGGGTACACTTGAGAGCCCTGTAGATTTATACAATCATGTTGCTCCGTAGGCATCTAATTACTGTGTTGTGAATATGTGAATCGATCAAAGAACCGCCTTTGAAACGAACAAAGAAATTGCCAGTCGTCGTTGTTGCAAATTTGTTAATGGCAAACAGTTAACTGGGTACTGCCTTGGTTTTCATTCACCTTATTATCCCCCTTCAGTAGCAAGATGAATCACAGAGTTCAGATACAATGTTAACTTTCTTGTGGACAGCATCTTTTAAGCCAAGGTCTTCTTCAATACTGATGTAGCTTTGGTATATGTCACAATGTGAGACTTGAGAACCCTGCAGATTTATACTAGCATCATATTGCTTCGTAGACATCTAATTACTCCATTATTTTGGGGAAATTTTCAGGTTTTGCGAGGCTATTTCGAATCGTCGGGAAATGTCTTGGATGCTGCAGTTAGAGCTTTCTAGGATTATTTGACGTCGCGTTCAGAAACGACCAGTGATGATGCGGCCTCATCTGGAGGTATGGCTCAACCACAGTAGTAATATATACTAGGGGACTAAGCGCGGCTCCTGCCGCGCCCGTGGGCTAAAATTTTGAATTGTTCGATCGTAAAATCTTTGGAATTCAAAAATTGTCTGCATTTCGGAAATTGTTCAAATTCGGAAGTCATACGGTTTTGGAATAGTTTAACACATTTGAATTCCTTTTGACGTCTACGAAATGAACAAATTTGGAAGCCGTATGGAAATTTGAATTTTGAATTTTAATCGTGCATATTTATTTTTATGCGACCACTTTGACATATTTGTCTTTTGTTTTTGGGAAAATGTCTAAAAATATTGGTACACATTATTTACAATTTTTATTTAGATTTTTTTTAAAAAATTGCATGAATGGTTTGTTTTTTTTTTGGGGAAAAAAGAAAAAACTGACAGACTGGCCCCACTGTGACGTCATGCTGACGTCACAGGGGACAGATCTGGCCGGAGACGATCGCGGCGGAGCCGAGCTCGCCGGCGACGCGCCGGCGTGTTCTGGCACGCGCGCCTGGCCGCATACGATGTACATGTGGCATCTGCTAGGGACGCCCAGGAGGCAGGGTATGCCGAGCGTAAACGCTCGGCAAACAGGATTAATTGTTCTTTATCAACAATAAATGAACAAGTTATTTGCATTTTACCCACAAATAAACAAACAGGATTAACATGACAAAAAAAAATAAAACCCCAATTATTTGCATTTTACCCACAAATAAACAAACCGGCACATCAAACAAATTTATTACATCACATGAACAAGTTATCAGTTGTTCTTTATCAACAACATCACAAGGTCAATTGTTCTTTATCAACAATAAATGAACATGGCCGTGTAGAGATTTATCACAAGATAAATTGATGTTTAGGAACAGCAAATGAAGACACATATTACAACATAAGACCAGTGCTGTGAACTTGCTGCCAAACCAAACATAAGGCCAGCTTGAATTCAAAAGGTTTGTTGTACCTACTGTAATGTCCAGCTATTACTATTCATCTCAAGCAGCTCATGCTCACCCAATTTTGCCTGTAGAAACAACAAAAGCAACTATTCAGTTTCCTTAGACGATCATGTCCCTCAAAATGACTACTTGTACTGCATAAATAAGAGAAATCCACAAGGAATACTGCTGTAGTTTTGTTATAAAATGACAAGAAATCCACAAGAAACAAGCAACAGCCTAGGTTTTACTATCATTAGGACACCAGAGTAACACCCGAGCACCTAGCTGACAAGTCATCTTACTAACCATGTAATGACACCATGATTTCCTTCATATAAATATAACGAATGCATAATTCATGTTAATGCTGACAACATTAATCTGAAGAAACTAATATTCTACTACCATCCATTCAACTAACATGACCTAATAATACTAGCCGGTGCACGCAAACAAACATCACTCGCTCAGGAAGTACCTGCTGAAGATGCCGAGTGCAGGAAGTTGTAGGCGGCCTGGTTGAACAACACTGCAATTTCACCTCCTTTTGCTTCCCCTTGCTCTTGTTCTGAAACCCACAACACAAATTCCATGAGAAGTAGAGAAGAAGCAATGATATACAATCAAAACAAAGAGAGTATCGAATTGTAAGCAGCAGAGTATTATTGTACAACTTTTCATCCAGTGCATCAAACTTAGCAAAAGGAACCAGTGCATCAAACCTTTTTCAGTTTTGCATCTATTTGATTAAGTTAAAGGAGACATAATGATACACATAAACCTAGAGAATCATGGACCCTAAAAGTACACTAATTCCAGTAAACAGACCTAATGTAAAGTCGCTACAGACAATTAAAAGATGCTATATACTGATGTCTGTTTCAGGCACACGTTTTTGTTTATTAACTACAACAAGTTGCTTGTCATCTTAAGTTGCTCAGATCCCATGTTCTAATGAGATTGTATCTCCAGCACCCGATCCTATACAACACCACCATTTCCTGGTCCTGCGCAATACTTAGTTGCAAGAGCCCTTTGCAAAATTGTGATACCTATAAGCATGTTGGCTAAAATCAATGGATATTTCTAAATGACTATTAGTCATATGTCACTGAGTGGGCGAAGGAACATGGGTCGATGTCACTGCGGCTGCGTTGTTCCAGAGGTAACTATTAGTCATATGCGCTCAGATTGGGGCCTCGGATTTCTGAAACTACTAACTACTAGTAACTATCAGTACTAATCAACATTCTTAACAAGCATACTAGAAAGATAGTAGAGACAAAAAATAAATAAAACTATGTCGAGTATGAGATCAACCAGAAGTAAGTATCAATTTTACAAAATCAACTTTTCTTCCAAGAGTATGGAACAACATACACAGAAACCAATCTAGAACCGGAAACAGCGAGAGAAAGCGATCGGGACCTTGTTGCGGAGAGGGTGGAGCAGCAGTTGTCGGGGACGAGTGGATACAAAGCGGTTACTGTGGGAGAGGAGGTTGTCCGGCGGCGGCCTTGTTGGAGAGGAGAGGCGGCGGCCTTGTCGATGAGGAGCTTCGGCGGACTTGTCGGAGAGGAGCGGCGGCGCGTGAAGCATGGCGACCTAGGGCCTGTTGACGCCGCTCAGAGCTCCGTGCAAGGCTCCACGCCCCGCCCAAGCTCACGTCTGGGGTGCCTGCAAGATAGAGATAGTGAGAGAAAAACCTAGACAGTGGTAGGTATGGGAGAGGAGGGAAATAGAAAGGGGCAGGCGGATCCGGCGACCCCTTTGACAGATCCGGCGACCCCAACGAACATCCGGCGACCCCGACGCCACATCGAGAGGCGCCGTTCATCTCAGCCGCGACCCCGGCCGCCACGGCTAGAGAAGGTGGAGGGCCTGGTGGACAGGGGAGGGAGGGGCTCGGGGTAGCTGGGATAGAGGAAGTGAAGGGTGGGTGCTGGCGCCGTCACCGTCGCGAGAGAGAAGGGAGCGAGGCGGTGAGCACGAGAGGATGTAGGGTTTTGAATGAGGGCAGCGGGGACTCGCTGTTTATATGGCGGACGTGGGAGCTCACGGCAGTCGGATGTTATCGGACGGTGGTGGTGCTCCTGCACCTGTCCAACGGGCCAAAAGCCTGGAAGGGGATCATCTGCTGGACCAGATTTGGCCCAGTTGGGCAGAATATTAATGACAGAAAAAAAAACCTTGAGCTGATATAAGCATGTATTAGGGCAAAAAATGACTTTTTTTGTGAAGCAAGTACAAATAATATGGTGCAAAATTACACCAATATAGTTTCCAAACAAATTAGTCCACATTTCATGGATAATCCACAAATATTATGAATTTTCTCGCTTTCTACCTAGTTTTGCCTATTTAAATGACTTTATGTTGATTTTTCGAAATAATTCAAATTTGAACTACAAGTGTGTGATAGTTTGCTCTGATTTTTTTAGAAAAATCATTTTAAGGTACACAATTTGTGATTATATCACAGAACCATCGATAGTTTGGAATAATTCGACCCTTTTCAATGAATAGACACGGCAGCCATTTTGACCGTTTTTCAAAAAAATAAAAGAAAGTGAAAAAATACTCAAAAAAGAAATACTTTGGCATGGAGTCCTTTTATGTGTATTAGTTGATAGGAAAAATTATAAACTGGAGTTTTGACAAAGTTCCAAAAAACTTTTTCACAAAAAGATCAATCATCTATAAACATGTATAAATTTCGAGTTAAATGGCCTAGGTATGATCATTCCCGTGGCATAGTTTGTGATAATGTGCCCATATTTTACACATAGCTGTATTTTGGTATGGCAAACAATGTTGCAGAACTGAGTTTTTTCAAATTAGTTTTATAAATATCATTTTTCATTTTTTAAGTGTAAAAAATGACATGTTTTGTGAAGCAACTACACAAAAATGGTGCAAAATGGCACCCATCCAAATTTCTCACAAAGTAGACCATATTTTATGGATAATCCAGACATATTAGGAATTTTCTCGGTTTCTACCTAATTTCGCCAATTTAAACGACTTTATGTCTATTTTCTGAAAGTAATTCAAATTTGAACTACAAGTGTGTGATGGTTTGCTCTGACAATTTGGCAAAAATAATTTAAGTTACCCAAGTAGTGGTTATATCACAGAACCACATCGATAGTTTTGAATAATTCGACCCCTTTCAATGAATAGACACGGCGCCCATTTTGACCTTTTTTCAAAAAAATAAAAGAAAGTGAAAAAATACTCAAAAATAGAAATCCTTTGGCTTGGAGTCCTTTTATGTGTATTAGTTGATAGGAAAAATTATAAACATGAGTTTTGACAAAGTTTCTAAAATTTCTTCACAAAAAGATCAATCATCTATAAACATGTATTAGTTTCGAGTCAAATGGCCTAGGTATGATCATTCCCGTGGCATAGTTTGTGATAATGTGCCCATATTTTACACATAGCTGTATCTTGGTATGACAAACAATGTTGCAGAATTGAGTTTTTTCAAATTAGTTTTATAAATATCATTTTTTAAGTGTCAAAAATGACATTTTTTGTGAAGCAACTACAAAGAATATGGTGCAAAATGGCACTCATCCAAATTTCTAACAGAGTAGACAATATTTAATCGATAATCCACAAATATTAATAATTTTCTCGGTTTCTACCTAATTTCGCCTATTTAAACGACTTTATGCTATTTTTCGAAAGTAATTCAAATTTGAACTATAAGTGTGTGATAGTTTGCTCTGAAAATTTTGCAAAAATAATTTTAAGTTACACAAGTAGTGGTTATATCACAGAATCATCGATAGTTTTGGATAATTCGACCCCTTTCGATGAATAGACACGGCGGCCATTTTAATCGTTTTTTCAAAAAAATAAAAGAATGTGAAAAAATACTCAAAAAAGAAATCCTTTGGCATGGAGTCCTTTTATGTGTATTAGTTGATAGGAAAAATTATAAACTTGAGTTTTGACAAAGTTTTCGAAAAACTTCTTCACAAAAAGATCAATCATCTATAAACATGTATTAGTTTCGAGTCAAATGGCCTAGGTATGATCATTCCCGTGGCATAGTTTGTGATAATGTGCCCATTTACACATAGTTGTATCTTGGTATGACAAACATTGTTGCAGAACTATGTTTTTTCAAATTAGTTTTATAAATATCATTTTTCACCTTTTAAGTGTCGAAAATGACATTTTTTGTGAGGCAACTACAAAAAATATGGTGCAAAATGGCACCCATCCAAATTTCTCACAAAGTAGACCATATTTTATGGATAATCCACAAATATTAATAATTTTCTCGGTTTCTACCTAATTTCGCCTATTTAAACGACTTTATGCCTATTTTCCGAAAGTAGACCATATTTTATGGATAATCCACAAATATTAATAATGACTTTATGCCATTTTGACCGTTAAAAAAAAAGTAAAAAATACTCAAAAAAAGAAATCTTTTGGCATGGAGTCATTTTATGTGTGTTAGTTGATAGGAAAAATGATAAACTTGAGTTTTTACAAAGTTTTCAAAAAACTTCTTCACAAAAAGATCAATCATCTGTAAACATGTATAAGTTTCGAGTTAAATGGCTTAGGTATGATCATTCTCATGGCATAGTTTGTGATAATCTGCCAATATTTGACACATAGCTGTATCTTGGTATGACAAACAATGTTACAGAACTAAGTTTTTTCAAATTACTTATATAAATATCATTTTTTCATTTTTTTTAAGTGTCGAAATGATATTTTTTGTGAAGCAAGTACAATAAATATGGTGCAAGATGGCACCCATCCAAATTTCTCACAAAGTAGACCACATTTGATGGATAATCCACAAATATTAGTAATTTTCTCGATTTCTACCTAATTTCGGCTATTTGAATGACCAATGTTATGGCCAAATTCATGACATAGTTTGTTCAAATGACTTCATATTGTGCACAAGTGTGTATCTTGAAATAAAGAACAAGTTTGCCGAAGTGAGTTTTCATTTTATTTTCACAAAAAATAAGTTTTCATTTTCCGAGTGCCAAAACTAGGGTTTTTGTGAAGCACTAGCAAATATTTGTTCGACAATTGTACCACAATAATTATATAAAATATTAAACCACATTTAATGTAAGGTTAACCAAATGGTTGCGCATAAAAATCTATCCATCCACCTCTTATCAAAAAGACAAGTCTCTGCCAATCTAGGTGGAACCGGGTCAAATTTGAACTACAGGTGCTTCATAGTTTACTCGTGAATTTTTATAAAAATCATTTTTAGGTACAAAAGTATCTATTTCATCATAGATCCACCAAGAGTTTCATAAGATTCAACCCTACCAAAGAACGGTCTTGCCCGCCATTTTGATCGCATTTTGGGATTGGCCTAAAACAAATAGATAAAATAAAAAATGGAAATCCTTTGCATTGCATCATGAAATGTTACCTAGTTTCTAGGGAAAATAAAAAACTTAGAATAATGCAGTTTGGCATTGCGTCATGAAATACTTCGATCTACTTTCATGTGTGCGTTATGTTTTTTTTTTGGGGAATGTGTGCGTTATGTTTTTTTTTTGGAGAACCTCACACTTTATTAATCAACGATAGATAAATGGATACAAAGACCATCAGGGGGCTGGAGGAGCCACACCTGACGTCCCAAACTATTGGAAACAGCAAACCGAGCTAGTCTATGAGCTTCAGAATTAGAAGCCCTATTTTCATGTCTAAACGTGGCCTCGACAAAGCTTCTGCCGGTGGCCTTCATCTCCTCCAGTATCATACTGTAGTTTCCTGCAAAAGGTTTCGCCATGGCGTTGATCACCGAGAGGCAATCTGACGCCACTGTAATGCGCTGAAGATGCAGGTCTTGTGCCAAAGCCAGGGCTTCCCGGCAGGCCATTGCCTCCAGTACCGTCGGATCGGTGATCCCCTCGAAAGTCAGCGCCGAGGCTCCAAGGAAAACACCCGCCTGATCTCGGCACACCACAGCCACCGCACCTCCTGTGCCCTGTTTTGCAATGGCCGCATCGGAGTTCAGTTTTGCACAACCCGGCAATGGAGGGATCCACTTCGGGTGTACCCTCCGGGGAGCTACGCCATATGTGGTAGTTGAGCTAGGTATGGACAAGTCCCGGAGGTAGCTCTCAACAAAGAGATGCGTCGACAGGGGGCTCTGGAATTCGCCTTCAAAGATGATTTTCCTTCTAGCATACCAGATTGCCCATAGCGTGATCGCCAACCTGGCGAAATCATCTTTGGACAGCGACTCCATCATAGCAAATAACCATTGTTTTGCCGATGGATCCTCGTTCGAGCACATGTGCTCAGTTACACCCTCGTCAGCCAGAGCCCAAACACATCGGGCCACCGTGCAGCTGATGAGTGAATGCCGCCACGAGTCTGCAGCGCCACAGATGGAACAGGCGCTGGTCTGGGCCATGTGTCGGTGGCATCGCACATCTCCACTGGGCAGAGAATGCTGCGCCAATCGCCACAAGAACAGCCGTATCTTGGAGGGTACTTGGGCTTTCCAGAGACAGCGCCAAGCCTTCTCCTCCCCAGCTGCGTTTGAAGTAGCAGCTCGGCCTTCCAACCAATCCTCTCTCCTCTTTTTTGTCTGAACAAGGAGACGATAGACCGATTTAACCGTAAGCATCCCATTCTTCTCATAGTGCCACGCCCACCTATCAGGTAGCCGTCGTGTGCTCAGTGGAATTGACTTGATAGCCTCAACATCCATGGGAAGAAAAAACTCCTGCAACAGCTCGGTTTTCCAGCTTGCTGATGAGGAGTCGATGAAGGAGGCGACCGCTACCGGAGGATCCGCCTTCAAGCACGCCAAGGGTCGCAACATATGATCACGCGGCAACCAGTTCTGGTTCCAAGCGTGGGTTGCTTCCCCTGTACCAATTCTGCGAATTAACCCTTGCTTCATCGCGTCTCTGCCATCCACAATCGCTCGCCACACCTGGGAAGGGTGCGAGCCGAGAGCAGCATCAAGGAAATCCGTCTGCGGGAAATATATCGCCTTCAAGATCCTTGCACTCAGAGCCTCGGGGTTCTGAAGTATACGCCATGCTTGGCGTGCTAGCATGGCTAGATTAAAGAGCTCGATGTCGCGAAAGCCCAATCCACCAGCAAACTTTGGTGTGCACATAGTTTCCCATGAGACCCAACAGGTTTTTCGTTTGCCGTCCTTGCTTCCCCACCAGAAACTGCGCAGCATTGCGTTGATCGCCAAGCATAGTCCTCGTGGTAACTTAAAACATGACATACTGAAAACTGGAATTGCCATCGCAACAGCCTTGATCAAGACTTCCTTCCCCCCTGCCGAGAGGGCTTGCTCTAGCCAACCCTGAATTCTCTTCCAGATTCGATCTTTGAGATATTTAAAAGCCCCACTCTTCGATCTACCCACATCAGAGGGCATTCCGAGATACTTCTCATTCAGTGTTTCATTAGGAACATGTAGAATGTCCTTCACTGATTGTCTTCTGTTTTCAGGACAGCCCTTACTGAAAATACAGAGGACTTGTCGAGATTCACACGTTGCCCTGACGCATTGCAGTATTTCTCCAAAATCTCCATTACTTCCCTTGCTCCCTCATCACTTGCTCGAACGAACAGCAGGCTATCATCCGCAAAAAGGAGGTGGTTCACTGCCGGGGCTGTGGGAGCCACCTTGATCCCTTCTAAATGCGATGACTGACGACTTTTTTTAAGGAGGCCTGAGAGGCCCTCTGCTGCAAGTAAGAACAAGTATGGGGATATGGGGTCACCCTGTCGGAGACCCCTAGTAGGCTGAAACTCCTCCAGTGGTGTTCCATTGAACATAACTGAGAAGGACACCGATGAGATGAGACTCATGATCTGATCCACCCAACGCCGGTGAAAACCCATGCGGAGCATGACTGCCCTCAAATATGACCACTCCACACGGTCGTACGCCTTGCGCATGTCCAGCTTTAGAGCACAGTGCTGGTGTTTCTTTGCGCCATTCCGCTTCATAAAATGAAGGCACTCATACGCCGTAATGATATTGTCCGTGATAAGCCTTCCCGGAACAAAAGCGGACTGTTCTTCCGAGATGATTTCCGGCAGTATAACCTTCAGCCTGTTCGCCATCACCTTCGAGGCGATCTTGTATATAACGTTACACAAGCTGATGGGACGGAATTGTCCAAGTTCTTCAGGTGACGCCACCTTCGGAATAAGCACGATGAAGGTTTTATTTATCCCTTCTGGACTGTCCTCACCACGCAAGATGCGCAGCACAGCCCTCGTCACTTCTTCCCCACATAAGTTCCAATGTTTCTGAAAAAATTGAGCCGGGTAGCCATCTGGCCCCGGAGCCTTGAGCGGGAACATTTGGAATAATGCAGTTTTAACTTCCTCATCTTTGAACGGCGCCAGCAGCTGCGCATTCATTGCATGAGTGACAGTAACAGGAATCGATGCCAGGACCTCCGCAGTACCTGCCGTCGCCTCCGATGTATATAGGTCTTTGTAAAAGGACCTTGCTAGTAGGCTCATCTCGTTTACATCCTCAGTGAGTAAACCATCAGGTCGACGCAGCCGAGTAATTCGGTTTCTCTTTTTCCGCTTGCTAGCTCGCAGATGAAAGAACCTCGTATTGCGATCTCCTTCCGCAAGCCATTGTATGCGTGATCTTTGTTTCCACATTGTTTCCTCCCTATACTGGAGTTCGACAATGCGTTCCACGACCTTCAGCTCTTGGTGGTCTGGCCCCGTTCTATCAATCCGAGCGCGCATCCCAGAAAGCTCCCGCTTCAGTGAACGCAGCTCTGTCCTGACATGGCCAAAAGTAGTTCTTCCCCATGTTGACAGCGAGCCCGAGAGGCCCTTGAGCTTCTGCTCCAGCCCATGCATCGTTGAGCATGTATCCTCCTTCCACACCCGCTCTAGAGTAGGTGCAAACTCATTGTGGGACTCCCACATAGCTTCATACCGAAAGATCCGTGAGAACAGCGGTCGATCCTTCCGCGGTTCATGCAGGAGTAATATCGGTGAGTGATCCGAGGCGGCAGCCGTTAGGTGCTGCAGGGTAGCTAGAGGGAACCGTGCACACCAGTCAGCCGAGGCCAACGCACGGTCAAGTCTCACCCTACAATAAGAACCACCGGTCACTCTCTTTTCAAACGTCCATGGTGTGCCTGTGTAGCCGAGGTCCATCAAACCACAGATGTCCACAGTATCCCGGAATGCTTGAATTTGGGAGTTGCTTCTCTGGTTTACTCCCTCATGCTCCTCCCTAAGGAGTACTTCATTAAAATCTCCAATGCACAACCACGGTAGCGGCGATGAAGCTTTGATGAACTTCAACATATCCCACGTCTTGTGGCGTTCATTGACCTGAGCCTCTCCGTACACACAGGTGAGACGCCATGGATCCACACCAGGGGAGGTAACCACCGCATCAATATGGTACTGAGAGTAAGGAAGAATATCAATCTTTATTTCATTGTTCCAGAAAATTGCCAGACCACCGCTGCGGCCTGTACTACTAACAGCAAAAACATTGTCATAACCCAACGTTCCTGCTAAACATTCTACCCTAGACTTGTGGATTTGGGTTTCCACAACACACAGGATAGAAGGGGCAAACTCCCTCGCGAAATCGCGAAGTTCGTTAACTGTCGCAGCATTGCCCAAACTGCGACAGTTCCATAAGTAAGTACTCATTGCTCCCGGCGGTGCTCCGTGTCGGAGCCCGCCGATGCTGATGGAATCTTGTCCTTCTTTGGAGTGTACTGTTTCTTGGCTTTCTTCTGCTCCCGAGCTGACGGTGGTGGTGGAGGTGTGCCTGAGCGCGGTACATACTTCTTCCCTCCATCCACTTCGTCAAAATTGAGCTGTTTCTGAACCCCCGGTTCTTCAACCGTAGCGATCACCCCCGGCTCCTTCCACTGAAGCTGCATCGGAGTAGTGTTCTGTCCATCCTTGGACGGGCTGACCTCTGTCAGCTTTGCATCAGCTGAGCTACGCTTGCGTGTCTCTGCGACAACCAGCGTACCATCGCGGCCACGGCCTCCGTCGCGGCCACGGCCACCATCGCGACCTCCTCTCCTTCCTGCACCCGCACGGCCCATGCCACGGCCACCCCCAGGATTTGGCGAAGCCCGTGGAGGCATGTTGAACTGCTGAGGGCCTGCACCCTGTGACTGGGTGCGATTCCACGCCGTATCCGCAAGCATCCACTTCCCAAAACCTTCTGCGCCAGGAGGATGAACGCCATTGCCGCACTCCTCTTTGACATGGCCCATGAGACCACAGATGGCACAGTAGCGTGGTATTTTTTCATACTTCACCCGCATGATCACCGGAGCAGCTCCTTCCGGCTTGATTGTCACAAAACGAGTGAGAGCCTTCCTGACATCCAGCCAGACCCGTACACGAACGTAGTTGCCGTCCGCATTGGAGTTGTTAAGATCGACCGTAAGCACCTCACCAACACTCTGGGCAGCCCCTGCAATGATCGGCTTCTTGCGGAATAGTTCCGGGACATCATGTATCTGCACCCAAGCATGGATGCGGTTCAGCTCCACTGACGAGGCTTTGCAGCTGCCATCGTACTTCTCTATCAGTAAACCATGGTCCCTGAAGATCCACGGTCCGTGCTCGGTGATCCGTTGCCAATCCCCCAAGCAATTCGCTTGGACAATGAATCTGCCCTCTTCAAGATCACGGAAAACCACCTCCTGGGCAGGGGCCCAGGCAAAGCGCATCGTCTTCTTCAACGACGTTGCACTGAACGGTTTTGAGGACAGGAGCCTCATCACCGCCAGCCACTTCGATCCCTCTTTCAGGGACTCGATCTCGACCTTCGGAACGAAAAAACCCTCCATATCCTCACCCGACAGATTGAGGCTGCGGAGTAACTCATCAAGCGATGGTTCTGCATCCACCCGCTCCTTTGATCCACTAGCTTCTCCCTTCTCCTTCTCCGCCGCCATGGCCGATCAGAAACCCTAACCCTAAACTCGGAGGATGCCAAGGCCGGGTAGTTGAGCAAGTCAACCCCTTAGTCAGCCCGAGCGTGCACTCGTCGTCAGGGGGGTGGTCGGGGCGCGGAGGAGAGAGGACCTTCACCGCCGGCGGTCTACGATCGCCGGTGGCCGAGAAACCCTAGTCGCGAGAGCAGACCAGGTATCATATGACTTTTGTTTTTGCTTGAAATCGTCGACAGATACCAGCAGCAGATAAAGACGGTAGAGGTTTGTGAAACTCAACAGGAACATATATATGGTATTCTCTTGAAAAAAAAAATCATGGAGAGATCTCGTTCATCAATCTATATTCATTGCCTAAAAACAAACTACCAGGAGATGGTGCAGGAGCGGTCACAGTTCACGGATATGGTCGACAAACCAGCAGCAGATAAAGAATCTAGAGGTTCGTGAAACTCATGAGGAACATATCGGCATCTCTTATATGTTTTTCATTGAGAGATCTCGTTCATCATTTTATCCGTCGCCTAAAAAATTCATATGTTGCCATGGTCGCAGGGTGAGAAATATCTCCTGTCTGTTCATCTAGCGCAATCAAACAAACATAATAGCACATGGGGGCACCGCAACCCGGACGTCTTCTAGGTGGCGCTACGTCTGTCTCTCAAAATCTATGCTGATTTGGACCTAGTAACGTGAGTGCGAGAGATCCTGAAATTTCTTCAGGCAACAAGAAGTTGAAAAACTAAAGAACATTATTGCGGTTCAGTTTATGTTCGGCTTGGTTGTTTCACTACAATCTTTGTCGTCATGCTTGTCGATAGTTAGTTGAGCAGAAATTTGGTGAAATCTCTTTGTAGCAATATCTTTGTGTTGTTGACGATCTGGAAGGTTTATTTGATCATCACAAACTTGCTGCCGCACTTAGGGATGATATTCTAAATCTGTTGATATTAGAATTGTTTGTATCTTACTCAACGTGGAAATTTTTATTTTTTATTTGTACTGGAATTGTTTACTGCAGGAATTGGCCAGGTCGCAAGGTAACTAACTCACTAACAGCATCGAACGGCCACAACAGTCAAGTACCCAATCTGCTACCTGCGACCAAAACTCAAAAAGGTCAAAAGACACCTCGGGTCTGTGGGACTTGGTCTGCTCCATCTCCAGGTTTTGTCAAGATCAATTCTGACGCTGCCTTTGACATTGAGAAACATGTCGGTTCTACTGGTGCTGTCCTGCGAAATGAAAGAGGGGAATTCCTGGCTGCTAGCTCCAAGTGGTATGCTTCTATGGCAAATGCTATTACAGCCGAAGCTTATGCATGCAGAGATTGTCTCCTGCTGTGTAGAGGCCAAAATGCTTCTAATGTCAATCTGGAGACGGACTGCATGGGGTTGATTGAGCTGTGGAAGACGAGGAAAAGGAACCGGGAAACTATCCTGCCAATTCTCCAAGAAATTCAAGAGCTTAGTGAGGGTTTCAATAATTTCAATTTTGGTTATGTAAACCATAAAACAAACCTAGCTGCTCACCTCACTGCTAAACATGCCTCTTGTGGTGTGCCGGAGTGTGCCTAGTTTGGCCAGGTGCCGGCGTTTATCAGCTCATGTATCCAGCAGGACTCTCCTGCTGTTGTCTAATTTATATAAGCTACTGCTTCGCAAAAAAAATCTGCTACCTGCGACCAGGAAGAGAAGAGCTTGTTCCAACTATAACAGTGGCACAAACTTGATGCATCTCCGGCATGCCATAGAGCATGCTGAAGCAAGGATGACAGACTACAGGAAGACAAATGAGCAAAGGAAAAAAGTATTATCCTAAATTGTACTACAGGAGAAGTAATTGACAGGACCACCGACCAATGGTCACCCAATAATACTAAACAAACAATGCCAGTGAGGCAACGAGGAAATTAATGGTTTATTCATAAATGCTTTATTCAAACACGAATTCTACAATACTGTATCACACACAGACTCCAGATATCCTCAACTGATTGTTGGTAAAATGTAAAATATGGAAAGCATGGATGTAGTACAATATCTAACAGAGAGTGCAGTGTACCAGCGTACCATAAAGAGAGAAGTATCGAGCTAAACACTCTTAATCTTGAGAAATCGGCTGTCCAGGCGACGAGCAGCGGCAGCTCCTCCGTTCCTGGTTCTTCTCTTGTTTAATCAAAGCTGGGTATTCGAGACCAATCATATTTGCTAACATGTCGAAATAGTAGACTAGGGTGGTTGGGATGTGTGCTGGCTGCTCTCTCGATGGCAGTCTGCACAGATTCAACAATGTCTAAGTCGCCATTTGCTTCACATCTGACAGTAGTGAGACAGGGGAGGTTCTCTATTCCAAAGTCCAGAGAGTCGGCTTCAACTACGTGGCAAATAAGCACGAGTTTTTCTAGCTTGGGCATGGATCCTGCTGAAAACATGTGATCTACAGTATGATATTTTGCATCATAAATAAAAATCCTCAACGAGTGGAACCCAACTTCACCACTGATTCTGAGCTCCTTTGACTCTGTTTTTTCCCTCAGGTGCAGAACGCGCAGATTTGGTAAGGCCCCAAGCATGCATAGATCATCCTGCTTGACTCCCTCCACTTCAAGCATCACCTGTTTGAGGTTTCTGAGGGAGCTCACCCATTTCGGAATCTGCGGGACGGCTAAATAGCAGTTAATAAGTTTCTGAACGGCAGGCAGCCACAAAGGTACCTGTAAGAGTCCGCTCTGATCCCGAATAGTCAATGAGCGAAGGTTCTGGGTGCCTAGCTCACAGAGGGAAGAGATGATAGCTCTGTTGTGCTCCTCCCCAAACTCAATTATATCCTTAGTATTAGAATTAAGGACCAGGTTCCTCAAATTCTTTAGCTGGCCAAGGCCCGATAAAAAGTCTAATGATTGTATGGGGACACATACCTCTTTCAGTGTCTCCAATGCTTGCATCTTCGCAACCCCAATAGGAAATTTCACACCATGGCTAACAAGTAGATGCGACAATTTTCTGAGATTAACAATAGTTGCAGGTAATTTCATTACCATGGTTTCTCTTAGGTCCAGTATCTCTAAGCACCCTAAACGTCCGATTTGTTCTGGGAGCTCTCGTACTGCCCTATGTCTGTAGCTCAGGTACCTCAGCTGGAACAACCTCACTATACTTTCAAGATTATGTTCTCCCCATCCTGCGAAATCATTCAAGTGTAGAACACGGAGATGTCTGAACTTCTCCAAAGAAGGCATTTCCAGTGAAACTCCATACACGGATCGAACATGGGACAAATCCAGACCTGCTGTCAGTATTCTTGAATCTTCTTCCTTGACGCCTTGCAGAAATAATCGACGAATGACTTTACCTTCTGCCCCAGTTGTCGGAATGGAAACACTAAGGAAAGTAGCGAAGTTCTCTTCGGTGGACTTGGATCTAATGAAATCAAGAATTATGTCATGAACTCGGCACCACTCCACTTCACCATATTCATTTGTCCCTGCGGGTTGGACCAAATTCCTATTGAGGAGCTCATTAAAACACTTTTCTCCTATCTCAAGTGCTGTACAACTGCCTTCTTTATGAATGAATCCTTCACCTATCCACCTCCTTATCAGATCAATCTTCCTAATAGAAGAGTCCTCCCGAAATATACTCACATATAAGAGACAAGTCTTTAGATGAGGAGGCAGATCAAAATAACTAAGTGACAATATCTTCATCATTACTTCAATATTTGGATTTCTTTCAAGTGCACGACCAATTGAATCTTTTACTTGATTCCACAGGTCTTCTGTTCTCTCTCTGTTAGCTAACAAACCAGATATAGCAATGATTGCTAGGGGTAACCCAGCACATTTTTTCAAGATTTGATCAGAAACTTCTTCAAGATATGGAGGGCAATTTTCTTCGGGATCGAATAGTCTTTTGTGAAATAATTGTTTTGAATGCACCACATTAAGAGGCCTTATGCCATAAATATTTCCACGGAAATATAAACAGCATGATTCAGCAACATAATTTATACGAGTAGTGGTGATTATGACACTGCCAGAGCTATTCCTGGGGAATACATACTTAATAACGTCATCCCATGCATCCTTATCCCATATATCATCGATGACAACAAAATACCTGCACATGGAATCATATAGGTGATATCAGCATGATTTTAACATGAAGAGTGTAAAACAAGATTGACAAATAAATAAAAGAAGAGTATTTTTAAAGTAGTTGGTAATTTTAACAACCGTCCATCCGCTTAAATTTGACAGTGGAAAAATAGTAGCTACTGAAAAGTACCAGAACAAACTACTTGAAACTACCGAAATTGCATTATTTTGATCCGCTTTTTGATCCGCTGCCGCTTCCCCAAATCGGCGCCCCCTCCCCAAAATCGCCGCTGGCAGAAGGTGACCTCTCCCCAAACTCGCCACCGGCTACAGATTCTCGTCTTGGGTGGCCAAATCGGCGGCCAGGCGGGTCTGAGAGTCAAATCGCCGAGCAGCAGATCCCCCACCTGCTCTCCCCGGCCTTGTCGATGTCGAGGCCGCCGCCGCCCGGCCTTCTCACCAGCGAGGTTGACAACAGCAGCCCTCAGCATCTCATGGCAGCTGAAATACACATCAGCATCGCAATATCTGTTGGGGCAGAATGAGAGAGAAGAAGGAGAATCTGGAGCACATCCATATGGATACACACATGATCTGGTCTGAAGATCAAAGAGAGTTATAGTCTTATAGAACATTGATAACATCCTGGCTCCTGGGTGTGAAAAGGTCTGTTAATGCTACACTAGAAAACTACCATCAAACTATTATCAAAAGCACCGGCCAAAACTTGTCATGGGGTCCAACACTCCTAGCTTAGGGCATCATGGGAGATTGGGAACCCAACAGAATTAGGAAGAAATATGAGCCAAGTCGAGTGTATAGGGAGGAAAATAAACTTCTCCACGTATATAAAATACTGAAGGAGTGTGGGGTAGCTACTTGATCTACTCCATACACAAGGTTATGTCATATCCTCAATGGAGGGAGTAGCTATGTCTTAAAGATGCTAGAATATCAAAAGAAACCAAAAATAACATACAACACGAACATATGTTCATATGATAGGCCGTTGTTGGTACTCTCGCCATGTGATTACATTTTGTTACAATAGATGGAAAAATATGAATACAAATTACATGGATTTGTATTTCGTACAAATTACTGGTAAGATTTTCATGCGAAATATCTAAATAACTTTCTTAATAATATCATTAACAATAACAACAACAATTATATATATTCGAGGAGAACAAGTAGGCATGGAAAAAAACCGTACCTTTTATTTGCTAGGTAATCATTAATCTTGCTTATCAGTTGTTGTATGCTCCTTGCCTCCGTGTAAACACCTCGAGGGCTAACTTCATCAAGAATGCTTTTCAAGATATTTTTCATGTCTGGATTTCGTGACACCGATATGAAAGCCTTACATTCAAAATTTTCTTTGAGGTCTTGATACACCATGTTTGCAAGAGTTGTCTTGCCCATTCCTCCAGGTCCTACGATGGAGACCAGCTTGGGTTGCTCATCTGTTACTACACCTTCAGTTAAGAGTTTGATTATCTCAGCCTTGGGTTCCTCAATTCCCACAAGTTTCGAGGCATGCTCAAATATAGCAAGAGCTCTGGTGTCAACAGTCGCATTTCTGGTGTTGGAGTAGACCTCGCGTGTCTTGTACCTTGCATTCCTTTCACTCACCTCAATGATTTGTTTCTTCAAGTCTTTGATCTCGCTGCCGATCCGGTGGCGAGCCTTCAACTTCCCCAACTTCCCTAGTGAGTGCTTGATCTTCTCAATGAAGCCATTTGGCCTAGTGTCTTTGGCATCGATACTTTCCATGAAATCGTTGATGCAGTCGTCCATTAGGTAGGAGAGCTCCCTCACTTCTGCCGCCCAGATTTGATCTTGCACATCAGGCTCCTCCTCCTCCGAAATTTTGAGGAGAAGCCCGTGCATGGCGTCAAGTTCATGTATAAGGGACGTGATGTCAGCACGCACACCTTTGAAACGCTTGTACTCGTCACCAAGCAGAGCAGCCAACTTCGCCAGGACAGGTTTGAGGACCCCTGTTGTCACATTCACCAGAGCCACCTCCATAGCCCCTGTGCTGGCTCTGTCAATTCTCCGTGGAGGTCGTCCAATGTAGTGACTAATTTGCGTCGTCAATCTAGAGCCTGGAAAGAGAATTAAATGAACCAAGCCAGTAAGCACAAGCATTATTGCATCGACCGAAGAGTCTACAAAAGGCTCCCGAGCCGGTGGTGGAGACGGCATACGAGGAAGATGAAAACACAACATGGGAAAATGTGTTCATACCTAGCGGGATCCTGTCGTGGAACTTGATTTTTTTTTTCTTTAATCGGTTGGCAGGTGTCGCTCGAACCCACAGACGGTGAACAGTCGATTATTTTTCCCCTGCTCCCCGGCGTCGATCTGTACCTGGAAAGAGGATGGATAAACGGGGTTAAGCGGGACGGATCTGCCGTAGCATGCTTAAGCCCAACCATCGCTGCACGGGATTCTTTCTTAACTTAATTAAGCCCAACCATCGCTAAACGGGACGATCGTGCAGCGAACGGGATGCATAAACGTCGATCTCTCTTCATACTTAGGCCCAGCGATATGAGCGGCTAATTCGTGGCGCCGGCGCACGAAGAGATCGAATCACGTCATGGGTGGGATGGGGTCGTACCTAGCGGGATGGATCTGCCGTGGAGGATGGCCGGCCGGCCGCGGAGTAACCCCGGCACCTCGCCCAGCGAGGGCAAGAAAGGATGCGGGGGAAGCGACGGTGTGCAGTGGGCAATGGCACGAGTGTGGAGTGACTCAGAAGGGGGTTCTGGTCTGGGTTAATATAGCAATTTAGGCAACGAAACGCGTAAACAAACAGGGGTCTTCGGAATACTCGAGTTGGGCTTTGACTGCTACAACTCCGGATGGCACCCGCCAATACTCGAGTGTGAAACCAGATCTAAATGAGGAAACCTGTCTCTCTGTACCGTGGGCCCATACTCGGACAAACGATGATTCCTTCAAGGGGGACACCGACGAAGAAAAAATGCGTGGCACCTTGTAATCGAGTACTCCAACGTGCGATTCACTAACAATTCATGCCCCACCGTGAGTCACATTGTTAGCTTATGGACTTGAAGAATCTTGGAATTATCTCCTCCTCCATAATTCCCACCGCTAATGGAACCTTGGGGAAAAAAAATACAATATGCAAACTTTCTATAAACTCAATACATAAACTTGTTAAGGACGCGTGATCAGTGACACAAACAAAGAAAAAAAAAGTGTGAACTCTTTGACAGCCGCGCCTTTGGTTACGTAGCGCTTCGTGCCCCACCATGATTCACATTGCTACTTGGTGGTCCCAAGGAATCTTTTGAAATAATTTCCAATGAAAAATATATTTGGAATAAGCAAACTTTCTATATTGATAGCTGAAACTCTATATATAACCTTGCTACAGATGCTTAATCGGCGATCGAGCACTAGAGCGACCGATTTCTAACAAACGATTCCTGTTTGAACACCTCACGTGGGACGTTAATTAAAACAAAATGCCCCCATAACGATTCATACTGCTAGCCAGTACTGGTCCCGAGGAATCTTGGAATATCTCTCCTTCTCCATAATTCTCTCTGCTAATTTAAAATGTGGGCATGTAGTCGACGATCGAACAGTCCATTGACCGATTTCTGACAAACGATTACTTCTTTTTTTTTTGCGGGGAAGGTACATATACTCCCTCCGTTTATTTTTAGTTTGCGTTCTGAGCTAAACACATGTACCAAGAAAATCTACGAAGGGGCTAAAATATGAATAGGTAGACTAAATTAACCCTGTGCAGTACCAACGTCGCGTGCTGTGGTTAAAAAAGCCTGCGGCCGCTGGCCATTAATGCCATTCATCCATTGGCCTACGTCGCCTCGCTGCCTCCGCATGCAACCGAATGCTTCTCTCAACGCTTCTACGGAGGAAAGATTTGAATGCATTGGAAGACTAATGTGGGGGCAAATTAGTAAATCAACTAGCAAACGCAAACTAAAAGGGAAAATTCTGAAAAAGCTAGAACGCAAACTATAGGTGAACGGAGGGAGTATTATAGGAGCAGGATTCTTACAAAAAAGCCCAGCAAAAATAAGAAATTAGACCCAAGTCCTTCTAGGCTTCGACTCCGTTGAAGACGAACAACACGTACCGCCGGCGCGCCGCCGCCACTCCTCCACAGACGCCTTGGATTCAGAGGAGCCCCTCCGCGGACGGGAAGTCTTCGGTGCTTGGCTCCAGAGAGCCTCCATCCTGCCGCGTTGACGTCATCGTCCTGCACCCAAACAGCCGCACCTCCAAGATTACTCATAACCGGAGCCGCCATCCCACGGACTCCGGCGAGGGGAAAGCGAGCTCGACAGCTCCGAAGAACGCCGAGCCCGAAGAAGACGGCAGATCCGCCACGAAGCTCCACCGGAGCACCACGAACGGAGGAGAAGAACGCCGTCGACAAAAGCCACTCCGGCCGCACCACCTTCTCCTCAGCGCCGCCGGCTAGCAACCCACGCACACCTAGGCTATGTACACGCTGGGATCCGTTGATTCCCCGTCCTCCCACCGCCGGAGCGGCCGCCGGAGGGCGAGGAATCCGACGAATCGCCGGCGGCGAGCTAGTTCGCACGGGTGAGACCAGAAATTCGCCCTCTCTCTACTGTAGATGGGGAAAGGGGAACGGCCAAGGTCCGTTTGACTCGACAAACGATTACTTCTGCCTGAACACCTCATGCGGGACACCAACAAGGATAATGTACGCGTGAACTCTTTGCAAACCTGTGGCTCCCTGGTGCTTCATGCCCCACCACGATTCACATTGCTAGCTGGTTGTCCCGAGGAATCTTGGAATCTCTCTCCTTCTCCATAATTCCCTCTGCGAATTGAAAATGCGGGCATGTTTTTTTTTTGGAAAAGGGGAGAAGCCCCAGCCTCTGCATTGAGTGATGCGGGCATGTAGCTATCTCTCTTACTTGTTTCTCCGTCATCTTGTGAAATAATTTGCAATGAAAAAATATTTGGAATATGCAAACTTTTTCTGTTGATAGTCGAAACTCTATACATGAACTTTTTAAGGATGCGTACTCGACGATCGAGTACTCCAATGACCTGTTTCTAACAAATGATTCCTTCTGTCAAAAAACCTTACGGCTCTATTTGCATCTAGGTTTTTGTGTGTGTGTGTGTGGGGGGGGGGGGGGGGGGGGGGGGCATTATTAATGGGGCTAATCCCCACATGGATTGGGTGAAACCCCAAACTTCACCTAATCCCAGCAATTCTTAGTTAATCCCCAATCCGATAGGGAGGGGTAGTGTTTTGGATATTGAAGAAAATGTATTAGAGTTTGGAGAATTATGTGAAAAAGTGGGGATAAAATCGATTAAATACACTAGAAACAAACGACCTTTGGTGATATGTTTGACGAGGAGAATCCGCACCAATCACCATAAAAATCCTAAAAACAAACAAGGCCTATACGGAAGACCAACGAAAAAAATGTGGGTGAACTCTTTGCCAGCCCGTGAATTCCTAGAGCTTCATGCCCCCAGCACAATTCACACTGCTAGCTTGTGGTCGCGAGGAATCTTGGCATTATCTCTCCTCCTCCGTAATTCTCTCTGCTAATGGAAAACGCGGTATCTCTCTTACTTTTTTCTCGGTCATCCTCTGAAATAATTGGTAATGATAAAATATTTGGTATGTGCAAAAAAATTATGTTGATAGTTGAAACATTATACATAAACTTTTTAAGATGCGTACTCGGTGATCGAATACTCCAACGACTTGTTTCTGGAAAAAAGGTTCCTTCTGTCTCTCCATTCTATTCAAATTTCCATTTTTAGTTTCTATTTTGTGCGGGCACATACACGAACTAAGTCGTGTGGTGAATGTGCTCTCTTTTAGCACAATAATTCCTTCTGTCTAAACTCTAAACACATCACGCGGGACAGCAAAGAAGAAAGCGGGGGTCCTCTGTTCGTCTCCTTCCAACAAAATCCAACCCCACCACACCACTCCAATCTCAGCCGTCCGAGATGCTCAGAGTTCTGGCCGTCGCTCTTGGCCTCGGTTCCGTGGGCTCGCGACCCAGACCTCCACGCCATAGACGCGCCGTAGTACGGTGGTTCCGAGCAAATGCTCAGCGACAGTGGCGATGATGGCATCGTTTCTTCCTTCTTGAAGGAGTCGCGATGGAACCCCTTGCCGCTCTCCATCTCGGCATTGGCAAGAGAGCCTGCAGGTCTGCCGTGGTGGCGCGTTCTTGCATTGTGGTGCTCCGCGACTTCATCTTCGATGAACCCCCGTCAGCACCTTGGTCTCTCTTTGCCTTGCCTTCTTTGGGGTGTATCCGGCGGCGAGGTGCTTGTCCTCACAGTGCTGCCATGTGGTGCTCTATTTCCTGTGGTGTGTTGTCCTTCCTCTTTGTTTCGCCTAGGCTGGCCTGCCCGTGATCTCGGTCCTGTTGCTGCGCTTGCTCAAGACCCTCCCGTGGTTGCCGTGGTGTTGTGGTGAGCCTCGGGCTCGTGGTGTCGTCTCGGCTCATCTTTGCTCAATGATGACGCAATGATGCCTCCCCAAACATGCTAATCGTCTCGATCTCTCGTGGCGGAGCTCCCAGTTAAGGTTCGTGCTAGGTGCTAGGCTTTGGCACTCGTTGGTTGTGGATGCTCCTGAGTTGTGCCGTGGGGAGTCGTTTTGCACGCCGGTGCGGTGCGAGGTTGTTTGTTGAATCTTGGTTTTGTGATCCCTCGACAGCACCCCTCTTCTACTTGTGCCTCCTGGTGGCTCTTGCCGCTCCCAGGGGCGGATACAGGGAGGGACCAGCAGGGGCCCTGGCCCCCCCTAACACCATAGATTTCTTGCTAAAAAATTATAAACAGTGTATAATTTAGAAAATTTGATTTAAACCGGTCCCCCCTAATCTCCAAAATTAGTGAATCCTGCCTCCGCCCCTGGCCGCTCCCTCATCGTGTGTGTGCGTTTTTCCTTTTATCTCTCCTCTTTGTAATCCCGTGTATTCTGGTTCATTTGAACCTATCTTGTAGAGGCTGCAAAGCCTCAAGTCAACTTTGAAATTTATTTAGGTGGAGACTAACTCCCCCGGTGACCTTCAAAAAAAAAAGGGTATGAACTCTTGAAAGCATACGGTTCCCTGGCACTTCATGCCCCACCACGGTTCATAATGGTAGCTGGTGGGCTCGAGGAATCTTGCAATTGTCTCTCCTCCTGCAAAGTTCCCACCCCTATCGGTGGAAAAGTTGGTTTGTCGTCTATCTCTGTTACTTTTTTCCCATCATCTTGTGAAATAATTTGCAATGAAAAAATATTTAGAATATTCCAACTATATAGTCGATACTCTACACAAACTTGTTAAGAACGCGTGATCGGTGATCGAGTAGTGAGTAGTCCAACGACCGATTTCTGATAAACAATCCTTCTGTCTGAACAGCTCATGCCGTCATGCGGCACATAAACGAAGAAAAAAAATGCGTGCGAACTCTTTGCCATCCCTAGCGCTTCATGCCCCACCACGATTTACATTACTAGCTGGTGGTACCAAGAAATCTCTCGTACTTTTTTTTGCGTCATCCTGTGAAATAATTTGCAATTAAAAAAAATGTGGAATATGCATATTCTTTTTTTTTGCGAAATGGAATATGCATATTCGAAACTCTAGCTATACATAAACTTGTTAAGGATGTATCCGCAAAAAAAAACTTATTAAGGATGCGTGAACGGCGATCGTGCACTCCAGCGACCAATTTCTAACAAACGATGCCTTTTGTCTAAGTACCTCACGCACAACGTTAATGAAGGAAAAATGTGTGTGGAGTGTGGACTCTTTTCCAGGCTGTGGTTCCCTAGCGTTTCATGCTCCCACAACGATTCACATTGCTAGCCAGTGGTCCCAAGGAATCTTGGAATTATCTCTCCTTCTCCATAATTCTCTGTTAATTGAAAATGTGGGCCTATATTATATTATATATCTCTTACTTTATTCTCCGCCAGCTTGTGAAATAATTTGTAATTAAAAATAATATTTGAAATATGCAAAGTTTCTATGTTGATAGCCAAAACTCTATAGATAAACTTTTTAAGGATTCGTAATCGGCGATCAAGCAGTCCACCAGTGACCGATTTCTGACAAACGGTTCCTTCCATATGAACACCTCACGCGGGACACCATCGAAGAAAAAATACGCTTAAACTTTTTGTCGGCGAATGGCTCCTTAGCGCTTTGTGCCCCACCAGGATTCACACTGCTTTTTTTTCGATCAAGGATCTTTATTACTTAAAAGTTTTAAGCATTACACACAACATCTACATAACTAAGATGCATACAGCCGACACGAGTACGAGCGAATCCGCAAATTATACTGCCATCCATGTTGGGATAAAATGTCTCTCACCGTATCCTAGTCTCGTACACACTTATATAAACAGGTTTCGATGCTCCACACGTTGCAACTGAGACCACAAACAGAGCTTAGTTGTACTCCTATAGATAACTTGCATGAGAGAAAAAAATTATCATTAAAATCTTGTCATTTCTATACAGCCAAAGCGACCATATTATGCCAAGCGATGCTACCCTAATAAGTTGTTTAAACCTACTATCCATTCCATTCAGGCAATTGCCAAAAATCTTAGCAATGCTTCTTGGTGGGTATAGGGTAGAACCTATCAGGATGATTGACCATATAGAACTAGCTAATTTACATTTGAGGAATAAGTGTTTGATAGTCTCATCCTTATGACAGAAGACACACTTTTACTTCCATGCCAATTATGTTTTGCAAAGTTGTCTTTTGTAATAATTACTCCTCGACGAAGATACCACACAAAGACCTTGTTTTTGAGTGGAATCTTCATGTTACAGATTTTCTTATTATTATCTACTAGCACATCCGGTTGGATTAAAGCTTTATACATAGAGTCACAGAGAATTTACCACTCTTGTATAAATTCAAACGAAATTCATCGGTCCCCTGCGTCAAATTGACGGAAGCTAGACGTTGTAGCAACTCATGCCAAGCTGCTAGTCTGGGACCAACAAGATCTCTTCTCAACGTCAGATTTGGATGAGTATCCTCGAACAATTGAGTGAGCGTATCGCTTTTGTCGTCCAAGAACAATATTGTATAAACCTGGATATTATCATTCCTCCTCCGTAATTCCCTTTGCTAATTGAAACAAGGATTATTTGACATCGATTTCAGAAACGACCAGTGCTGATGCGGGCCATGATGCGGCCTCATCTGGATGTATGGCTCATCGACAGTAGGAATATGGTTCAAATTAAGTCTGACTGTTTCTTTCTCATGTCTCCTAATAATAACTTCGGGTGATACATAGACTAACACTAACCTCAAAATGTGCATCTTTACCTAAGAGCATCTCTAGCAGATACCGCATAATCTACTACCAGATATGTTCTATCCGGTTGAGCCGGAAATCAGTTTCCGGTAGCGCGCGGTGCGGGCGGAACAGAAGCGGTAAACTCGTACCGGATACGAGTTTACCGCATCTGTTCTGGCCATCCTACGGGTGCCGGTACCGGATTTGTTTTTTCAACATTTCTCAAGTTTCAACATTTCGCACACCGATTCAACACAAGTTCAAACATTTCTCATCACCGAATCAAGTTAAAGTTTCAACATGTCTCACTGAAATAGGTCTATTACATCAAACTAGTGCACAACCAAAATTAGGCGCAATTTAGATAGCAACAAAAACATCCAAAAGAATACACAATCAATTAACATGTTGATGAATCAAGCATCAACATCGAAGACATCCGAAGCTTGAGAAGTACCACCTCCAACACCACCATCAACACCACCGTCACCGCCTCCAACACCGCCATCACTACCACCATCACCGCCTCCAACACCACCACCACCACCTCTAACACCACCATCACCACCACCACCTCCAACATCACCACCAACACCTCCATTGGCCGAAGCACCATCACCACCACCAACAACCACCACCATAGGATGCCGGAGTACCATAGCCAACCATGAGATCATGAAGCTCTTGCCTTGTTAGCTCCCAAATCTCTCTTGCCATTGGCTCCATGGAGGTGGGATCGAGCATCATCAACTGGTTCTCTTCGGCTTTCATGTTGAAAGTGCATGTGCCCTCATGTGTGGATTTGGTAATTAATGACAATCTCTATGGACTAATGTTTGCATTGAGATATCTTTATAGATCTTGTCCATGAAGAAGATTGGACTTCATGTGTTGGACTCTAGAAGATTATATGATGACCAAGGTTCTATCCAATGGGTTTATATGAAGAATGGTAATCTAGAGTTGAGCTTATTGCAAGCATAGCTTGGAAAAGAAGATTGAGTGAACATTCATGTTTATCTCCAATCCTGTCGTGGTGGGATCACGGCAGATGCCATAGGTATGGCTAAGATGGGCCGAATGGTCGTTGGGGGAATCCGGGGAGGGTTTATGCACTCAAGAAGTGCACAAGCAAGAACACGCAAGAAACCGCAAGAACATGAGCGAGAAAACAAGAAACCAAGAACACAAAGCACACCACGATGTACCCTGCTTCGGGGCCCTCTTGTGGAGGTAACACCCCTACTGCAGCACTATCCTACTTGGTGTATATCTCAAGGTGACAAGTACAAGCTGCTCCTCGAGCTGTGTGATGCTACAATGGTGAGAACTTGAGGTAGAAGATGGAGCTACAAAGGAGGAAAAAGGAACTCCGAGCTTGATCCGAGGTGTCTCCGGGGATTCCGAGGTTCCTCTCTCTCTTGATTCCTTTCTCTCTGTCGATCGATCCCTCAAGCAGGAGGGGTTGAAGCCCATTATATAGGCCAGCCGAGTTACCGTTGTGCCCCTTGCTGAACACTGTTGCCATGCCTCTGCTCTAGTCATCATCGTACTCCTGTCAGGACAAGACATGGCATGCCCATCTCCTGCTGCATAACGGCAGAGCTAGCATGTCTCCTCTGACAGAGACAGGACGTGGCCTGGCTAAGCTACCTCGTAGCCTTTTCCCAGATCTCGCGTGGTCAGCGGTCAGAGGCATGCAGCCCCATGGAATCCGGAGCACGCCTCTGCCAGGCGCCGCGCGTGTCAGACGCTCTAGTACCAGGTAGAAGTGACAGGAGCATTGACTCCTGCCCGACCTACGGCCTCTTGCCTTGGTTAGCCCAGCACGGATGTGTCGGGCTCCTTACCCGGGTCTTGCGCTCAAGATCTGACCAGGTCGGACCTTACTTCCTTCAAATAACTTCTCCTGCACTCACAATACCAGTCATGGCACCGAGGTAGTTAGGTCGGCTGATCATAGCTCGGATTATGAACCTCGGCCCATGCCAACGGGATACCTCGGACCCCTCTGGGCCAAGACAGGTCGGCCTTTGTATTCTCCAGGTCAAGAGGAAGCTCGGACACTCCCAGGCCCGAACAGGTCGGCCCTTTCCGTACCTCGGCACCTCTTTAAACTCAACTCATGCCAAGCCTTGACCTACCCGGGGTGGCCCCCCGACAAATCCATCATCTATATCAAGAGAAGAAGATGAAATGCAAGTGGATACATGAAGACGGAGCTAAGCGAGGCTCTTCCATAATGGTGTCTGGGGGAGTATTTGGAGAAGTCTTCATCAAGAATGTGCTAGCAAGCGCAATCAAAAAGTTGGTCCACTTGAAGAGATCAAGATCGTCATCATCTAGCTCAAGTGGAATGCGCAAGGCAAAGGTATGATCTTGATAGGGTTTCTATTTTACCGGTCTCATGGTGTTAGTGGGAGACCGGGTTATAGGGATAGACGGCGTAATATCAAGAGGGCTCTCAAGTGAGTAACTTGATCACATCTTTGTGGAGAGCTCAAACCTTTGCATACTTGGCATATCATCTTTCTTGGTTCTTATTTGGCTTTTCTCCTTGCTGGGTGTTGGTGCTTGTCGTGATCTTTATGACAACCCAAGTTCTTCGAAAACAAATTTGTTTGGAAAACTTGTTGCATTTTCGTGTTGGAAATATTATCGGTTTATCAGTGAGGAAAGTTCCACACCTTCCCATGTGTGTCAACTTAACTCTATTCATGAAAGCTTTTGTCGTTACCTTTCCAACAAAATTGGTTTCACCCGATTTGGAGTTTGGACGAAAAAGTTATTGCGGTTTCCTTTATCTGTTTCTGCAGTTTCTTCTTAGGCCGGTAGTACCGACCCAAGCCCGTACTTGATAACCCCCAAGAGCAGGGGATCACTGTAGCACATCTCAATGTGGAAATAAGGTATCAATCCGCAGGAGCAAGAAGGAAAAGTTATCTATTCCCTACAACTAAAGTGTCACAAGTTTTAGTTGATTATGCACTAAACAAGTTTAAAGAACAAGGTGGTTGATTTAATTGATGGAAGCTTAATGTAACAAAACAAGAATGTAAAAGTGTCTCAATCCTCTTCAATGCAAGAGGACAAGACAAAGGTTTTCTCTCATTGGAACAATGGACATGGGTTCAAGGGTTCACTTAATACTCTCTCTCATCTACGGTGATTATCATGTTATTGATAAAGTACACACAATTGTCATGTTTTAATGGTAGCTTTTATGACGGCTATATGTCCTAAAACACATAGTTGAAAGAAGTACTCATTTGTGTTGCTATGTCACCCTCGTAAGGTTAGCGTGGTTGCTGTCACTCCCACATCATACTCTTCCTTTTACACACAGATAAAGGATGTTGGGCTGTATTTCACATGTCACTCAATACATATGCCGTGTCACATCGGCCATCCCGTACCTACATACATCATACTTCATAATGGACAATATTCTAAACACTAGTGCAATGATTCATATTTCGTGTGCATGACCACATCTCTCTCATCTATCCACACTTGGTGGTGTCAATCACCTCATGACAAGGATAAACAAGGCATTATGCATAAATCAAACCATCACATGCATCATAGAATATCTCCAAAGTATGACAAATCATAAGAGCTCCAACACAACGGTAAATGTATAACAAATCATCTCATACCACAATATCCACTATAGGAATTACATAGATGACCGTAATCATGTTCAGCAGCTCATACGGTACTAATTAGTGAAGCTCAAAGAGAGGAGAGATACATAAGTTACCACCACAAACCCAAGTCCAGGGGGTGGACTACTCCTCCTTCATCATGGAGACGGTGGAGAAGTCGTTGGAGAAGATGGAGACCACCCCGGCAGTGCCCCGCCGAAGTTATCCCCCTCCAATCTACAGCTCCAGGTCTCTGTTTCGTGGTTTCTGTGTTTCGGCGGCGCTCCCTTTCGCGAAAGCCCTGGGGGTGATACGTCTCAAACGTATCTATAATTTTTGATGTTCCATGCTTGTTTTATACGAATTGCTACATGTTTTGCCTCTACTTTATATCACTTTTATACATTTTTTGGGACTAACCTATTAACAAGATGCCGAAGTGCCAGTTCCTGTTTTGTGCTGTTTTTGTATTCCAGAAAAGCTAGTCTGGAAATATTCTCGGAATTGGACGAAACTACACGGGGGTGCCTATTTTTCCAGAACACGCCTGACGGAGCGAAGGAGCAGCAGAGGAGGGCCACCAGGAGGCCACACGCCACCAGGGCGCGGGCCCCCTTCTGCCGCGCCCTGGGGTGGTGTGGGCCCCTCGGGGTCCGCAGCCGCCGCCCTTTCGCCTACTTATTCCCCCCGACGCGAAAACCCTAAGTACCTGAGCAAATATCCACGAAAAGATCCAGAGACGCCGCCGTCGTCAACCCTAGCTCGGGAGGGTTCAGAACCTCTTCCCGGCACCCTGCCGGAGAGGGGAATCGTCACCGGAGGATTCTACATCGCCATGCCTGCATCCGGAGTGATGCGTGAGTAGTTCATCCTTGGACTACGGGTCCATAGCAGTAGCTTGATGGTTGTCTCTCCACTTTGTGCCATCATGTTTAGATCTTGTGAGCTGCCCTACATGATCAAGATCATATTATTGTAATGCTACATGTTGTGTTTGCTGGGATCCGATGAATATTGAATATTCTGTCAAGTTGATTATCAATCTATCTTATATGTTATTTAAGATCTTGCATGCTTTCCGTTACTCGTAGATGCTTTGGCCAAGTAGATGCTTGTAACTCCAAGAGAGAGTATTTATGCTAGATAGTGGGTTCATGTCTCCGTTTAACCTGGGACAGTGACAGAAAGTTCTAAGGTTGTGGATGTGCTGTTGCCACTAGGGATAACCTAACGATGCTATGTCCACGGGCATATGTGTTTGTTTACATTACGCACTTTAATTAATGCAATTATCCGTTGCTTGCAACTTAATACCAACGGGGGACTCGGATGACAACCCGGCGGTGGATTATTAGTCATAGATGCTGTTGGATAACGATCTATGTATTATGTCGTAATGCCCAATTAAATATCATAGTAGTCAACATGTCATGTATATGCATTGTCATGCGCTCACTATTCGTCAATTGCCCAGCTGTAATTTGTTCATCCAACATGTTAGTTATCTTTTATGGAGAGACACCACTAGTGAACTGTGGACCCCGGTCCATTCTTTTACACTGATTAAACAACCACAAACTGCAAACTGTTCCTTTTTCATTCTCTGCAATTTAATACTCATTTTCCGCACCATACGTTTAATCCTTTGTTTTCAGCAAGCCAGTGAGATTGACAACCTCACTGTTTCGTTGGGGCAAACTAGTTTGATTGTGTTGTGTGCAGATTCCACGTCAACAGTCCAGACTCCCTGCGACAGCTATTTTTCTGGTGCCGTTGACAACCTTCTGAAGAGTTGCTGCTCCTACTGGTTCGATAACCTTGGTTTCTTTCTGAGGGAAAACTCGCTGCTGACTACATCATACCTTCCTCTTGGGGTCTCCCAACGAACGTGTGTTTCACGTCATCAGGGGTCTATATATAGTCGTTTTAGGTCAAGACGAAGCTTCGGGAAGAAAGATCGACGGCAGCGGAGGCCCGAGGGCCAGGATGGGGGTCCCACGCGGTCAGGGAATCTGGCCGCGTGGGCCCACTTTTGGCCTTCTGGTCTCCGTTTCTTCGATTCCTTTGCGCCTACGTTTCGTTCCTTCCAAAAAAATGATCCCCGTAAAGTTTCAGGTCATTTGGACGTCGTTTGGTCCCTGAAACATAAAATATAGAAAAAGGGGTTTTCTGACAGCGCAGGGTTAATTCCAGAAAAATGGGGAATTGTTAATTATCCCCAAAACTTAATATAAATCATGAATATAACCCTTATATGATGCAAATAACATGTAATAAAATGTAAAGTTCATGTATGCATTTTACATGCATCAACATCCCCAAGCTTAACCCATGCTCGTCCCGAGTATGAAGGTGATAAAACTAACATGGACTTTGCATTTTAATACTATCAATGGATATCAAAGGTGATTACTATTGCTACATAGAGTCAAATGATTCATTCTTCAAAGGAATAACAATATGCAAGATAAATTATGAAGTGATATCAAATACTCAATGTAAAGATGTTCAATGATAAATTCACAAAGTGTAACATAGAAGAAAGTACTATGGACCAAATGTATGCATAATGAAAAGTAAAAACATCCTATGGTGGTCATAGAGTACTTCTTATGAAAACTGAATATAAAAGGTGGACACTTTGGATAGATAAATAAGTAGAGGTAAAGATGAATAAGTTTCATCTAACTTCCAAACACTTCTACTTAAGTTAATGCTTGCAATGTGGTAGTCATTGGTGTGGAGCTCTCATTACCCCTATCATAGCATCTTGAATGATTAATGTTTAAAGTGAAAGCAAATATGAGTGGTGTGCTTGACAATGTATTGGTTGAATGTCTCATGTCCCTTGAATACAAGTACCTACACCATGTGTTACTCACTTTGGTCCACAAAGTAAATTCAAATAAAGGTCATTGCAAGTAATAATAGTATCATCAAGAACTGCACTGGGGTACCTCTTGCCCCTTGACATGAACAAGCCCATGTCAAAACAACAAGACAAACAGACAATGAACAATCTCAGCACTCTTTTATTTACTATGGGTATAGCTTTTTATTATGAGGTGCATCACTGAATGAACATTATGGTTATGCTGTAAATTTCCACCATGAATGATGCATGGCTTAGATTAGCGGCCCAGGCATTTCTCTAACCATTTATACAAACTCTTTGAACTTACTAAGTATCCACATTCATTTCACCCATGATAGGCATCCATAAACAAAAGTACATGACATCAACTAAATATAAATAAGTGCAATGTTGAAAGCTTGCCATGTGACAGCACATATGGGCTAACTCCCAACCAAAACATTGTCAAGCCCACAACTTCATAATTTTAATCACAATGGTTCATGCTTATTAAATGCAATAAAAGTAAATTGTGCATCAAGTTCGTGAGAGCTTTTAACCAATTTTTCCCATGACAATCAATAACATAAGCATTTAAATTCAGAAATGTAGATAACACAATATAACATGATAAACATACTTGGAATAGCATAAAGCTAATAGGTAGATATGGTGGACTCACTGGAAAAACTTTGGTTGAAGGTGTTGGGAAACAAGCTTTTTACTTGTTGTAATTTTTGGGCTAGCAATAGGGAGAAAGTTGACCATCTAAATGCATGCATAAGTGTCCATAGAACTAATCAATCCATGTTAAACCAAGTAAAGTTAAAATTCAACATCTAAACATGGTAAAAGATAGCTCTTGACAACACACTTGCAAATTAACATTCATTCAAAGCACATGAATTATGCAACTATATGTATCTTTTAAAATCAACTCAAACATCCCTATCCCAATATATTTAATAGCATCCAACATAATTCAACCCAAACTTCCAGTAGCTCTCTCATATATAAATGATAGTGGTGGTCTTATTAACAAACCGAAATAACAAAAGCAAAAGAAAACAGACGCTCCAAGTTTATACGATAAAGTGCTTTGATCGAAAAACAGAAGTTAGACGTGTGCAAACCGAGAGTGTGTTGGTCCAGTGGGGTTGTCTTGACATCCCCAAGCTTATGGTCTTCACCATCCTTGGATAGCTCTTGGTGCAGCTCCTCTAATCCCTGTGAAAAAACTTCAAAACACCGTTTCTCCCATTTCTTTTCTGTGGGGTGATATTAGTAGTGATAAACAAATAGGTTCCTTGCTGCATAAAATCCTTAGGCAAAAATTCATATGAATGTCCAGAGAGTATATAATGTTGTATGCCTACTCATAAACTCAATTGAATCAAAAAGATTCAAGCAAAAAGCTCAAAGAATGCATCAAACAATATCAAGACAGAATCTGTCCAGAAAAACAGCAGCAGCAAAACGCATTTTTCTACCCTACTTAAACTCGTCAGAAAAATCTGAAAAACATTACGTATACAGAGGATGAAAAGTTGAAGCTACGTTCAAATTACAGCTCAATCGGAGTTACAGATAAAAAATGAAAAATCAAACCGTGCACAGACTTCGTGCAGGCAGAAAACTCTCCGAAAATGAATAGCAACTTTTCAAACCCAAAATAGGTAAAACTTGGTTCTTTATTAAAAATTCCAGAAACAAAACTAAACACTAATCTCTTGTTACAGCAAGAGGACTCAAAGAAAATCAAAAAAAAAACAACCGGGTTGCCTCCCGTAAAGCGCTTTCTTTATAGCCATATAGCTAGGCTTCTTACTTGATGTTCATGAAGGTTGAACCTCATGAGGGAACTTATACTTTGATGTGTCCCCCTTCCTTGCAAAGTGTTCATGCATAATACCAGGATCCCATGGTGTTCTCAAACCAATCAAAATAGTAGTCAAGTTGAACCCTAGTGTTCGACGTGATTTTGTACACAAAATAAAATAAAATCATGTGAAATTTGTACAAGTACGGCATATATACGTCACTGATTAAGGATCAATATTTCTTTTAAAAAGAGATCAAGGCGGCCGTGCAATCACTTGAGCTGCCTATGCTAATCCTCTTAATTAATTATTAATTATAGTGACATTGATAGCTCTCCATGCATGCAGAGTGGGCTACGTATATGCATGTACGAGTCCAAGAATCCTGCAGGTAGACGGAGGTGTCCCAATCGTACACGTACACGTCTCGTCGCCAGGCTCGCGTCGATCACGTCCCAGGCCCAGACTCCTGCCGATAGGTATCCGGCTAACTGATGGATATTTTCTTTGAGGCTAATCTAAACACTGGGATAAGATAATCACGTCCCCAGCAGAGCCACAAAAAGAGCAACGGCGTAACAACTCTGAAACTGCGCCCGTGTAGCGCGTCGCCATCCGTTCCAGATTGGGACTCGTCTATAAAATGGCTTGAACCGCACACACAAAGGGGGAGCGGAGGAAGAGACGAAGCCAACTCTAGGCACACAGATTGGTGCAGCAAATGACACGCCCCACAGGGCTGTGGATACTGCACCCGAGGACGGCCGGCCATGGCGCCTAGGAAGTACCTCGACGCCGGTAGACGCTCGCCGGAGGGCTGACCGGCGATGCTTCCTGTCATCCGCATCCACGTTGTTCATCCGCTGAGCGACATGGGTCTTCTTCCAACTACGCCAACATGCTAGATTACAAGGGCTGCCGAATGACGCGCCCGCGGAGGCATCATGCATATGCATACACCTTTCACACATCCATTCCTCCTTTTATCACTACGTTCTCTATCTCCTTTCTATCTAGCAGGTTTCTCAGGAGGGAGGTAGAGGAGGAACTCGGAATACCCAGATCGATCATTCAAGGAGCAGCACATGACACGCCCGTCAGGGCTGTGGATGCTCGGACCCGGCGGTGGCCATTGATGACACGCCCTCGAGCCGGTGGCCGCGGCGCCCTGGACATGCCATGCATGGCGATGGCGGGCGCGCGCCAAGGAACGACCGGTGATCCTTTGTTCATCCGAGCTAGCACTTGCATCCGCGAGCAGATCGACCACTTTGCCTTCCATCAACACCAACATGCTACATCACGCGCCCATGGTGGCGACACATGCATGTCTAAATGATCTATTATGCCTGCTATGATCTCTCGCTTCCTCTCTCTTATCTAGCAGGGCGGGAGAACAAGGCAACGCAGCTGGCCGACATTGAGTTGCTGCCGGCGTGTAGCCTTCAAGCCGCCTTCATCACCAACCAAGACGACGAAGCCGAGGCCTACGGCATGGCGTCATCTCCATCCTACGAGGATGTCGGCGGGGCTGTCGACGAGCAGCACGGCGCCATCTCCAACGTCAAGACGACGTCCCGACGGCCGGCACATGGTCCGGCGTCATCTTCATCTACATGACAACATCGTCGGGCACATACAGCCCGGTGTCATCTCCAACTCCGCGACACGGCGGGCGGCATCGGCACCACGACGCGCCAAGATGTATTTCCGGAGGCCATCACATCAACAACGTCGATCTTGTTTGTCAAGACGCTCTTTGTCCAGGCCATCAAAGCAGGTGGTGAACTTCTTCGGCAAGAACGTCGCCATCGGAGCTGCCCGTGTCCGCGCAGCCCGCCGGCGACTTCACCGCCAAGATGTACATCTGAAGTGTAGCCGATGGAGCTCACGGTGAGTGCAGAGTTCATGCCGTCCACGTCGAGCCCACGGCACCATTCTCAACAAGGTCATCCTCTTTGACAAGAACGACTCGCCGTCGTGCAATCCGCCGACGCCAAGGTGCTGCCAACGTGCAGCCCCAAAAGCCATCTTCATCGCTATGACGTTCATCTAGAAGAGTAATCCATGGAGCTCGCTGCGATGCGGAGTCCATGCCGTTCACATCAAGTAGCTATGTTGCAGGGTGTAGTCCATCAGGCATGCCAGCACTCCAAGACCCGATGCATGCATCAATCTCACGACATGCAAATCCAATCACTCAGGTATGTCCAGATTAATTAATTATTTTACTTCATGCATGTTCATGCCATCAGGTACGAACGAATCCAAGTATGGATAATGGACGCCGTGGAGTCGGCTCCATCACGCCCACCGCTGGAATCTCAACGCCCACACATCCACACGCCAGCTGCTGTCAACGGAGCTGCAACGGAGACTACATCGACACACCAGGCCATCTTCAACAACCTCTCCCTGATGCCGACCGCAGACACTTCATCGACACTCCCGCGCCAGACTTCCTCGACACATCTCCCCGACAAGGATGCCGACTGCACCTGCACATCGTCTTTTGTCAACGTCAACAAGCTACGCCGGTTGAATTACACGACCACGACACATCAAGCCTCCAAAAGATCATGCATGTCTTCGGCGCCACAAGATCTACATCGACAACTTCATATACCGTCGTCATCGAGCCACGTTGCCGCGCGACGTCATTCAAGTCTTCTTCGACTTCTACACCAACACTTTTCCTCGACATCGTCCTAGCATCGACGAGGCGAAGCCACTCCACCGACATGTCCTTTTTCCGATGAAACAAACCACTTCTTGCCGGGCACCGATGAGGCGAAGGCAAGCCATCAAGTCCGACCGACGAGGCGGACATCACAAGGCCAGGCACCGACGAGGCGAAGGCCGCCTACCTGTCTGAGCTGACGAAGCCAGACATCTTCATCATCGGACATCGACAAGTTGGAGGAATGCGACTAAGCATCGCCGGAGCGACGGACGTTCCGCTCCATCTTCCACTTCACCATCGCATCATCATCATCCACACCAAGCGTATGGAGAAGACGAGACTTGAAGACGACGACCATTGCAGCAGCTTAATCGGAGGTGGTCCGCGACCTTGCCTCGCGGACGTAATTAAGCGGGAGCCATCCGAGGCCCGTGAACCAGAACTTCACAATCGCCCAAGTCATATCGGCCGCGCTAGCAGGCAATGGAACGCATATTGTAAAGGGATCATGTACTTTTGTTTCTCCATTGAGAGATTAATAAAATGCAAGTTTCCCTATATTTTTATTTGTGTACTTAGTACACTGGCACGCCCGCATATGTTATTTTCCCCTGGCGCGTAGAGAGATAATAATACGTCATACGCGTCTTTATTATTTTTCGTGTCAAACAAAATGGCACGCCCGGTGGGACCTGGTTCTCCTCCCATCTTTGCTGCGCAACAATGGTCGTCGATTTCGTCTTATGGCTCTTCTCCAAACTACAAGATGGTGTGGATATTTCTTGGTGAAGTTCTATCTTCTATGGTGATTTCAATTAATTACCGGTGACCTTGGTGATCCATCTGTGATCATTTGTTGTACTGGAGATTCATGGGTGCAATTTCAAGATGCCCCGATCATGGGTTTTGTATTCTATGGAGCGGCCATGTCTACACTCCTGATGGCCCCATCTCCTCCAACCTATGGGTGCCTTGATGTGATGGCGAAAGCTCGAGTGGACATCTTCACCAGGCGCAGGTTCTAGTCGAAGAGCTATTGCAGATATAGCCTTCACATATGGCATTTATTTTGAAAACTGCACGACACATGCACCACATTATTCCACCTCTTTGCATAATCTGAAGCCATACCTAAGCATAAATGTTTATTTTATTTTATTTTGAAAATTTCCGTTGATGTTTGAAGATTTGGCTACCTTGGGACTTGTCAGTGGGTTGCACAATGTATCATGTTGTAGATGGATTTGATCCCACACCCGTAATGCACGACGCGTGACAATTGTATGCTTCTGGAGGCTGCGGAGAAGATTACTTGGGTTACTTCTGTGTAATGAGGCCCCACACCCCTTTGCTGCCGGATGTGTCTTGGGTCCACCTAGGCACCACGCCCCGGGAAGACTCTAGAAAAAAGATCAAGAGAGGCTGCCCCGCCCAACAAAAGTTGGACGTGGTGCGTAGTCACTTGGCAACTCTGGGGCGTGCCACCAAAAGCTCCACATAATATGCCTGAGGGTTTTAGTTGACCAAGGTGAATGGCTACCTTCCAAGTTCTCGAGGTGACTCCCGAGGAAAACGTCAAGTATCTTAAAGCAAGTTTGATCAATCGTTAAAAGAAGAGCAAGAATAAAGCAATTTTCAAGCAAGTGCAAGCAACCTCTAAAAAAAATCTCGTGAAGTCAAGGGACAACCGAATTGTTCGTGAAAGTAGTCCTCACAAGAGCAAAATATCCATGAAGTGAAGAATCAAGTCCAGCAGTTCGGAGCAGTAAGGGTATCACCGAAAAGAAGGCGGTCGGTAGTCATTCACCACCCCTCAATGAAGGCATGATAAATTTTTTACAAGCCATTGTCCCAAAAACACCTACCCTGATTTTACCTCACCCATGCTTTGGTGTTCTTGAGGCACGGAAGGGAGAATGGTGGAGCTGTGGGGTTACTCATTCCTTGATGGGCTAGAGCATGATTTTCTGCTGCCTCTCAGAAGCACCCATGAAGCATGGCGTCTCCACACACCTACGCCAAACAAAATTCAATATTGAGTTGCAACCGCCAGAGTCCTCCGACGGTTCCCAATGACAAGTCCTTTTGTAGCCTTTTCTGATTACAGATCTATGCATCATGATCTACAGTAGGGCTAGTATACACATGCAATATTTTCAAATCCTTTTCATTTTAATGATGCACAACATACGTATGCTTTGGTTTTTCTCACACTTAGTGCAGCCATCCTCTTTATTATGGCGCACATGTTGAACCTGCGCTAAGAAGACGGCTAAGCGGATTATACATCTGTGCGCCGTGACATCGCCGACGACTTCTCGGCGCTCCAGTTTTTTTTTCACCACCAAAACACCATGGACGCCGCGGGCAGCAACCCGTGCACCATGACGTCGCCGACGACTTCCCGGTGCTTGACCCCCTACTCCAACATACATCATGGACGCTGGGGCAGCAGTCTGTGCACCATGACGTCGCCGACGGCTTCCCAGCAAACGATCTTCTACATCAACCCTAAGATCACGTATGGACACTGGGGGCAGCGGCACCCACGTGTCCATGTCTTCTCCGACCTACACAAGGCGTACTGGAGATAGTGACAACAACACATCCAAGACATCGCTGATGGCATTCCAGCGTTTAATATTGTCTGCATCAACATGGGCCAGCAACGCCCGTGTTTCCATGACGCCGATGGCTCTCCGGCGCCTTATCTTCAACGACAACGATACTGGGGCAACACCGCCCTTCGGTCGTCTACATAGCCGATGGCTAATCCGTCACTCTCTCTCATGAGATCGCTGAAGGCATTCCGGCATATTAATATCCTCTTGGATGTGGATGGTCAATGTCTTTCTGACCCTTTTCTGCATCGCCACGACACATTGGCATTCCTTCGATGATTATGGGGTGAGCCACCAATGGATTTCTGGTGTCTCATTTTCATCAACACGTTAACTTTATGGGAGCAGTGCAACGCACCAGTGCGGTCTGCGTAAATCTGCGATACCCTTCGATCTATTCGGCTCGCACCATGGCAGTTACGGTCGCGAGTAGATTGATAAAATTTCTTCAAGGCACGGCATGGAGTTTCGCCGTCAAAAGAAGAACTAAGGTTGTGTTCGTTGGCTGGCACCATGGCTGTTATATGGTTGCAACCTGCTTCCTCATCTGATCCATATGCGGTGAATTAACTTGCACGACTCCAATGATTTCTCATATTCAAGCTGAAAAATCCTCCTCATAGATCATCAAGTGGTGTACCTTCTAAGCGTGCTACCACTAAGCACGTCAGTATGCCCGGCTGCGCTAGGGGGCCCATCCACATTGTGGCCGCCAAGATCGCGCCTTCGACACCGACACCTTCGCAGGCCAGTCCGCCATCAAGTGAAGAATTCAGATGCATTTGTGCATGGTCATCTTACGCACATGTTCTGGCTTCATTGATCATGGTGGCAAGATCAAAATAGTGCAGCCGATTTGTTCGGCGCATAGTCATTGCACTACTGCAAGTGCATGAGGTGGGGGTCCGGCCGAAACTGCTCCGAGAGACTCCGATGCTACCTCGTCGCCGGGGGCACCGCTTGTCCCGTGCACAATGGCTGTCGCGGCCGTGGTCAAGTCAATCTACTGAAGTAACGTCGCGCGCCATCATCGCCTCTCTTCTTTGTGCTAATGAAGGGATACATGTACGTGTGTCCCTGAGCAAGCAAGCTTGCAAGGAGAGATTGGAGAAGTGCGTGTATGTTGATGGTTATCTATATATCCTGTAGAAGCTCCTGCCCGCCTCATGCTGTTTGACCTTGGTGATGAAACACACGGCAGGAAGCATCAAGGAAGATTAATTTCCATCGACTGCATGCTACTATTGCACATTTATACGTTATTCCTAGCATGATTCCTCCCGTGAGAGAGTCTCTACTATCTTAAAAAAAGAATTTGGTTCCTTAGTCTGCCACTTCGTTGTTTCGCTTCGTCCAACATCCTCGACCGCTCGCCCGCGCCTCTTTTCTGATCTGGACTTTTCTTTCTCACCGACTCGAGTCCAATCTGCTTCGCGCTCGAACTCGACTCGGTGAGGGGGCATTTGTTCGACGTGATTTTGTACACAAAATAAAATAAAATCATGTGAAATTTGTACAAGTACGGCATATATACGTCACTGATTAAGGATCAATATTTCTTTTAAAAAGAGATCAAGGCGGCCGTGCAATCACTTGAGCTGCCTATGCTAATCCTCTTAATTAATTATTAATTATAGTGACATTGATAGCTCTCCATGCATGCAGAGTGGGCTACGTATATGCATGTACGAATCCAAGAATCCTGCAGGTAGACGGAGGTGTCCCAATCGTACACGTACACGTCTCGGCGCCAGGCTCGCGTCGATCACGTCCCAGGCCCAGACTCCTGCCGATAGGTATCCGGCTAACTGATGGATATTTTCTTTGAGGCTAATCTAAACACTGGGATAAGATAATCACGTCCCCAGCAGAGCCACAAAAAGAGCAACGGCGTAACAACTCTGAAACTGCGCCCGTGTAGCGCGTCGCCATCCGTTCCAGATTGGGACTCGTCTATAAAATGGCTTGAACCGCACACACAAAGGGGGAGCGGAGGAAGAGACGAAGCCAACTCTAGGCACACAGATTGGTGCAGCAAATGACACGCCCCACAGGGCTGTGGATACTGCACCCGAGGACGGCCGGCCATGGCGCCTAGGAAGTACCTCGACGCCGGTAGACGCTCGCCGGAGGGCTGACCGGCGATGCTTCCTGTCATCCGCATCCACGTTGTTCATCCGCTGAGCGACATGGGTCTTCTTCCAACTACGCCAACATGCTAGATTACAAGGGCTGCCGAATGACGCGCCCGCGGAGGCATCATGCATATGCATACACCTTTCACACATCCATTCCTCCTTTTATCACTACGTGCTCTATCTCCTTTCTATCTAGCAGGTTTCTCAGGAGGGGAGGTAGAGGAGGAACTCGGAATACCCAGATCGATCATTCAAGGAGCAGCACATGACACGCCCGTCAGGGCTGTGGATGCTCGGACCCGGCGGTGGCCATTGATGACACGCCCTCGAGCCGGTGGCCGCGGCGCCCTGGACATGCCATGCATGGCGATGGCGGGCGCGCGCCATGGAACGACCGGAGATCCTTTGTTCATCCGAGCTAGCACTTGCATCCGCGAGCAGATCGACCACTTTGCCTTCCATCAACACCAACATGCTACATCACGCGCCCATGGTGGCGACACATGCATGTCTAAATGATCTATTATGCCTGCTATGATCTCTCGCTTCCTCTCTCTTATCTAGCAGGGCGGGAGAACAAGGCAACGCAGCTGGCCGACATTGAGTTGCTGCCGGCGTGTAGCCTTCAAGCCGCCTTCATCACCAACCAAGACGACGAAGCCGAGGCCTACGGCATGGCGTCATCTCCATCCTACGAGGATGTCGGCGGGGCTGTCGACGAGCAGCACGGCGCCATCTCCAACGTCAAGACGACGTCCCGACGGCCGGCACATGGTCCGGCGTCATCTTCATCTACATGACAACATCGTCGGGCACATACAGCCCGGTGTCATCTCCAACTCCGCGACACGGCGGGCGGCATCGGCACCACGACGCGCCAAGATGTATTTCCGGAGGCCATCACATCAACAACGTCGATCTTGTTTGTCAAGACGCTCTTTGTCCAGGCCATCAAAGCAGGTGGTGAACTTCTTCGGCAAGAACGTCGCCATCGGAGCTGCCCGTGTCCGCGCAGCCCGCCGGCGACTTCACCGCCAAGATGTACATCTGAAGTGTAGCCGATGGAGCTCACGGTGAGTGCAGAGTTCATGCCGTCCACGTCGAGCCCACGGCACCATTCTCAACAAGGTCATCCTCTTTGACAAGAACGACTCGCCGTCGTGCAATCCGCCGACGCCAAGGTGCTGCCAACGTGCAGCCCCAAAAGCCATCTTCATCGCTATGACGTTCATCTAGAAGAGTAATCGATGGAGCTCGCTGCGATGCGGAGTCCATGCCGTTCACGTCGAGCCCATGGCACTGTCAACAACATTCAAGAAACTGTATCAAGTAGCTATGTTGCAGGGTGTAGTCCATCAGGCATGCCAGCACTCCAAGACCCGATGCATGCATCAATCTCACGACATGCAAATCCAATCACTCAGGTATGTCCAGATTAATTAATTATTTTACTTCATGCATGTTCATGCCATCAGGTACGAACGAATCCAAGTATGGATAATGGACGCCGTGGAGTCGGCTCCATCACGCCCACCGCTGGAATCTCAACGCCCACACATCCACACGCCAGCTACTGTCAACGGAGCTGCAACGGAGACTACATCGACACACCAGGCCATCTTCAACAACCTCTCCCTGATGCCGACCGCAGACACTTCATCGACACTCCCGCGCCAGACTTCCTCGACACATCTCCCCGACAAGGATGCCGACTGCACCTGCACATCGTCTTTTGTCAACGTCAACAAGCTACGCCGGTTGAATTACACGACCATGACACATCAAGCCTCCAAAAGATCATGCATGTCTTCGGCGCCACAAGATCTACATCGACAACTTCATATACCGTCGTCATCGAGCCACGTTGCCGCGCGACGTCATTCAAGTCTTCTTCGACTTCTACACCAACACTTTTCCTCGACATCGTCCTAGCATCGACGAGGCGAAGCCACTCCACCGACATGTCCTTTTTCCGATGAAACAAACCACTTCTTGCCGGGCACCGATGAGGCGAAGGCAAGCCATCAAGTCCGACCGACGAGGCGGACATCACAAGGCCAGGCACCGACGAGGCGAAGGCCGCCTACCTGTCTGAGCTGACGAAGCCAGACATCTTCATCATCGGACATCGACAAGTTGGAGGAATGCGACTAAGCATCGCCGGAGCGACGGACGTTCCGCTCCATCTTCCACTTCACCATCGCATCATCATCATCCACACCAAGCGTATGGAGAAGACGAGACTTGAAGACGACGACCATTGCAGCAGCTTAATCGGAGGTGGTCCGCGACCTTGCCTCGCGGACGTAATTAAGCGGGAGCCATCCGAGGCCCCGTGAACCAGAACTTCACAATCGCCCAAGTCATATCGGCCGCGCTAGCAGGCAATGGAGTGCATATTGTAAAGGGATCATGTACTTTTGTTTCTCCATTGAGAGATTAATAAAATGCAAGTTTCCCTATATTTTTATTTGTGTACTTAGTACACTGGCACGCCCGCATATGTTATTTTCCCCTGGCGCGTAGAGAAATAATAATACGTCATACGCGTCTTTATTATTTTTCGTGTCAAACACCTAGTTGAGAGAAAAACAAAACACAAAAGTAATAACAACGCAGTCTAACTTTCTTTATATGCATTGGCATTTTGTATATGAATGAATCACCATAAATAGAAGTTTCCCAATGCATATTAACAATATTTACTTGCAGCATATAATTATTAACATAAAGAGGGTTCTTATCGCCTCCTCTTTCATAATAGTTGCAAGTAGTAGAAATAAATTCAACCATATAACCACAAGAATCATTCAACTTAGATAATTTAGGCACATAAAGAGGATTATTAAATTTATTATGGAATTCATTAGCATGCTTCCCTCTTTCAAAATAGTTAATAATATCAATATTAAGTTTAATATCATGGTTGCAACAAAGATTTGGAACTAAAGGTAATTGCAAACCACATAAGTATTTCTCAACATAAGCAATTTTCTCCTCTATGGTGTAATTAGGAGAATTTAAGAACAAAGTAGGACTCTCATGAGTAAGAGTACCATCACAAACAGCAAGTATATCATTTTTATCCTCACATAATTTAGTAACAACTAAACATGGAGGTTTATCAATAAGCATAGGACCATCATCTAAAGCATTATCATATAGCATATCTAAACCATACTCCACATCATTTTTAAAATTATTATCAATAATGTTCTCATTAGGCATAGGTTGATAGTCCTCCTCATCATCAGAATCATAAAAGCAAAGTTTATCATCAACAAAATCTTGAGTGTTACTATCATTTGTTGAAGGTGAAGTTGGGAGATCCAACTCTTCATTCTCTAGTTGTTCATCATTTTCATCATCCTCTTGGGGTTGCACGGGCATCCCCAAGCTTAAGCTTTTGTCATCTTCTTCCTGCAAAATATTAGACCTTTCTTGGGCAGCTCTCTTCCTTGTGTCAACAACATAGATATTTTCATCAAATTCAAGTATGCAGAGATCAAGCATATTGGCAATAAAAACTTTAAATTGAAAAGCTATAGGGCAAGTTTCATGTTCATTAATGAAGGTGTATAATTCATAGGCTGCCATAAAAATAAAAAATTGCTATACTTCTTCCATCCCTAAGTGAGCATAATTCCATGTATGATAAGTTGCAATAACATGTTCTCTATTGGAAGGGCATTGGAATTCAAAGTGTCTAAAGTATTCAGAGCAGCAAGTTTCTTCCTTATGATAATTAAGCAGCACATTAGCAATTTTATTTAGAAGCTCTATGTATTCTCCTAATTTTTTCCCTTCATTTGATTTTCTAAATTCAGCAGCCATCATTGCGTTTTCATAACAGTTTTCCATTTTCAATTTTTTTTTGGGTTTTTGATATATAAAACTGAAAGTAAAACTAATGAGAAACTCACAACCAAACAAGTTTAAAGGAACCTCCCCAAGCTTAGATGATTGCAAGATATAAAACAAAAATAAATCTAAAGTCTAGTGCACACAAGAATAGAAACTTAAGCGCTACGCTCCCCGGCAACGGCGCCAGAAAAGTACTTGATAACCCCCAAGAGCAGGGGATCACTGTAGCACCTCTCAATGTGGAAGTAAGGTATCGATCCGCAGGAGCAAGAAGGAAAAGTTATCTATTCCCTACAACTAAAGTGTCACAAGTTTTAGTTGATTATGCACTAAACAAGTTTAAAGAACAAGGTGGTTGATTTAATTGATGGAAGCTTAATGTAACAAAACAAGAATGTAAAAGTGTCCCAATCCTCTTCAATGCAAGAGGACAAGACAAAGGTTTTCTCTTATTGGAACAATGGACAAAGGTTTTCTCTTATTGGAACAAGTAAACACAATTGTCATGTTTTAATGGTAGCTTTTATGACGGCTATATGTCCTAAAACACATAGTTGAAAGAAGTACTCATTTGTGTTGCTATGTCACCCTCGTAAGGCTAGCGTGGTTGCTGTCACTCCCACATCATACTCTTCCTTTTTACCCCCAGATAAAGGATGTTGGGCTGTATTTCACATGTCACTCAATACATATGCCGTGTCACATCGGCCATCCCGTACCTACATACATCATACTTCATAATGGACAATATTATAAACACTAGTGCAATGATTCATATTTCGTGTGCATGACCACATCTCTCTCATCTATCCACACTTGGTGGTGTCAATCACCTCATGACAAGGATAAACAAGGCATTATGCATAAATCAAACCATCACATGCATCATAGAATATCTCCAAAGTATGACAAATCATAGGAGCTCCAACACAACGGTAAATGTATAACAAATCATCTCATATCACAATATCCACCATAGGAATTACATAGATGACCGTAATCATGTTCAGCAGCTCATACAGTACTAATTAGTGAAGCTCAAAGAGAGGAGAGATACATAAGTTACCACCACAAACCCAAGTCCAGGGGGTGGACTACTCCCCCTTCATCATGGAGACGGTGGAGAAGTCGTTGGAGAAGATGGAGACCACCTCGGCAGCGCCCCGCCGGAGTTTTCCCCCTCCAATCTGCAGCTCCAGGTCTCTGTTTTGTGGTTTCTGTGTTTCGGCGGCGCTCCCTTTCGCGAAAGCCCTGGGGTCTATATATAGTCGTTTTTAGGTCTAGACGAAGCTTCGGGAAGAAAGATCGACGGCAGCGGAGGCCCGAGGGCCAGGATGAGGGGTCCCACGCGTCAGGGAATCTGGCCACGTGGGCCCAGTTGTTTTGGCCTTCTGGTCTCCGTTTCTTCGCTTCCTTTGCGCCTACGTTTTGTTCCTTCCAAAAAAATGATCCCCGTAAAATTTCAGGTCATTTGGACGTCGTTTGGTCGCCTGAAACGTAAAAATATAGAAAAGGGGGTTTTCTGACAGTGCAGGGTTAATTCCAGAAAAATGGGGACATTGTTAATTATCCCCAAAACTTAATATAAATCATGAATATAACTCTTATATGATGCAAATAACATGGAATAACATGTAATAAAATGTAAAGTTTATGTATGCATTTTACATGCATCAGTACTACCGGGTGACCCCTGCTTTTTGCCATGCGGCACTACCGCGGCTTGTACCGGGGCTAGTACCGCATCTCCCCAGTCGGTTCTGATGTCGTCAAGTTTTGTCCCGGTAGTGGCGCGTACTACCGCGCAGAAAGCACTACCGGACCGTTCCGCTCGGTACCACCGAAGCGGACCAGCGCTGGGAAGCTTCCTGCAGTCTTCGTTTTTTCTTCGAGTCAACGTGGCTCGGTACTACCGGGATCGGCTCGGTACTACCGCTGCGGCACTTTTCTGGTCATAACGGTTGGATTTTGGGGAACCTTTTTAAGGGGCCCTTCTTCTCCAACGGTTCCCCAACTCTCGTGCTCGTTTTTTCTCTCTCTCTCCTCCATTGTTGACCTTTGGAAAGCTTGCCTACCTCTCAATCTCTCCCATGATTCTTGCATATGTTTGAGGGAAAAGTGAGAGGAGATCTAGATTCACATTTCTACCAATCAATCTCTCCTCTAAGTGAGGGGAACCCTTTGGATCTAGATCTTGGAGTTCCATTTGTAGAGTTCTTCTTTGTTCTTCCTCTCTTCTCCCCCATAAGCATTAGTTGCTTTTGGTGGGATTTGAGAGTGAAGGTGTCGTGGGGTTACTCTTCGACTACCCCACGGTGAGGATACCTGGGGCACGCCAAGCCTATCAACCTTATGACGAGGGCCCAAGGAAGGCCCAAGGAGGACGACGTGCGGCCCATGGTAGTCGACAGATAGGTCATGCGACTCCTACCATGCTTGTAAGCACCATCGACACCGTTCACCTGAGACCTAGCCTACGATATAAAGGCTAGGAGGGTCCCTCGTCTTGGGTAAGCTCATAGCCGCCATCACAAACCCTAGCGAGATTGCCATCTCGCCATTGTAGCCACAACACGCCATTCAATACCAGACAAGCAGGAAGTAGGGTGTTATCCTCTGGGAGCCTGAACCTGGGTAAAACGCCTTGCTTGTCAGCCGTCGTGATCACCAGCGCTCATCTCTCTTCCCCTCAATCAACCCGGGTACACAACCCAGGGATTTGCCGAGTCCACACCTCGTCAATTGGTGCCGTCTGTGGGAAAGAACGAGTGCTGGAACCATGGTCGCACCGGCCCCATCGACTTTGAAGACCGACGTCTGCATCACCAAGGAGCCAATCTGCGTCGGCTCCTTCGAGTACACCTTCCACCCGCCGGCCATCTGGATGTAGGTATGTGCCTCACCTTCGGTACCATGCACTATTTCATAGACAGCTGTGGAGTACTCAGATCCACGGCGATCGCACCGCGCGCGGTGGTAGCACCCGCATCTGCCGCGGCTGCCCCAACCACGCCCCCACCTGCTGCGGAGATCGCATCTGCTGCGACTGCGGCGACAACATCTTCGACTGCTGAGAAGATCGCATCCGCCTCGATTACACCGACCGCCTCCGCTGCGGTAGAGATCGCGCCCAACACGGCCACGCCATCAGCGTCTCCGGCCGTCAAGGAGATCGCATCGGCTACGACTACATCGACCACCTCGACGACCACCGCGCAGATCGAGTCTACTTCGATTACCTCGATCACGTCGCAGGCAAGGCCAAGATCTACGTCAACTTCGACTACGTCGACCACACCTTCGCGCGCGACGGAAGTCGCGTCGTTCTACCCCCCGCCCCACTCGCGTCTCTGTCAACTTACAAGATCGTCAACAAGCCAATCGCGCCCGCGTCGATGACGGCGACATCACTCCTCGCGTCAGCGGCGGAGATCGCGAGACTCCAGGGAAGGAGCCTCGGCAGCGACTGTGGTACCCACCACGTTGCGTCCATTTTCGGCTCCGAGCACGGCTCGGACGAAGGAAGCAGCAGTGGCAGCGCCCGGATCACTCCCCAGACATACCCCGCGCAAGTCTTCATGATCGGCCCGACGCAGGGCAACGGTGACGAACCCGCATACCCACTGGAGGTGGTCATGCCGGACCAGGTGACGCGGCTCACCATCACCCGAGAGATAGCAAGCAGAGCCCTGAAGCATGTCGAGGACGGCACGTACCCCCCACCAGACGCACCCCGGGAGGACCTTATGGCGGTCCAATACCTGCTACGGAAGGAAGGCGAACGACTCCACGCAGAGAAGGCCGAGCTACTCCGACGCAAGGAGGAGGCTGACGCGTCGAGCGCCAGGAGGGCCGCTTACTCATTCACTGCCTCAACAGAGGTCTCACAAGGAGCAAGGCGCCACAGAGCCCGTGTGCCCCTGATGACGGAGGCCGACCGCGCTAGAGTCACCCGCAACCTCGAATCATCATACATGAGCGAAGACGCAGACGGGATACCCGTCCCCAAAACGCCCGGAGCCGCGCTCATGGCAGTCGAAACATACCTGCGGCTGACGCAGCCGCCCGAGGGCGACTCGCGTGCTCTCCTCCACAAGCAGCAGATCATGTCTATCAAGGCAGTCGAAGAAGCTCTGATTAACAAGGCGCCGACAGAAAAAGTGCGAGAAGATCGGGCCGCCGCGACTGCGAGCCCACAGCACTCGCAGGCCCGGCGGCAAGACAACTGCGACAACCGCAGCCAGGCGAAGACCTCCGCAACGTCATCACACAGAGGATGGTGGACCGCAGCCGCACCTAGCGGACGGTCAGCACGCCCAATACTGACGACCGCAATGACGGCGACTTCGAGCCATGCGGCGCCGCATGCTTCAGCTTCAACATCCGCGACACAAGAATGCCCAAGGGCTTCAAGCTCACGGCAGAAGCAGTCAAGTACGACGGGAAGCAGGACCCGAGACTCTAGCTAGAAGACTACCTCATAGCCTGCAGTTGCCAGGGCGGTACTTCGACTATGGCCATGCAATACATCCAGCTGATGCTCACGGGCTCTGCACGCGGGTGGCTAAACACTCAACCCAAGAGCGCCTTCAGGACGTGGGACGAGTTCGCGGAGGCCTTCGTTAAGAGCTTCCTGGGGACGTACTCGAGACCGACGACTTTCGTCGATCTACAAGCATGCAAGCAAGGACGAGACGAGCCGCTCCGGTCGTACATCCAGCGTTGGACCCTGCTCCGCAACACCATGGAGACCGCCTCGGAGGACCGAGTGATGGATGCCTTCATGCACGGCGTCTCCCGCCGCGACCTCCGCGAGGAGTTTGGTAGGCTCCGGCCGAAGAACATGATCGAGGCATGAAGATAGCCAACCAGTGGGCAGACGGAGAGGACTCGGTCGCGATAGTTCACGCTACTCCCCAAAGGACGAAGCCGGACCAAGCAACTGGCGAGAAGGACGCCACAAGAAGAAGCCGCGACAACGGCAACGACTCAATCGAGTTAGTAGCGGCGGGATTCCAAACCCCCCACGATGATGAAGCGCGCGACAGCAGTCGCCAATACAGCCAGAGGCAGTACAGTCGAAGCGGCGATGACCAGAGTCGCCAATACAGCCAAGGGCAATACCATCGAAGCAGCGGCAACAGCTACCGCAGCGACGGGAGCCGTAAACGAGAGTGGCAGAAACGCATATTGAGCCCAGCGGAAGAGCTGGAACAACCCTGCAGGCACCACATGTTCAGGAACCCGAAAACGGGCAAGTGGGGATCCAACCACCTGTTGAAGGACTGTCGAAAGGCACGCAAGATATACGAAGCCATGCAGAAGATAGTCACTCCAGCACCCGCAGTGCAGCCAGCGCGCAGCTGGCCATCCAGGCAGCACCCGCACCCGCAGTCGCTAATCCAGCACAGGCGGCGGGAGCCTTTCCGCAGCAGCAGCAGCAGCCGCAGCAAGAAGCCCCACCAGCGGTCCATGACGCATATCCAGCGGCACGCGGACAACTCAACATGATACAGAAGGGGCGCCCCTCAAACAGGACCCAGAAGATCATCACTCGTCAAGTCTTCCAGGCCATCACCTGTCCACCTGCAGTACCCGACACCAATCACGTTCTCCAGAGCAGATCACCGCCTGCAGTACCACGACCCGGGCACGCCGCTCTGGTAGTCGAAGCTCTGATCGGAGATTACACCCTGAAAAAGGTGTTCATGGACGGAGGCAGCGGCATCAACATCATCTTTGCCGACACCCTCAGAAGGATAAACAGGCCAACGACAAACTTGATGCATCAGAGACCACCTTCCATGGCATAGTACCAGGGCAAGCAGTCACGCCCATGGGAACGATCACACTCGACGTCATCTTCGGCACACCCGAAAACTTCAAGAGGGAGTCGATCGACTTCGAGGTAGTCGACTGGAAGTCGCAGTACCACGCGATACTCGGGCGCCCAACCTTTGCCAGATTCATGGCGGTACCTCACTACGCCTACCTCATGCTCAAGATGCCTGGACCCAAGGGCGTCATCACGGTGCACGGCGACTTCGACCGCTCCAACAGCTGCGACCGCGAGTTCAGCAAGATCTCCGAGTTCTTCGGAATGGAAGAGCACTTCGAGGCGATGGCAGTCGACAACGACAAGACCATCTTCCCGCCACGCAAGAAGCCAGCCAAGGACGCCGCCTTCAACACGACTGACGACACAACAACTCATCAGATCCACATACGACACAATTAGAGCCATACGGCAAAACGTACACAGATAGGCATAGCCCTAGCGAGACCACGTCTCACACCATCGCCCTTGCGGCCACCATGTAACCTCATATCATCTTATATACAGATCAGACAAGCAGGATGTAGGTCTTTACCTCACCATGAGGGGCCGAAACTAGTAAATCCTTGCTTGTCAGCCGACGGAACTTCCAGCGCGCCATCTTCTCTCTCTCAATCAACCCGGGTACTCGACCTTGGACTTGCCAAGGTGATCCCTCGTCAATTGTTTTGTGCATCGGTTTGTGCTCTCCACGAGGATTCATGGAAGTTGAAAGTTTGTGAGCTTGTTACTCTTGGTTCATTGGACCCTAGAAGCCTTTGTGGTGGTTGAGACCTTTGTGGTCACTTGTAGCCGTTCGGGAGCCCCCAATCCAATTGTGGGTTGTGCCTCGGATTGGTGTTGTAAAGGCTCCGGATTCCGCCTTGAAGGATTCCGATTGTGGAAGGTGAACCAAACCTTTGTGGTGCGATTTATCGGAGAAGAAGGTGAAGCCTCTGTGGCGTTGAGATCGACCTTTGTGGTGCCTCACACCTCTCCAACGAGACGTACTCCCCTAAAAAGGAGAAACTCGGAAATACATCTTCGTCTCTGCGTGCCTCGGTTATTTCTATACTCGAGCTCTTTACTTATGTACTTACGTTGTGATAGCCTTCGTGCTTGAAGTATTCTATATTGCTATCACTTTGTTTCTTGTCTTGCTTAGCATAAGTTGTTGGTGCACATATGTGAGCCTAGTTTATTTAGGTTATTGGCTTGTTAATTTAAACACCTAGTTTTATTCCGCAATTATCAAGCCTAAACCGGAAAAGTTTTAATCGCCTATTCACCCCCCCCCCCCCCTCTAGGCGACATCCTTGTCCTTTCACATGTCCGCCTTGATCTTTTCCCTCTTCAATGGAGATCTTGCGCTCTTCAAAGGAGCATCTTGTCATCCACTTCTTCTCTTTGCCTTCATTTTTCTTTTCGGCCAATGCCACCTTGACCTCCAAGTGTTTGGCCATCATTGCTTCCTTTGCCTTCATCATCGATGCAATTTGGTCTTTCAAAGATCAAGCCTCCTTCTCCCTCTTAGCTTGCTCTTTGTCCATCTTTCTTCCATCCGGTTTTGTCCTTGTTTCTTCCTTCCCTTGGTGCATCATCACTATCTTCACCATCTTCCATCTTAGTGCACCTCTGTTTGGTACACCTTCTTCATCCCTCAACCTTCATTTCTCGCTATGCTCAAGAATCTTCCAACAATGTTGAAGCATGAAGGGCCGAAACTTGGAAGCCGGCATTTGCTTGAACCTTTCATGCGCAATGTGATTATAGTCATCGATTGTTACACTGGATGGCGTTTGTTCCTCACTTGCTCCAAACATCCACACCACCGACTACATGTTTGCTTGATGAAGTCACACCGGCCTCGGAGAGACCTCAATGACCGAAGTGACGACACCGGCATGAGCTTGTGATACTTGTCCTCAATGCGCCACCAATATCTTGCTCTTGTTTGAGCATTTCCCACACCGGCATCAAGTGAAACACTCTCCCATGCCCGGATCAATGTGGTGTCCTCCAACTCGGTGTAGTTGCTGCTCCGCTTTCCGAACCGTGGTCCATTTGCATCGAACTCATCCTCTCCAATTTCTTCGACGTCATCGTCGCCAAGTCTTTCTTCCTCCTCCCCTCCGGTCTCCCCTCCAGCCTCAGGTATCGCACGCGACGCGTCCCCCGGGTCAAGCGATTGACTCATGTCCGCGGGGCCACGCACGCCCGCGTCTCTTTCTCCCTGCTTTTTCCCCCATCTCGTTCGTGGAGAATACCACGACATCGTCTTCCAACCCTCGCCGCCGCCGCGACGGTGGTCAGCGCCCCCACGCCCCACTAGTAAGAGAATGTCTTTTAGTGGCGCACCAAAAAAGGATTATGTGGCGCATGGTGGGTGCGCCACAGAATCCTCGCCACAAAATTATTAATTCTGTGGCGCACACCCCACCGTGCGCCACAGAAATACCCAGATTTTGTGGCGCATGGTGCTGGGTGCGCCACAGAAAATATTTCTGTGGCGCACCCAGCACCATGCGCCACAAAATTGTTTTTTTGAATTTCAAAAAAATGGCGGCCAGATCTAGATCGAGATCTGAATCCAGATCTGGATCTAGATCTGACCGCCGGAATTTCGCCGAAATTTCGACGGAATTTCGTCGGAGCTCATGTTGCCCGTGGCCATGGCCATAGGTGGCTTGGCCGAGGTGGGTGAGTGGAGGATGGGGTCACCGGAGATGGTGGAGCAGGAGAAGGATGTCGTCGGAGGTCGCCGGAGGTGAGGTCGCCGGGGAGGAGGGTGTCGCCGGAGGAGGGTCGCCGAGTGGAGGAGGGTGTCGCCGGAGGTGGAGGTGGAGAGAGATCGCCGGGTGGTGGAGGAGGAGGAGGAGAGAAGAAGTGGAGGAGAGGAGAGGAGAAGGAGGAGGGAAGAAGTGGAGGAGGAGAGGAGAAGGAGGAGGGAGGAGAAGGGAGAAGAGAAGTGGAGGAGAAGGGGAGAGGAGAAGTGGAGGAGAAGGGAGAGGAGAAGTGGAGAAGTGGAGGAGAGAAGGAGAAAAGAGAGGGAGAAGAAGGAGAAAAGAGAGGAGAGAAGGGCTTGGGCGGGATTCAAATTTCGAATCCCGCCCAACAATTATGTGGCGCACCGGCCACCGTGCGCCACAGATTTTTTTTTCCAATTTTTTTGATTTTCTTTGATTTTGTAGAAAAAAATCTTCTTATTGAAATAACTTTTTACTCTTTGGAATTTCCCGAATCTGAGAAAAGTTCACCGGGTGAACCCGGTGAAATCGAGCTCCTTTTTTCTCACGATATTTTGATATATTAAACGTATTTTTTCGACATCGTATGCAAAAGTCATGCCCCTCCAAAGTTTTTTTTTCTGTTTTTTGCAAAAAAGGTCAAAATTCATATTTCAAAATTTCTATGCCAACTAGACACTAAAACGAAACTACATGTCAAAGGATTTTATTTTTTGAAATTTTTATCATTTTCTTTTCTTGTTTACAGAACTGAAAAGGCGATCCACGGGGGGTAGGCATGCGTGAGACAGAAAGAAAAAAATATGTGGCGCACCCACCTCCATGCGCCACAGAAATGTTACTTTTTGTGGCGCACCAGGCCACATGCACCATAGAAATGTCACTTTCTGTGGCGTACCAGGCTACATGCGCCACAAGCGCACACTCCCCATGCGCCACAGAAAGTCACATTCTGTGGCGCACATGGCAAGGTGCGCCACAGAAAGTGACATTTCTGTGGCGCATGTGGCCTAGTGCGCCACAGAATTTTTTTTTGTGGCGCATGGCTACTTGGTGCGCCACAAAAGTGATCCACAGAAAGGCACTTCCCTACTAGTGCCCGGACCTGCCCAGCGGTGGCCGCCGCCGTAGTACTCCTCTCGCCGGCCTCCTCCTCCCTCCCCCTCGCCGGTCGCCTCCTCTCGCTCGCCGCCGCATCCCTCCAGCGGGCGCCGCCCACCTCCCTCCACCGAGCGCCGGCGGCCTCCCTCCACTGTGAATCGACGCCGCCGTCCAAAAAGCGCGGATCCCGCGCGCCGCTTTCATCTCTCTGGCGAGTGCGCCGGGATCCCGCCATGGCTGCCGCCCCCATTTGATTCAACCGCCTCTGCCCACCGTGATCCGCGTGCAGCCTCCCGCCGCCGGAGCCTGTCCCCCTTTGCTGCCCTCGTGCTCATCTCCGGCGCCTCCTGGGCTAGAGAGAGCTGAATGAAATTGGAGGCCGGCCGTTCTGCAGCGGCAAGACGGTGATGTCGGCAGTACAGATGCTTCCTGTCGTGCGTGTACTGCCGAGGGCGGCAGCTCCCTGCAGTTCCGGTGCAGCCATCGGGAAGCACCTGCTTTCTTGGTTCCCTACAGACTGCAGTGCGAGGTCGGCTTGCTTCTCTTCGTCGTCCATGCAGTTGGCGCTCCTCAACATTTCTGTCTCGCCTCTGTTCTATACTTCTGATTGATTCAGAGAACGAGCAGCTAGCTAGTACTCTGATTGCTATTCACTCCACGTGTGCTGCCGTAGTATTTTTTCTTCTTTTTGTTGACATGTGTGTACTGCTCGATACTGAATACAGTACAAGTGAGTGTCCGATCTGAACAATGCTTGCTTGTTGGTACAACCGGTGTCTTTTACCCTAAACTAGTTACATCTCGAGGTTGACATGGCATCTCTGGCGAGATCGCGTCGCCACGCGCTGTCGAAGATGGAGGCTACGGCTCCCCAAAACCCTAGCTGCTCCAGCAAGCCGTCCCCGGCCCTCGACATCGCCGCCCCACACCCATGCTTATATGTGATGCTTCTGCTGCAATTTTGATTGTAGCAATTTTATTTTTTTGCTATATGTGGTGCAAACTTTTGTAAGGTTTGTAGCAATTTTATTTCTCATTTGTCGCGAATCCCCAAAATGATTGTAGCAATTTTGTCCCCTCTAATGATGTAATTTTTTTAATATGATGCAAATTTTTGAAAGATTTGTAGCAAAACAATTTATCTTTTTCACATGCCGCAACTTTTCTCTAAGAGATGCTGCAAATTTTTAGTGTTGTGCAAATTTTGAAAAGGGTTGTAGCAAAATATTTGTGGCTATGAGATCTCCGGCGAGGTCTCCGGTGTGCTCTCGGTGCTACTACAGGCAAGGCCGGGTGCTGCGAGGCAGTGGCGACGGTGCTACAACCGGCGACGGCGTGCTGCAAACAACATCGGTAGAAGCATTTTTCTTCATAGAAGCATTTTTGTGCGAATTCTGGTGCTTTCAATACATGGCGACAATGCTAACAACGGCTCGCGGCGTTGCTACCGGCGAGCTGACGATGCTACCGGCGTGAAGCGGTGTTGTTAATGACGGCACACGGCAATCCTACCGATGGCGCGCCGTTGCTACTGACGAGCCGACGATGCTACCGACGGTCGGCAATGCTACGAGCGGATGCTGCCTATGTATCGCGACGTTGCTACCGACGAGTCGGCAATGCTACCACGGCGCATGGCATTGCTACCGGCTAGCCGCGATGCTACCGAGGGCGCGCGACGCTGCTAGCGGCAGCGCGCGTTTTGCTCCGTAAAAGAGTCGCGTGGTGCTGCAAGCGCCTACCATGTGTTGTTGCATCGGCGACGCCACGTCGGATTCGATATGCTGCAACCGTTCCCGACGGTGCTACCAGCCATGGACGGTGGAGTCGATATGCTGCAACCCATTTCGTAGAAAAAATTGCTACAAATAGAACCTTTTTTCCATAGAAGAAGTATTTGCTACGAGCAGAACAAAAAAATTGCTACAAATTAAACTTTTTGCTTCATAAAAGCATTTTTGCGATTTGAGAGGAAATTGAACTTTTGCTACAATAGTACAAAAAAATTATTACAGACGAACCGTTTTGCTTCATAGAAACATTTGCGGGATTTTGGTTGAAATTGGACTTTTTGCTACAATAGCACAAAAATCTTAGTACCGCGAACCGTTTTTGCTTCATAGAACCATTTGCGGGGATTTTGATTAAATTTGGACTTTTGCTGCAATAGAAAAAAATTCTTATTACGCGCGAACCGTTTTTGCTTCAATGAAGCAAAAGTGGGATTGGTGGAATTTGGGGGTCAGGGAGGGACACGTGTCAGCACGGGACCCGGGGATTTTCCTCCGGGGACGCCTAGTGCTGTCCTTTTGGTTACGGCTCAGGATTTCGGGTTACCGGGCGGTAACCGAGTTTCCTGAGCACCCACGGGAAAGGTGCTTAACGGTCAAAAAATCCCAAAAATTTTCGAATTTTTTGAATTTGAACACAAACAATAATAAGATAAATAAGATGTATTTGCTTTGTTCCCTCGTACAGGTCCCGTGTTCGAATTCCCGGCATGTATCATCTTTTTGAGTATTTTTCGTTCTCTGTACGATTAAATCTCCAAGAATAAGAAAAAACAGTATACTACGAGGTTTGAACCTGAGACCTGGATTGTAGGTATCCAACATAATGGTAGCATACCGCTAGGCTGAACTAACTGTTGTGCATATTTTAAGCGTAAGGGCTAAATAACCCAGTTAATAATATTTGAATTCAAAATTTGGATTTCAAATTTGTCCGGTAACCATCCGGGATTTCTCAGTTATCGCGGTAACCGGGAATCCCGAGCCCCCCCCCCCCCCCCCCCCCCCCCCCCCCCCCCCCCCCCCGGGAAAAATAAATTCGGGAACAAAAACCTGGTTGTCTAGTCATCACTGTGAGTGGCTTGCTACAATGACGGATGATAAGAGCATTGGACTACGGTTTGTGCATTGGTTCACTCCATACCGGCATATAACTGTATTCTATGGTAAGCCATGTTTTATTTTTCATTTTCATCTTTTTGTGTGTTATTTTTTATGTCTTCCTAATTTTCTTGAGTTTGAAAATATTTTTTCTCCTTTATGTGCATAAAAATTTCCAGGAAGTTGTTTCACATATGGGCATCCCCATGAGCAGAAGTCTCATTGGTGATGTTAGTTTACGAGCTGTTCTACCTGTGCTGGACTTGGCCGGTTAGCCAACCCACCCGGAATATTTGCCTTTTTTAAAAATAATACCAGGAGAACTGTTCTATCTGTGTTCTACTTGTTTGTCTTTTAACACATTACAACGCTTTTACCCAATCATTTTGCACAGTCCAAAATGGTCGTTGGTATTTTTAGGAAATGGCTCATCTAACGTTACGTTACCCTGAGGTGGGCTCACTGACATGTGGGCCCACATGTCAGCCACCCCACGGCACCAATTAGCTACGTCAGATGATCCTAGTGGGTATTTTCACTGAGGTCTCAGAAAATAGGCTGAAACTAAGTGCATGCAAGAAATGGTGAATTCAGAAAGGCCAAAACCTACCTGTTTACTAAAGGAAAACAGATATTTAATCATTCTCTCATCTGTTTGATTTGTACTGCTGTCGGCGTATAATTGGCTAGCCAAAAAGAATGATTGTTACCAAATTCAAAAACAGCTATTCGTTAGTCTCTCTCTATTAAACCCAGGTTGCACATGTTTGACTCAAACTTCTAAGCTAGGGCAGATTTATACTGCTAGTATTGAGTGCTAGAGACAAATCTGAAAACTTCTTGAGGATAAAATCTGACCTTGTTTTTTCGGACTGAGCTCGAGAGGACAGACATCAGCTTTTTATGGAAGTGACTACTCTTATCGTAATCTTGGACCTGCTTCTTGAGGCGGTAATACTCAACATCATCGAGGATGTCTTCAGCTTCGTAGATAGCAGACTTCAGATCACGGAACAACTGCTCGAGACGAGACCTGTGTGGGCTGTCCTCCACCAGTTCCACCACCTGCTCCAGCAATAAGATCTTTGGTTCAAGTTGTCTCAACCCCCCAGCTGCGTCAAAGCTGAGGATGGAGGAGTACTTGTAAAGATCAGAAATGACAGGTGAGGCGACCCACCCTAGGGCTTTGACGCCCCATCCTATGCCGACAGCAGCAGTCACCGGATCAGGCATCGATGAATACCCTGCAGTTCAAAAAGGGACCGAAGGAAGTTCATGGTCAGTTCAAACACACACACACACACAAATCTGTCTAGAACATATTTGAATATATAATGTGCTTTGTGAGCTAGGTTTTCTTGGGTCTGTTCTGTTGTTGCAGCCAGTAATGAGTGCAGTGCAGGTAGCTTATCTCTACAATATCTAAGCTCTCTAGGATTTGAGCTCCTAGGTTAAGCCACGTGTCAGTATCTCATTGGTTCCTGCTAAATATATTGGTGTACATCAAGTTGAGGTCAGAATAATAATATCCGTTAGTTTAGTTGAACACACAAAATTTAGAGATGAATTTTCTAACAACCGCACAGGAATATATGAGCTGTTTTCTCTTAAACCATATCCAATAGCTTATATATTTTAGGGTCTAAGTATTTTCAGGACATATGAGGCCAAAAAAACGTTTCTCGAACAACTGTAATTGATGTAAATTTTGTTCAAATTTATCGAGCAGTCAAAAAAAAAACACCTTATGCTGCAAAATGCAACACTTTGGCTTTGGTTACTGCTAAATGGAAAAAAGGGAAACGTGGGCACGCCAACTTCTAATTGAAAGTTTCATGTCGCCCTCCCACCTCTTCTCTGGTGACCGCGCTGCCTCCTCTCCCATCACTTTGGCCACGAACTCGCCGCTCTGTCACAACTTATACTGATTTGGCCGTGAATTCACCGCCTTTTATCGAAGGCATAGTAGGGATTTGACCTTGAGGGTTGTCATTGGTCTCCTCCCCCACGCTACCATCGTTTTCTGGTTGTCCATAGCTTCAGCTGGCGAGCCACCCGAGCAACCCTCCTCTCCTCCCCTCCTCACCGTGCCTCCTCCTTCCCTACAAGCACGCGCACGCGCACGAGCGGCTCATGCAAGATCTACCTCCGGCTGTACCTCGACCAACCCCCGCTTCACTAAGAGTCCTCTGCCTCCATGCACGAGGCGCAGGGCTCGCCAACTGGTAATTGAAAGTTTGATGTTGCCCTCCCACCTCTTCTCTGGTGACCGCACTACCTCCTCTCACATCGCTTTGGCCTCGAACTTGCCGCTCCGCACAACTCTTATGGTCGTGAATTCAGCACCTTTGATCGAAGGAAGTAGGGATTCAACCTTGAGGGTTATCGTTTCTCTCCTCCCCACGCGACCACCATCACTTCCTGGTTGTCCATAGATTCAGCCGACGAGACACCCGAGCAACCCTCCTCTCCACCCCTCCTCATCGTGGCTCCTCCTTCCCGACAGGCGTAGGGCTTTCCTCGAACGGATATTAAGAAATTTAAATTTGATACTTGTGCATTATATGGTTATACTGCTGATACTACTGATACCTGGCCACCTACAATAGTTGCCTATAAAAAAATTATGAATTTGTACCTGATTTGAGCGACTCATGTTACTCAAATAACATGTCATGTATTGATTAGCGTAATAGTACCTTTGGGGCGCAGCAAAGCGCGCCATCTTCTTCTAGTTCTTAACTAAAAGACTTGAAAACTTGCACGGAACGAACAAACAAATTAACTTTTAGATCAAAGGCTTGAAGAGCCCGGACTTAAATTAATGAAGCCACGACGGCAGACACGCCTCGGGCAACAATCAAACCAAAGATAGGAAAAAGAAGCTTCGCTTGGACCTCCAAGGCCATCGTCTTCCACTGCAGACGCCATGGGAAGCGAGTTGAGACGATGCAGGAGGCACGACCAACGGGAGAACGTAGCCACGCCGAAGCTTCACACGAACGCCACCATCAATGCGGCACAACCCAGGAGGGGTGCATTGTCGTGTCCACCAACGACCAAGGGTGATCCACCAACCACCAGGCAGCTCGCGCAGAGTCCAGCTGTCAGAGATTTTTTTTACATGCGACCCCCTGATGACCCACAAGTATAGGGGGTGTATCGTAGTACTTTCGATAAATAAGAGTGTCGAACCCAACGAGGAGCAGAAGGTGCTGACAAGGAGTTTCGGTAAAGGTTTCACTGTAAATGCTAGCAGACAAGTTTTTAGGGGTTTTTGATATAGCAGGTAAATAAAATGCGAGTAAGTAAAAGACAGTAATAATAATTGCAGCAGTGGCCCAATCCTTTTTAGAGCAAAGGACAAGCCGGTTGGTTTACTTATGATGACAAAATGTTCTTGAGGACACACGGGATTCTAGTCAAGTGCTTTCGCTTCACATAGTTGATTAATCTTTATTGTTTTGATAAGTGTTGTGTGGGTGAACCTATGCTAATGCACCGCCCTTACTTGGACTAATACATACTTGTGATTATACCTCTTGCAAGCATCCGCAGTTACAAGAAAGTAATTAAGATAAATCTAACCACAGCCTTAAACTCTGAGATCCTACGCTCCCTTGTGCACCGGTATACTAACGGGGGTTTAGGTTTCTGTCACTCCGGCAACCCCACAATTAGCAACCAAATACACAATGCACTCCTCTAGGCCCATAAAGGTGAAGTGTCATGTAGTCGACGTTCACACGACACCACTAGAAGAATACACCACAACTTAAATATCAAACCATTAAATATTACTCAACATAATTCCACTACTAACAGCGTGACTTCTCCCATGTCCTCAAGAACTAATCGAACTACTCACGAGACATCATATGGATCATGATCAGAGGTGATATAATGATGGATAACGATCTGAACATATACTTTAATTCACCGATAAAACTCAATAGCATCAACCACAAGGAGTAATTAACACCGGGAGAGTTTCCCCTATGAACTAAACAAAGTATAGCCCTAGATGTTACAGCGGAACGAGATGGTGCAGCGGTGATGGTGGTGATGGCGGTGGAGATGATGATGATGATCCCGATGAAGTCCAGCGCGATGACGATGAGGATGGCGATGATCTCCCCCTCCGGGAAGGAATTTCCCCGGCAGATTTCTCCCTGCCGGAGAGCTTTTCTCTCTCTGTGGTTTCCGCCTCGTGGAGGCGGCGGAATATTTTCTCACGGACTCCCCGTGTCTTAGGGTTTCTGGGGGATGAAGTACGCGAAGGGGGAGCGCCTGAGGTGGGCCAGGGGCACCACACCTGGCCAGGGCGCGGCCAAGGTGGGCCCCGCGCCCAGGGGTGGTGTGGGCCCCTCCTGGCCCATCTCAGCCTCCCCTTTTGGCTTAGTCCATCTTCTGATAAAATAGGAACATCTGTCTTCTCGGAAATATTTTTAGTGCTCCAGAAATATAGTGCCTTGACGTTGCTTTTTCCAGCTGAAATCTGACTCCGGCAGTTAATTATCCAATGATCATCAAACATGCAAAATAAGACAAAATAACATAAGTAACTCCTCTTAATATGAAATATATCATTGAATAACAGTAAATTATGCTATAAAATAGTGATGCGAAATGGACGTATCAACCCCCCAAGCTTAGACCTCGCTTGTCCCCAAGCGAAAGCTGAGCTCAGTAAACTAGAACAAAAGTTTATGGAGTGAAGCGTCGATAATAAAGAATACGGACAAGAAGCATCAGTAATTACTAAACAACACACTCATTTTAAACAGCAACTACTCTTCATATAACCTAACTTGAACATGAGTAGTGAAACAACCACAATAAAAATACACGAAGGAAATTATAGATTAGTAATGGCACACTTCATTCTTGGTCATAGAACAATAAGCAATCAATACTTATCTTTCGAAAGGAGTCTTTATATTAGAGCTTATATTGCAGAATTTCCACACTCAATTATCACACCTTCTTTACAGTCATTGATAACTTGCAAAGCTATATTCTTAGAGGCAAAAGTATTTGTGCTAAGACAAGAAAGGATAAAGAACATGATTGACAATATTAATGATATATATGGTTGAATCACAACAACTCAAATGCTTGCTCAAGGAAGAAGGAAATAGGTGTACTGACTCAACATGAAAAGTAAAAGAAAGGCCCTTCGCAGAGGGAAGCAGGGATTAAGTCATGTGCTAGAGCTTTTAAGTTTTTGAAATCATATAGAGAGCAAAAATTAAGTTTTAAGGGGTGTTTGTTAATTGTCAACGAATGGTAGCGGGTGAAAACAGTATTCTCCCTGTCAAACAGACTTTTAAGAGCGGCTCCCATGAAGGACGTTATTTCTACCAGCAAGGCAGATCATCCCTCTTTCTCTTTGGTTTACACACACAGTATTTCACTGTTTGTCATTGCTTACTGATGAATCAGGGCAAAAGTGTGAAGAGAATTAATGGTTAAAGTTGTAATTAATTGGGACTGGGCACCCGTTGCCAGCTCTTTTTGCAAGTTATTGGATAAGCGGATGTATATGCCACTAGTCCAGGTGTAAAGTCTGTTTGACAAGTAGAATAAAGGATAACCACACTACTTCCTCATGAGCTAGTAAACATTGACACAAAAGGGAATAATAACATTTTGAATAATTTAAAGGTAGCACATGAAAAATTTACTTGGAGTGGCAAAGAAATACCACATATAGGAAGTTATGGTGGACACAAATGGCATGGGTTTGGTTCAAGGATTTGGATGCACGAGAAGCATTCCCTCTCAGTACGGTGGTTAAGGCTAGCAAGGTCATGTAGCAAGCATAAAAGTTGGGGGATACACACAAATATATATATAATAGAAGCAACCATGCTATCTTCCCTGTAAGCACAAATGTTTTAACTCAAAGAATACTAATCTTATTGGCTAGCAAGAAAGAAAGATAAAGGGATAATATTTTTGCATGTAATTCCCTCCTTCTACTTAAGTTTTCATGGTATTGCTACTAATGACCAATACTAAGTTTGCCACAACTAATATAATTTACTTAATGTACCCAAAAGTGGCGTCAATACTAATGGCAAGATCAGCACATAAAGAAGATTGCAGGCTAAAATAAAATGTACCGAAAGTAAAGGTGGAACTTCTCATTAATATTCTGAACAAGACACACTCAAACCAACGGATACATGGATAACTAAAGGATTGACACTCCACATCGCAAACCATCTTATAAGATAACTTCTCTACTCATGATATGACCACGAAATTATAAAAACGAAAGGATAAAGATGATACTGGGCACTCCCCCAAGCTTGGAACAAGCCAAGGGAGTGCCATTACCCCTTGACGATTTAGGCTTGATCTCTTGGTGGTGAAGAAGACTCCTCGTCATCAAATTTCCAAGGCAGAGGCTCCCCATCAACGAAAGAGGATTTGGTTTCCAAGAACCTGAAACTAGCAGCTGAGCTTATGCGTTTGAACCTAGCTTCATACTCACAGTTTTGGTTTTGAAGATCGTAAATTTGCCCTTGTAACTTGGATGTAGTTTTACTAAGTGCGAAGATGTTATCCCACAGCTTATCAGTCTCCTTCTTGTGTTCATCAATAAGCTCATTAATGATCTTGTGGTTGATCTCCACTCCGCGCTCTATCATCTTCTGGTACCGGAAAACTTCATGCTCTACTTCTTCTAGCCTAGCCTTCATGTCCCCTTCAACCTTGGGTCCCTTGACATCTTCTCGAACAAGGACTCCATCCACAAGCCGCATCTCTTGAGGGTGCTGCTTTAGCTCATTGATGTATGGGTTGACGACGTTCTTGAAGAAGGTATCCTTCGGAGCCCCGGATGAAGACATCTTCTAATCCTGGAGCTAAACCTGGCAGAAACAGCTCGAAAACAAAACTCGACGAAAACACGTTATACGGACCTCGGGAGATCCGGGTGATTATATAGCAAAAAGTTTTACGACAAAAGGAAGGTACAGGACGAAACGGGGTCGGAGACGGGCTCCGAGGTGCCCACACGCACCCACGGCGCGGCCAGGGTGGGGCCCGCGCCCAGGGGGTGTGGTGCCCTCGGGCACCGTTTCCTACCCTTTTCCGACTCATAATTTTCCATATTATGTAAAAACAATAAATATTTAGGTTGAAAAGTAAATCGCGAACTTTTTCTTACCGAAACTGTTACCTATTCCAAATCAGCTTTTGCAGTTGTCTGAATTTGACTTTTTATAAAATCCTCTGGAGTTACCACTTTGATAAGATCAACATCTTCATTATAAGAATCTCCAGAAATGTAATGCTTGAGTCTTTGACCATTAACCACTTGTGGTCTGTCCCCATCTAGTGAATTGATTTTAATCGCACCTGAGCGATAGACCTCCTCAATGATATAAGGTCCTTCCCATTTTGAAAGTAATTTTCCTGCAAAAAATCTGAGACGAGACCTATACAATAAAACTTTTTCACCTACGTTAAATTCTCTCTTAAGAATTCTTCTATCATGCCATTGCTTAACTTTCTCTTTAAAGAGCCTAGCATTTTCATAAGCTGCATTTCTCCATTCATCTAAAGAATTCAAATTAAGCAATCTCTTTTTACCGGCAAGTTTAAAGTCTCTATTAAGTTCTTTCACCGCCCAATAGGCTTTATGTTCTAATTCTAAAGGCAAATGACAAGCTTTTCCATAAACCATTTTGTAAGGAGACATTCCCATAGGATTTTTATAAGCAGTTCTATAAGCCCACAAAGCATCGTTAAGCTTTTTAGACCAATTTTTTCTAGATTTATTAACAGTCTTTTGCAAAATAGACTTAATCTCTCTATTTGACAATTCTACTTGACCACTTGTTTGAGGATGATATGGTGAAGCAATTCTATGATTAACATCATACTTAGCTAAGTTTTTCTAAAAGCACCATGAATAAAATGAGAACCCCATCAGTCATGAGATATCTAGGCACACCAAACCTAGGGAAGATAATATCTTTAAGCATTTTTAATGATGTCTCACCATCAGCACTAGAAGTTGGTATAGCTTCTACCCATTTAGTAACATAATCAACAGCAACAAGTATGTGAGTATAACCATTTGAGGAAGGAAAAGGACCCATAAAGTCAAATCCCCAACAGTCGAAAGGTTCAATAACAAGAGAATAATTCATAGGCATTTCATTACGTCTACTAATGTTACCTACTCTTTGACATTCATCACATGATAAAACAAATTTTCTAGCATCTCTAAAAAGGGTAGGCCAATAAAAACCTGATTGTAGAACCTTTTGCGCAGTTCTATCTCCAGCGTGATGTCCTCCATAAGCACTTCCATGGCATTTGCTCAATATTTCTTTCTGTTCATACTCAGGAACACATCTTCGCATAATGCCATCTACTCCTTCTTTATACAAATGTGGGTCATCCCAAAAATAATGCCTCAAATCATAAAAGAACTTTCTTCTTTGCTGAGCTGTAAAGGTCGGAGGCAAATACTTGGCAACAATAAAATTAGCATAATCAGCATACCAAGGACTTTCGCGTGAGCTTACCTTTATCGCAGCCAATTGTTCATTTGGAAAACTATCATTAACAGGTATAGGATCATCTGAAATGTTTTCTAATCTAGACAAATTATCAGCAACAGGATTTTCAGCACCTTTCCTATCTACGATATGTAAATCAAATTCTTGCAGTAAAAGTACCCATCTTATTAACCTAGGCTTAGCATCTTTCTTTTCCATAAGGTATCTAATAGCAGCATGATCAGTGTGAATAGTAACTTTTGAATCAACAATATAAGGTCTAAATTTATCACAAGCAAAAACAACTGCTAAAAATTCCTTTTCAGTAGTAGCATAATTCTTTTGAGCGGCATCAAGTGTTTTACTAGCATAATGAATAACATTTAACTTCTTGTCTACCCGCTGTCCAAGAACAGCTCCTACAGCAAAATCACTAGCATCACACATTATTTCAAAAGGTAAAGTCCAATCAGGAGGTTGAACAACAGGAGCTGTGATTAAAGCTTTTTTAGAGTTTCAAAAGCTTCCTTGCAATCATCATCAAAAACAAAAGGTACATCTTTTTGAAGAAGATTAGTGAGGGGTTTTGAAATTTTAGAAAATCTTTAATAAACCTCCTATAAAAACCGGCATGACCGAGAATACTACGGATACCTTTCACATCCCTTGGACAGGGCATTTTCTCGATTGCTTCAACTTAGCTCTGTCCACTTCAATGCCTCTTTCAGAAATTTTGTGCCCTAGGACAATTCCTTCATTAACCATGAAATGACATTTCTCCCAATTAAGAACAAGATTTGTCTCCTCACATCTCTGCAAAACTTTATCAAGATTGTGCAAGCAATTATCAAAGGAAGTTCCGTAGACGGAAAAATCGTCCATGAATACTTCCACAATTTCTCACAAAAACCATGAAAAATAGCAGACATGCATCTTTGGAACGTAGCAGGAGCATTACACAAACCAAAAGGCATACGTCTATAAGCATAAGTTCCATAAGGACAAGTAAAAGTTGTTTTCTCTTGATCTTGTGCTTTAACAGCAATTTGTGAGAATCCAGAATAACCATCAAGGAAACAAAAATGGGTTTTCTTAGACAACCTTTCTAACATTTGATCAATAAAAGGCAAAGGATAATGATCTTTCTTAGTTACTTTATTGACCTTTCTAAAATCAATGCACATCCTATATCCCACTACTACTCTTTGAGGAATAAGTTCATCATTTTCATTTGGTACAACAGTAACTCCTCCTTTCTTAGGGACACAATGCACAGGACTTACCCATCTACTATCAGCAATAGGATAAATTATACCAGCATCAAGAAGTTTTAATACCTCATTTCTTACCACTTCTTTCATCTTAGGGATCAAGCGACGCTGATGCTCAACAACAGGTTTTGCATCGGGTTCAATGTTGATGGCATGTTGACATATAGTAGGAGAAATCCCCTTTAAATCATCCAAAGTGTATCCCATAGCTCCTCGATGTTTCTTTAGTACTTCTAATAACCTTGCTTCTTCATTACCTGAAAGTTTAGAACTAATAATAGCAGGATATACTTTCCTTTCATCAAGATAAACATACTTAAGATTATCAGGTAACGGTTTTAAATCGAAGACAGGATCTTCCTTAGGAGGCGCTGAGGTACCCAAATCTTCCACAGGCAAATTATGCTTAAGTATTGGTGGTTGACGAAGAAAGGCATTGTCAATCTCATTCCTCTCCTCCATAAATACTTCACTTTCGTGTTCCTCCATGAATTGCTGCAAGGCATTGTTAGGAGCAACAGCAATAGAAGCAAGTTGTTCAACTTGAAAATTCTCATTAGGTAATTCAGTTTCATAAAGTTGTTTACCAAACTTAGAGAAATTAAACTCATAAGATTCTCCATTAAATTTAGTGTAAATTTTCTCTTTCTTACAATCTATAATGGCACCACATGTATTCAAGAAAGGCCTACCAAAAATAATGGGACACGCTTTACTAGCAACAGAACCAAGTACTAGAAAATCAGCAGGGTATTTAGTCTTACCACATAAAACTTCAACGTCTCTCACAATACCAATTGGGGAGATAGTTTCTCTATTAGCAAGCTGAATAACCACATCAATCTCCTCAAGTTCGCAAGGACCAATTTCATGCATAATTTCTTTATAAAGATCAAAAGGAATAGCGCTAGAACTTGCACCAATCTTATATTTACTAATTGGAGGCACCATACGAGGCTCCACGTTAATCCTGAGGTTTAGCAAACGTCATCCATCAGATTAATCCATGATTTAATTCTAAGCGTAGGATTAAGCGCACGAAGAGGCCCTCGCCTCCTCCACCCGCGTAACCCCACGATCTCATCTCTCTTTGGTACCGGCAGGGAAAAACGATTTCTAATCGTCGCCTTCTCATCGCTGACCAATCTGCTTGCACTTTTCGCCTCCGGAAGAAAAATCAATCTGATAGCGGCGAGTCCGGTGGAGTCATGCAGCTGGCTGCTTCTCCGATTGGTTTCTTCGTGTTGCACTGGCGTCCCAAACTCATGGCGGCGGGAGTTCCAAGGACCGTCACCGTGTTTTACTAGCTTCTCATGGCAGCGTGATTTCTAGCATCGGGTCACCATGTTCTGTCAATCTGTCTAGCAGCCGGTCTCCTTCAGTAAAAACAGCAATTGAGTTGACGGTCAAGATGGGGAAAAACAGCTTCCGTCTTTCCATGCGCGATGCGCCGCCGCGTGCGGCAGCAGCAGCGAATTTAATTTGTGCCCTCCTGTGCACAGTACACACTCGGCTCCAAGCGTTGTATCCTACTCTCCATTATGCACTAATCTGTTTCTACTCCTATTTTCTAATCAGATTCAGAAAATGCTAGATAGCCTCTGCAGCCTATCCACCGAAGAAATATCAGGTGATTAAACTGCATGTATGCTACGAGGCACTACTGCTACGAGGCTGGCTTGATCATCCGATTATTTATGTTGCATACCGTTGCATGCATGCTCAAGCTTGGTTCTATCCCATCTCGGTGACTAATTTGTTACACTGGTCAATTAATTCTTTACATACATAGGAAACGACAGACGCGAGCTTGGACACGTCTCCTCTCCCGCAACAGAGGCGATTTTTCTGGAACCACCCCGCTTCTCCACCTCACCGCCGGCGACTCGCTGGTTCCCCTCCCCTCCGCCGGCCGCTCCGGCGGCGGGAGGTGGGGGGAACCCCGATTCCCAGTGTGTACATAGCGTAGGAGTTTGCAGGATCCAAGACGGCGGCGCTTTGGCGACGGAGGCGCGGCCGGAGTTGGTTTTGTTGGAGATGCTCGTCCTCGTCGGCGGTGGAGCTCGGTGGAGGTCCACGGTGGAGCATCTCCTCTCTCGTGCTCGAAGTCCTCGGGGCTTCCGTGTGCGAGCTACCCCTCCCGGTGTCCGGTGCGGCGGAGCCGGTTTGAGTTCCTCGGAGATCTGGCGTCAGATCTGGGCCGGGTGGTTGCTGGCGGCGGCGAATGGAGGATCTTCGGATTTCGAGGTTCGACGACAACCCGCGCGCCTGGGGTCTTCTCTGTATCCAAGCGTTCGTGGAGAAGCGGCGGCGGCCACGCCATCGGCACGTCCTCATCGCCGGCGACGACCTAGGGTTGCAGTAGGACTTGTGTGTAATTTTACTTTCAAGGAGGTCCTTTCTGTAATTGTTCGGATCTGATGTATTCAGGTTTCCCCGCAAAAAAAAAAAAAAATTAATTAATTAATTCTTTACATAGTGCTGTAGGGTGATTTCAACGATTTACGGTGTCACGTGCAAGTGCAAAGGCACGTAGAGGACCACCCTTTTTAGGGCATTAAATTCAGGTATGTGTTGAGGGTGTGCCATCGCGTTCTCATGGTGCAAGTATTTCTTTTTTTAACGGACTCATGATGCAAGTTGATGCGTACTATAGGATACGCCTCACATGTTTTCTAATGAAACATTAATACCGATGTACAGTAATTGGTTTTGTTGCATGTACGTCTGAATTTCAGGCTTCACGGTGATTTATCTCATGAGGGTGCCATACAAGATAATACGCAGAACCTCTGTAAGTACATCCAAAAAAATTATGTTCCTCTAGGATTTAAGATCATATACCTGTGGTAAAACCGATGTACTCTATTGTGGTTATCTGTTATTAATTTATATAGTACACTGGTCCATCAAAGGTAAAGCCCTCTTCACAATTGTATAGAATGTTTAACTAACTGATATAGCTCAGAGTTGCGCTAAAACCGATCTACTCTATTGTGGTTATCTGTTATTAATTTACATTTGAAAAAAGTAGTGTATCTAAATTTCTTCAAGCATTATTAGGCCCTCTGGTATTTATCCAGACACATGTGTTTTCTGCAGTGGTATTTCCATGGTACGTTAATTACTTCTACTCTCTTACTGCATTATGTGTGCATAGTTTAATATTTTCATGCTATGAAAATTTGCAATATCACATTTAAGAATCATGTATACATATCCATGTGGGAGGTAAATCAATAGTGAACAGGAATAGTCACGTCTAATTTTCCTACATAATTCCATATTAGTTAGGGTCATATAGGTTATGCGGCTTATTGTACTGCATATATAAATTCAGGAAGCTGAACTACGTGCAAGTGCATTTCCTTCGTCAGAAAATTGTTGAAACATTCTAGAGTTCTTCCATGAATAATATTTACTTTGAAAGAAAATTCCCCCATTCAATTGGTGGGATATTATGGAGCTGAATAGCTGAAGATTGGTGACAATATGGGGAGTTTAATGCTGATGTTTGATGACAATCATGTTTAAGGTACGCACACCTTTTTCCCTTTTCTACACATTGTACAACTCCTTAGATGTAGGTCTTTGAAATACAAATTGGAAGCTATACCTAAGTAGATGAAAGTAGCAGCCAGCGTGTGTATGCTGAATAATTTAAGGACTGGGCATTTTCAAGGTGGTTCAAACGCCCAAAACATGTGTTCCCAGTTCCTGTAAAGATGAAATATATTGAGGCTACTAATCAAGATCACCTCCAGATATATGCGGCAATATATGGTGGAGAAGAAAAGTACGTGTTCCCAAAAGGCCATGCCCCAAATATTTGAGAAAATGACCAATCTATGCTTGAAGAAAAAGTTAAGAGAGTCTGATTTATATTTGGATAATTTGAGTTTAATAAATCCTGATCCCAAACTTCAGGTAGAAAGAATATTAAGCAATAGGCTGTTATTGGTCAACATAATGTGGATTTGGATGTATTATCGTTTAGTCAAATTTAAGAGAGTTCGGTTTATATTACGCAATATATTAAAACACATCCTCATTGACATAAAAAAAATCATAAATGATACAATAAAAGCTCAGTAAGGTTATTATCGAAGGAATTTCTTGGATTCCCACTCTCCGGTAGCATACAAATATTATAATTCATATTTTCACCCTTATGTTTGTAAGTTCTTAAAAATTATGTTACACAAAATTTCCACTAAAAAATATTTCAAAACATCCATTACTTAATTCTGAAAATCTCTAGCCCGTGCAAGTGCACGGGTTGACGACTAGTATCACATAAACCATAATAGCATTGTTCTCCTATTTTGACTGAAAGCACAGGAACACTTGTTTTCCTATCTCTACCGGGATGTGAAACAATATTAGAGGCATCTTCACAAAAGATAATATGTCCTCCTTCTACATTTTCAGTTACCAAATCCTTTACTATTGCTATTGTGGGTTCTACCGCTATTTGTTCAGCAGGTTCTAAAGCTTTCTTTGCACTTTTATTAACCACACTAGCTATGATAGAATGTTCCCTAATTTTAACAGGAAAAGGTGGTTTCTCAATATAAGGTTCTGGCAAGATACGATCAACTGTATGAACTTCAATGTTTTTAGTATTGGCAGAATTAGTATTATCTTTGTAAGGCAAATGATACTTATTGCAACTTTCTTTAGGAATATCAAGATAAGAGGCAAAAGCCTTGTAACAGTTTGCAATCACTTGAGAATCAAGACCATACATATCATAGAGATTACGAAAATTATCAGTATTCATAAAAGTTTTAATGCATTCGTAATCATGCTTTATACCTGATTCTCTACCTTTGTCGTTCTCCCATCCTTCAGTATTTTCCTCAATCCGATCAAGAAGGTCCCATTTAACTTCCTCTTTATTACGCGTAAATGATCCAGCACAAGAGGTATCCAATAGAGTTTTATCTTGAAGAGAAAGCCTTGCATAGAAGTTATCAATAACAACATTACCAGGAAGCTCATGAATGGGGCATTTGAGTATTAATGATTTCAATCTCCCCCACGCTTGGGCAATACTTTCTCCATCATGAGGCCAAAAATTATATATATGATTCCGATCTTGATGAATTTCACTAGGAGGATAAAATTTAGAATAAAAGAGAGGCACAATCTCCTCCCAGCCAATAGAACGCCCATTTTTCAGCATCCTATACCATTTTGCAGCTTTACCAGTCAACGATATAGAAAACAATTTCTTCTTGACCTCTTCCATTGAAATACCTGCACACTTGAACAACTCGCATAATTCATGAATAAATAGCAAATGATCCCCAGGAGGGACAGTTCCATCTCCTGCATAGCGGTTATTCGTAACTCGTTCAACAATTTTCATAGGTATTTTAAATAGAATTACTTGATCAGGTGGTTCCTCTTCTACTACCTTAGCAGTGGTAGTAGTATTTCCAAACAGGGATTCAAATGGAGATCTCTCCATGATAAAATAAAGTAGCAAGCAGAAATAAAAATAGCATCTACAGTAAAAGTTTCCCTTACCAATTCCACTTACCAATAGCGCTTCACTCCCCGGCAACGGCGCCAGAAAATAGTCTTGATGACCCACAAGTATAGGGGTGTATCGTAGTACTTTCGATAAATAAGAGTGTCGAACCCAACGAGGAGCAGAAGGTGCTGACAAGGAGTTTCGGTAAAGGTTTCACGGTAAATGCTAGCAGACAAGTTTTTAGCGGTTTTTGATATAGCAGGTAAATAAAATGCGAGTAAGTAAAAAACAGTAATAATAATTGCAGCAAGTGGCCCAATCCTTTTTAGAGCAAAGGACAAGCCGGTTGGTTTACTTATGATGACAAAATGTTCTTGAGGACACACGGGATTCTAGTCAAGTGCTTTCGCTTCACATAGTTGATTAATCTTTATTGTTTTGATAAGTGTTGTGTGGGTGAACCTATGCTAATGCACCGCCCTTACTTGGACTAATACATACTTATGATTATACCTCTTGCAAGCGTCCGCAGTTACAAGAAAGTAATTAAGATAAATCTAACCACAGCCTTAAACTCTGAGATCCTACGCTCTCTTGTGCACCGGTATACTAACGGGGGTTTAGGTTTCTGTCACTCCGGCAACCCCACAATTAGCAATCAAATACACAATGCACTCCTCTAGGCCCATAAAGGTGAAGTGTCATGTCGTCGACGTTCACACGACACCACTAGAAGAATAACACCACAACTTAAATATCAAACCATTAAATATTACTCAACATAATTCCACTACTAACAACATGACTCCTCCCATGTCCTCAAGAACTAATCCAACTACTCATGAGACATCATATGGATCATGATCAGAGCTGATATAATGATGGATAACGATCTGAACATATACTTTAATTCACCGATAAAACTCAATAGCATCAACCACAAGGAGTAATTAACACCGGGAGAGGTTCCCCTATGAACTAAACAAAGTCTAGCCCTAGATGTTACAGCGGAACGAGATGGTGCAGCGGTGATGGTGGTGATGGCGATGGAGATGATGATGATGATGATCCCGATGAAGTCCAGCGTGATGACGATGAGGATGGCGATGATCTTCCCCCTCCGGGAAGGAATTTCCCCGGCAGATTTCTCCCTGCCGGAGAGCTTTTCTCTCTCTGTGGTTTCCACCTCGTGGAGGCGGCGGAATATTTTCTCACGGACTCCCCGTGTCTTAGGGTTTCTGGGGGATGAAGTACGCGAAGGGGGAGCGCCTGAGGTGGGCCAGGGGCGCCACACCTGGGCAGGGCGCGGCCAAGGTGGGCCCCGCGCCCAAGGGTGGTGTGGGCCCCTCCTGGCCCATCTCAGCCTCCCCTTTTGGCTTAGTCCATTTTCTGATAAAATAGGAACATCTGTCTTCTCGGAAATATTTTTAGTGCTCCAGAAATATAGTGCCTTGGCGTTGCTTTCTCCAGCTGAAATCTGACCCCGGCAGTTAATTATCCAATGATCATCAAACATGCAAAATAAGACAAAATAACATAAGTAACTCCTCTTAATATGAAATATATCATTGAATAATAGTAAATTATGCTATAAAATAGTGATGCGAAATGGACGTATCACCCCCACCAGGACCGAATTTTATTACCACGAGATAATGAAATACTCGCTCCGTCCTAAAATAAGTGTCACAAATTTGCACAAGAATGAATGTATCTAGACATGTTTCATGTATAGATACATCCACTTTTGGACAAACTTGAGACACTTATTTTTGGACGGAGGGAGTACAAGAGTTCCCAATTTCGGTCGGAGATGTCTGTCTCCATAGATCTGACGCAGAGGTCAACAGGGAGCCACTCGCTCCGTACCACACGTTCACCGGTACAGCCACCCCACGGCCTGCACGGCCAGGTTCACGGGCCAGCACTCACGACCGCCACTCGCCGGCAAGTCGACGCCGCCTTATTGGTTCAGAGCCCACAGCAAGAGGCGGCGCGATTAGGGCCTCACCGCCACCATCATCAGCGCCGCAAGGGCTTGCCCGGCGTCTGCTTCAGGCGGCAGCGAGTGAGAGGGAAGGGAGGAGGAGAGGTATAGCGGCAGGATAGGGTTTGCCCCCAAGTCGCCGAGGGGGCGGCTCTGAATATATAGCACTAGAGTGGTACCCATCTATGAGCTATTCACAAACAGATTAACTAGTCCAGTTGGATGAAAAATTGATCCTTACGAGACCATGCATGGATGAACCAGTACTATATATTCAGAGTTCAAATTAACTTGTTGAGCGTTCAATTTAACATGCATGGATGAAGCAGTGCTAAAGAACCAGCTCTAGTACGGCTACTAACAAAACCAGCTACGGAAGATTACTACCCAGACCAGACAACAACCACAGTTCAAGACAAACTGCAGTTCTACTCAAACTAAATAGGAGATGTCCAAACATCACAGGAATGACAGATGATCAGCCCCTCCCTCCCGACCCCCTCGCGCCGCCACCCCAGGGCGGCGCCAGGGGGATCCAATCCGGCCGCCGGAAACCTCCCTCTCTCCCTATCTGAGCCTGCCGCCGTTGCCGCCGGTCAGCCATGGCCGCGGTGGCGGTGGCGGCGGCGCCCGGCGCAAAAGACGCCAGGGCAGGAGGCCGTGGCGACAGCTCCTGGGCGCGACTGGGGCGTCCCGGGCAGCGTGGCGAGCACAGCAGCCAGGGCGGCTCCCTGGCTGGGCGACGGCAGCGGCGGCGGCCATGGCCGTGGATCTGGCTTCTCGGCCAGATTCGTCTTGGATCGGCTTCGGCCGGCCGGGGCGCGCGATGAGGCTGGTGTGAGGCGGTTGGAGGTCCTCTATCGGCTTTCCGTCGGTGCCGTTCGTCTTCATGGCGAAGGTGCTTGCGGATCCACACAGCGGCGGGGTAGGGTGGTGCAGCTGCCGGTGAAAACCGCGCCGGCTTCGGCCATGGCGGACGATGGCGATGTCTTTGACGTCGTTTCCTTATTGAGGCATCGTCAATGCAGTTTGCGTCACCTACCTTGGACTGCTCCGGGGGAAACCCTAGATCTGGGTCTCCCGGATCGGACGATGACGGCCCTTTCAGGGTCGTTCTCCCTCCTGGGGGCATCGTTTTGGAGCAGCTGCTAGTTGGGACGGGCAAGAGAAGGTGGCGTGTTGATGCATCTAGCAAGTCGACAACGGCGAGTCTTGGCGGCGCGGAGCAGCGGAGTTTCGGCGCTGGACGTGTGATGATGATGACGCGCAGATCGGATATGTTGTTTGGCGTCATGGCGACGTTGACGGCTGGCCTTGCAAGGTCATGGCGTTGATCTTTGCATGAAGATGGGTTCGAGGAAGACGGCGGAAGCGACTTCTGTAGCGTGCGCATGCGGTGCGCGTTGAGAGTTTGCTGAACCGGTACACCGTTCTAGATGATGCGTGTAGGTGTGAGGTCAAGGCATGCGGCTCTGATCATGGCCACCCCCATCATAGTTGTAGCGACTTTTGTTGCCGAGCGGCTGACTTCGGTTTGATTAATGTTGTAACTTGTAAGCTTTGATGAATAATTGCGGATGGCTGTGTGCATCAATTTGATGCAGAGGCCGGGGATCCGCACCCCCTTATCTAAATAAAAAAAACATCACAGGAATGCACTCAACAGAGAACAGCCGAATAGCAACTTTTATATATACCTTATTAGGCCTACTGGTTGCCGTCGTTTGCTTAATTAGGTACATACGATTATGACAGGCATACGGATCGAAGCAGAATTTTCGTTTCTTCCTAGCCAGAAGAAGCAAGGCCAAAGAGAGAAATCTAAATAAAAAACAACTAAAAAAGTACCTTGCAGCAGGGGAAGGATAGGGAAATAATCAAGGGAACTGAAGAAGAAGATGGCCGGAACAGGTTCATGCAAGAAGGAGAAATCGGTTGGTTGATTTGGCCGTTCCGCCACCAAGACTAGGAGTAGAGTACAAGATGGAAATATGAAACAGTGTCGTCGTCCGACAAATGTAGCTTCCTCTCTGTTCTATTAATGTAGAGGAGAGAAAGACGCGATGGTGGACTGTATCAAGATGTAGTGTGTACGCTTTCATTCCTGTAGAGGTGCCAAGTCGTCCTCGGTGCAGGATGAAACTGCAAAATACACTTGCACGTATCTTATGCCATCTTTGTTTAGGCGCAAATTGCCATATATTTCTATGATTTGTTGATTACAAAATATAAGCCCAGTATGTTGTCTCTTCATGAATAAGAGTAGAGTAAGGGTTTAGAATATTGCAACGCTGCCTGCGCCGAAGCTAAACCATTGACCCGAATCGTGGCACCAGTTGGCTCTGGATAAACAATCTTAGTTCGCGTTAGATGCACTGCACTTGGTGTGAGAGAATTGACCACACTTGGGTCTTTCCATTGCATTGATATATATAGTCAAAATATAATCCTAAACATAAATGGGAGATCACACAAATAAGGACTCTCCACGATTTAGGGAATCAGGAGGATATGTCACGTAGCGTGACATATCTGTCTAACACTCCCCCGCAGTCACAACGGGAGGACGGACGTTGAGACTGGACCGAAAATCCAGAAACAACGGTGATGGTAGACCCTTCGTCAAGATGTCGGCGAACTGTCGAGACGAGGGAACAAGAAGCACTCGGATCTGGCCCATGCCAACACGATCGCGAACGAAGTGGAGATCGATGTCAATGTGTTTGGTGCGCTGGTGCTGAACAGGGTTCGTAGACATGTAGACGGCGCTGACATTGTCGCAGAACACGACCGTAGCAGGAGGAGTGGGTCGATGAAGCTCGTGGAGGAGTTGACGGATCCAACTAGCCTCGGCGACGGCGTTAGCCACAGCACGGTACTCAGCCTCGGCACTGGAACGAGAGACCGTGTGTTGCCACTTGGAAGACCATGAGACAAGGTTGTCACCGAGGTAGACGCAGAAGCCCGACGTAGAGCGCCGAGTGTCGGGGCAGCCAGCCCAGTCGGCGTCGGTGTAGGTGACCATGGAGTCCGGCGAAGACGAGTGAAGCTGAAGTCCATGAGAGATCGTGCCCTGGACATAGCGTAGGATGCACTTGATGGCAGCCAGGTGCTGCTCGCGAGGGTTGTGCATGTGAAGACACACCTGCTGGACGGCGTACGCGATGTCAGGGCGCGTGAAGGTGAGGTACTGCAGAGCCCCGGCGAGGCTCCGATACTCAGTAGGGTCGGAGACGGGAGCACCGGCGGTGGTGGCGAGCTTCGGAGAAGTGTCAACCGGCGTCGACGCGGGCTTGCATGCAGCGGCGTACTTGGCTTGCGAGAGGTGCATGCCGGAGGAGTCGCGGGTGACCGCGATGCCGAGGAAGTAGTGAAAGGCTGCCCATGTCCGTCATGGCGAACTCGGAGCTGAGAGAGGCGGTGATCCGGTCAAGGAGACGCGGCGAGGAGGCGGTGAGGACGATGTCGTCGATGTACAGCAGAAGATAGGCCGTACCCTCTGCACACTGGAGAACAAACAGTGACATGTCGGAGCGCGAGCACGTGAAGCCGGTCGAGGTGATGAAGGTCGCGAAGCGCTGGTACCATGCGCGAGGGGCCTGCTTGAGACCGTAGAGCGAACGGTTCAGGCGACAGACGTGGTCGGGGCGAGTGGAGTCGATGAAGCCGGTCGGTTGGCGACAGTAGACGACCTCGGCGAGCTTGCCGTGGAGGAAGGCGTTCTTGACGTCAAGCTGGCGAGTCTCCCATTTAAGGGAGATGGCGATGGAGAGGATGACGCGGACCGTGGCCGGTTTGACAACCGGACTAAAGGTCTCATCGAAGTCGACGCCTTGCTCCTGAGAGAAACTGCGAAGCACCCATCGTGCTTTGTAGCGGTCAAGAGAGCCATCGGGCTTGAGCTTGTGGCGGAAGACCCACTTGCCGGAGACGATGTTGGCGTTTCGAGGAGGAGGCACGAGATCCCAAGTGTCGTTGCCGAGGAGAGCGCGGTACTCCGCGGTCATAGCATCGAGCCAATTAGGATCCTTGAGAGCAGCACATGCGGAAGTCGGAACCGGAGAGTACCTGCTGACAGAAGCATGCAAGTTAAGCCGCTCACGGGGTGGGACGCGGATGCCGGAGGTGCTACGCGTGCGATGCACGGGAGGAGGCGGCAGGGGTGCGGGAGGTGGCGGTGAGGGCGCAGGCGGCGGTGAGGGCGCGTGCGGCGAAGGTGGAGGGGAGGGGGTGCGCGCGGGAGGCGCCGCCGGGGGGACGGCGAGGGGGGAATCGTCATCATCGAGGAAGTTGTAGGAGGCAGCTGAAGGTTGCTAGGACGAGGCGAAGGGAAAGGTGGACTCGTCGAAAATAACATGGCGTGAGATGATGATTCGGTGGGTAGTGAGGTCCATGCAGCGATAACCCTTGTGATGGGGAAAGTAGCCGAGAAAAATACATGCGCTAGACCGTGGGGCGAATTTATGAGGCATGGTGGCTGCGGTATTGGGATAGCACAGGGAACCGAAAACGCGAAGGGACGAGTAATCTGGGTGGGTGTTATGAAGAGCGAAGTACGGGGAAGGAGCACTAATGGTTTTGGTGGGAAGGCGATTAAGGACGTGAGTGGCGTGGTGGAGAACTTCTACCCAAAAGCGAGGGGACAAACTAGGCTGAAATAGGAGAGAACGAACAATATCGTTGACGGTGCGGATAATGCGCTCGGCTTTACCGTTTTGTTGGGAGGTGTATGGGCAGGAGAAGCGAATGTGTATACCGTGCGCGGCGGCGAGAGAGTGGAGTTTGGCGTTGTCGAACTCACGACCGTTGTCCATCTGTATAGACGCAAGAGGTAGGTTAAACTGGGTTTGGGCAAAAGCGCGAAACGAGGCGAGCGAGGCGTAAGCATCAGATTTTTAGCGTAGAGGGACGGTCCAAAGAAAATGGGTAAAATCATCGAGAATGACTAAGAAATATTTATTACCAGAATTACTTAAAATTGGGGACGTCCAAAGATCACAGTGAATTAACTCAAAAGGGCGAGTAGTTCTAGTGGTGGAAGAGGAAAAAGGCAGACGTACATGGCGTCCAAGCTGACAAGCATGACAAAGAATACTATGGTTTTTATTGCAAGGTAAAGAAATATGTTGCGAAAGACGACGATAAGCGTCATGGCCGGGGTGACCCAAACGACGGTGCCAAATATCATGAGGGGTGGTGGTGGTGGTGAGAGCACGAGGCGCCGGTGGCTGAAACGAATAAAGCTCCCCCGTACTATTGCACCGAAGAAGCTCACGCCGGGTAATGAGGTCGTTCACAGAAAAACCAAAAGGGTCAAAATTGACAGAACAGTTGTTATCGGTAGTAAATTGACGGACAGAGACAAGATTTTTAATTATGCGAGGAGTAACTAGAACATTACGAAGATGAAGAGAACGATCAGAAAAAGAAGAAGGAAGGGAGGCGTGCCCGGATGCGGAGACGGAAACAGAGGAGCCGTCTCGGACAGTGACATGACGATAAGGAGGATGTGAAGAGAGAGAGGAAAGGATACCGGGGTTGTTGGAGAGGTGAGCGGTGGCGCCGCTGTCCATGACCCACTCCGGGGTGGGGGGCTGCAGCGTCATGTTGGTGAAGGGCTACGCGAGGGCGGAGGGGTCCCAAGTGTGCGCCGAAGTAGGGGGCGCAGTGTTGGAGGAGGCGACGCCATGCGGGGCGCCATAGAAGGCCTGGCAGTGGGGCGCCATAGAAGGAGGCCGCGCAGTGTAGGAGGAGGCGACGCTGTACGGGGCGCCGTAGAAGGACTGGCCGCTGTGGGCGTTGTAGATGGAGGCCGGCGCAGGTGGTGGTGCGGCCATGTAGGCGTGGGCGCGAGGGCCCGGGTGAGGGACAGCGCCGAGGATGTTGCTCCCGGCGCCGTGCGGCGGCATGGGCCACATCGGAGACGCTCCGGTCCAAGGGTGGAAGGGGGTGGGCGCCATGGAGGAGGAGGGAGGAGGAGGAGAGGGACGGTGGCGGCGGCGGCCGGCTATGGTGCGGCGGCTAGGGTTAGGGAAGGAGAGGAGGCGGAAGCGAATTAGGGTTGAGAATTTTTAGGCTGATACCATGTGAGAGAATTGACCACACTTGGGCCTTTCCATTGCATTGATATATATAGTCAAAATACAATCCTAACCATAAATGGGAGATCACACAAATAAGGACTCTCCACGATTTAGGGAATCAGGAGGATATGTCACGCTACGTGACATATCTGTCTAACACTTGGCACTAGCTAGCTTCCTGCTAATTATTTGTGAAGCCATCACACAGCTCATCTTCGTCATCTCTCAAGAATCTGGATGGCGCCGTTCAGCACTAATAATTCAAGTTGTACTCATCTCTATCTCAACAATCTAAATTAATGAGCCAATCAGTTGGCACTCCCACCACTCCATCTCCGTCAACCGAGGATTATTTGGTTTGATCGATGGTAACGATGAGGCGATAGCTATTTAGGTAGCTTAATTGCCAGATGCGCTTACAACTATATTTCGTTACATTTTGTATTCCAAAGTTTTTGAAATTCTGTCAATCGATGAAGGCCCGTAAATAAATCCGTCAGGATATGTGTTCAAAGTTAGCTAAAAAGGATCAATGTTGGAGATATCACTTATCGGAAACTTATCGTTTGACCCATAATAAGAGATAAATCCGTCGGTTTATCAACACATATCGAAAGATTTATCAACAGTGAAATAATGGTATCCGAGCTAAGAAAATTGTGGTCGCGAAAAAGAAAAAATAGTTCCATTTCCCCTAAAAAAAATTCCTTTTTGTGTAGCCGAAAATAAAAAATATTTTTTTTACAAAACTTTTTATAGTACGTACAAAACATGCACATAGTTGTATGCCTTATTTCAAAAAAAGAATTGAAACCTCGACATGCCATTTCGATTTTTTGTAAGGATATGTGGTGAGTCCGGAGGTACTGGCACCTTGTGACAATCCCCTCCCTTATCCTTTATGTGCCTCAAGCGCCCATTATAATGTAGCGTAGATTGTGCCACACGCCACCATTTCTCTCTCTCTCCGCATCCCTTAAGTTGTATATTCTACCGAAAAACGTCGTTCCGCCAAAAAAATTGCTAGTGTCTTTGCACACACCTCTGGCTAGCCCCTAGGACTACAGGGCACCTATGTCCCCAATGTTGCGGCTCAAGTCCATTGTCAACTTGCATGCCACCTGCGCTCCCCGTCGGTGCATTTTCTGGTGGCCACACAATGCCCGTGAGCTGAGGGGCTTGCTACATCGCTCGCAGTAGTTGCACTAAACACCCATGTGGCATCTCGCATCAGCTGTCGTTGCCGCTGTTGCTATTAGTGGTGCTCGATTCGATGGTAGTGACAGCTACGGTTGAGAACGTGAGCGACAAGTCGATGGCGAGTGGGGGTGGAAAGATAAGTTAGACGCGTCGTTGTTGGATGCCACCTAATTCTAATGAAAAGGATGTGAGTATTTACCTTTGAACCTTTTCTCTGCAGTATGTTTGCTTATCTCTCAATTATATTCAGAGAGCAATGCAGATTACATGTAAACAAGTGCATGTGTGTATTTGGTGAAAGGTTGGATGCATAAATGACTTATGTGTGTCTAGCCTCCGCTACAATCATTAAGTGCAAAAAAGTCGACCCATGAGTGTAAATAATAAAATAGCATATGTTGTTAACCGTGCGGCGAACATGAGAAACTATATGTTCATGGATGAGCATTCCTGCAATTAGATATATACTCAAAATTATTGGTGGTATTCATACTATTTAGTTTTATTTATATTATATTTTATGTAATATGGATCCGGTACACATATTAAGATGTCATGTGAACCATTTAAGATCTCACTTGTTTTGTTTTTTGTGCATTGTTCAATGTTTATCAGTGGAATGTTCCTCTATTTTACTCGATGCAAATGATTTAATTATGTCATAACATGATTACGCAAACTATTACTGATTTTGGGATACTTTATGTCAAATAAGTCTAATTGATTTCATTATAATAAAATTAATGACCATGACTGCAGGACCTCGATGGCTAATCAAATCTTTGCTAATATCTCTCTCGAGTATGCAATATTCATTATATCATGTATTGAATACAAATTGTCAGAATTTTGGTCATTTTTTGTCGATCTACACAATTTTGTTTGCATGACATTTCATTATTGTGATTGTATCCTAGTCGTCTAAATAAATACATGCAGAGTTTAAGTATTTTATGTGGCAGCATATTCTCTCTGTTGAGTAGTGTAGACCTAACCTTGCTACAACTGCACCCTTCTCTATTTCTCTGATTGTATGTGAGGATGCCTAAGTGATTGTGTTGCAAGAGAGTGAGACAATTGTACTATTTCATCCATTATTGTTACCGTATTTATAAATGTTTAATCAAAAAATTGCATGTTCATCTATTTTCCTTTATACTATAGCGAAGCGGCAACGTGCGTTTTTTTCTTCTAGTTACGCACATTTTCACGAAAAATACCATGTCTTGGAATCCATCTATGCAAGAACCAACTTGTCTTTAGTGTTACTACAAGAAAACAGCTAATAGCTGGCTTTTGATCACCGGCGGACCACCCAACACCCACGTTGGTGATCTGTTGAGACCAAATTACGCAGCTAATCAACGGCGTGGGAAACAGCCCACGCTAGTGTTACGTGGGAATCACTGGCGTGTGCCGGTGATATGCGGACCCAGAAAAACAACCACGAAGGAAAGTAGTACCGGCGTGGAGTAAAACATGCACACCAGTACGTCCATAGAGTTACTCGCGTGCCTTCCGCATGGCACGCTAGTACTATGTGGGTCGCAACAGTTTCTGAGTATGTTACCATACTACCGGCGTGTGGACATATGGCACGCTGATAATGCGTAGGATATCACCAGCATGTCTTGTACCCACACGCCGGTAATACAGACGTTGTTGGACAGTGCACAATTCCCACCCCACAGAACTCCCCCTCGTCTCTATATAAAAGACCCTTACCTCAGTTGGATTTATTGCATCTGAATTGGTTTGGTTAAGCTTAGCTAGAGTGATTATTAGTTGTTTGTGTAGTGGCTAGCTAGTGTTACTATTGATCATTAATTAGCAGCATGTCTGTTGATCCTCGTGATCGTGGTTTTATCGGTATGATGTTTCATTTAGTTGTGTACCGTGCTATAAAAATGATGAAGGGAGATAAGTGGAAAGGGACTCCACCAGTGTTATTCGATAAAGTCACATCACTCAATTAAATACGTACTTTCGAAGAGATGGAATCCCAGAGAGAAACCCAGAGAAAATACGGCAAAAACTTTTGAGGTTGTGGTAGAAGGTAGAATAGAGTGACTGAACTCAAAATCATTGAGAGGAGACTTCGTAACTTGCCTATCAAGCCTAAGTAAAAAAACAACTTTTTCTTGTCTAAGGAATATGCATTGCACGTAAAGATAAATTTAAATTTTGTTACATAATATATAAGTATTATATAAGGTGTAGTATTCCAGCTATTCTAGACTCCCCTCTAGAATAAGTATTCTGGACAACTTTCTGAACTGCGGTTTAAAAACGGACTGAACTTCCTGTCGACTGGACAGTTTCTTCATCGTAATTTTTGAACCACTTGTCAGATTGATGCATATGATATATCGTTGGAAAGCTCCTGATATTGCGCATCTTTTCTATCTCATTCAATTTTTCGAAATTCGTTACAGTTTAGGAATCAGATTTGAGAGTACAAACTTCTGTCTTCGAACGTATATCTCGAGCGGGCGGTATTTTGAACTTTATTTTCTAACCGTTTATCGAAATGAAACAAATGATATAGATTAGGAAAGCTATCGGAATGGCGCATCTTTTCCGTATACAAATGTTTTTTAAGTTGTTTATGTTTGGGATTAATTTCAAATCTACTTAATTCAGTTTTCGTGGATTTCTCCGTTTTCGTACTGTATTTTGGCCGCTATTTTCAAACCGCTCGTCGGATTGATACAAACTATACGCCGTTGGAAAGCTATGGAAAATGCGCACCTTTTATATCTCTGTGCTATTTTTAAATTTCTTACAGTTTAAGAGCAGATTTAAAAATAAACAGTTCAATTTTCTAAACATTAATGTCTAGCGGCCCGTATTTTGGCAATTACTTTCAAACTGCTTATCGAAAAGTAACAAATGATATGCCGCTGAAAAGATATTGAATAGGCGCAACTTTTTCGTATAGAAAAGTTTTCGAAATTCGATACAGTTTTTTATTAATTTTGAAAATACAAAAAAGGAAAAACTAGAAGACATGAGAATCGATTTAAATTAGCACGTTTGTGGTGCTCGGATTGGTCAAGTCAGCATGGAGAATCAAATTAGACTCATATCCTTGCCAATAGGACGCGGCGCCGGCCGATTTGGACAAACGAATCTCCTATCAATGATTTTTATGCTTAAAATTTCCGCCCCTGAGAAAACAGAGTATGTGAACTTCCTCCTATTTTGTCGATGAACTTCCGGGTATTCTATTAGTGAACCTCCATCGCGAATTTTTTATTGTGTGTCGCGAACTATTTTTCAAATAGTTTCCAAACCGTTTGTCCAAATGATGCATATGATATACCATTGGAAAGGTACGAAAAATTCTCATCTTTTTGTTTTGACTATGTTTTGAAATTCTTAATGGTTTAAGAGCAGTTTTAAATAGACTAATTGATGTATTTTTAGATTTTTCTCTTTTTTCATGTTGTTATTCGTACTGAATATATACTTTGAACTTTTATTTTTTTTGAGACTGAACTTCTAACAACTGTGAACGTTTATTTCGCATGGATAGGTTGAAACTTTTTTGTCGAAAAAATGAACTTTACCATCCACACGAATTGAACTTTTGCCAACAAAAATGTGAACTTCACGGCCGCACAACAAAAAAATTCAGGTTAATTAACCTCAGGGGTTAATGAACTTCCCTGAACTTCCGTTCTAATACTAAGTGAACTTCACGTGATAAACTTCCGTTTAATACGAAGCAAACATCGTGTTGTGAACTTCGCGGTTGAACTTCTGTTATAATACGATATGAACTTCGTGGTTGAACTTCTGTTTAAGACGAGGGGAACTTCGCCGGGGGTGAGGCTCGTGGTGTGAACTCCCGTTTAATACGAAGTGACCTTCTTATTAATTTCAAATGTTAACAAATCGAAATTCCATGCACTTCCATAGGGACAAAGGTGCACTTCCATGCAAGTATATATATTTTTTTTGTCTATTTTTTGCTATTATTGTGGCAAGGAGTTTTTTCTAAAAAAATAACAAATCGAAATTCATTTGTGTTTTTATAGCGAGTGAACTTCAACTTACTATGTAGTGAAGTTTATACTTTTATATAAAACCATCGATGGTTTACGGAATGAACTTCTTTCTCTAAAAATGAACCTCCCAGGCCTAAAATGCAAACTTCATAAAAATGCACTTTTTTCTTACAATTTGTTAAGTTTGAACATCTCAGAGATTTTTTTCTGACAAAAAGCAAACATATGTCGCAGACGAATGTGAATCTTCAAACAAACATGAGTGAACCTCCAAATAAAAAAAGTGAACCCCATGACAAGAAGTTGTGAACTTTTTATAAATAAAACAAAGTGAACATTCTATTGCCAAAAAACAAGAACATCCAACGTTAGACAAATTCAAAGTGAATATGAAATTTTCTCAGCCTTGTGAGAATATGGTGGTCACTTCTCAGCCACAAAGTTTCATTCATTTTCTTATCTACTCACAATCACATAGATTTCGTTGGCTTTTCTTCTCTGTTTTTGTTTTCTCCATTGCGAGACACGAGCATGGTTCCACGGGGCGACTAGGTTGGGCCGATGCAGCGAGCTACCGGTGACGAGCAGAGAGAACCATAGGGCGGCGCCCGGGGTAGGTACCACGGCGAGCAGGGGCGTCGGGGAAGTGCCAGGGTCCTCCCGTCGACGAGCGGTTGGAGCTGGGGGCAGTGCAGGGAAGCTACCGACGACAAGCAAGAGGGGTCGGGGGCGGCGCGCGGGTATGTCCCGTCGATGAGTAGGGACCCTACCGGGCAGAGCACGACGGAGGTCGGGGTCCTCCGGGCGGCGTGTAGGTTGCGTGGGAGGGCGTCCGTCGGCGCGCAGTCGATAGGGCAGGGCGTCCGCCGGGACAGCTCGATCCGGTCGAAGGGAGGCCGCAGAGCTGCGCTTCGGTGAAGGTGTGGGGCCCCCGGCGGCGCACGGTGGAGGTGGGGGCCCCGACGGCGCGAGATGGAGGTGGGGGCCCCCGGTGGCGCGGGGTGGAGGTAGGGAGCCTCCCGGCGGCCATGGAACCCGGGAATGGTGGCGCTGGCGTAGGGCGGCGGAGCGATGGGGTAGGGAGGCCGGGGCGCGGTGTGGTGGGCGGCCAGGTCCGCGCCGTGGTGGGAGGTCGGTTCCGCGCCGGCGATGAGGGAGGGATCCAGGGCTTGCGGGCGGTGAATCGGGAGGAAGGAGGTTGATACGTCTCAAACGTATCTATAATTTCTGATGTTCCATGTTGATATTATACCAATTGTTACATGTTTTATATACACTTCATAGCATTTTTATGCATTTTCTGGGACTAACCTATTAACAAGATGCCACAGTGCCAGTTCCTGTTTTCTGCTGTTTATGTATTCCAGAAAAGCTAGTTTGGAAATATTCTCGGAATTGGACGAAACTTGGACAGAACCTCCTATTTTTCCAACACGAAGACGGAGTTCAAAGGAGAGACGGAGGAGGGCCACGTGGCAGCCACACCATGGGCCGCGCGGCCCCCCCTGCCGCGCCGTGGGGTGGTGTGGGGCCCTCGTGGCTCTGCAGCCGCCGCCATTTCGCCTATTTATTCTTCGCGGCGCGAAAACCCTAAATACCCGAGCCATTATCCACGAAAAGTTCCAGAGACGCCGCCGCCGTTAACCCTAGCTCGGGAGGGTTCAGAAGCTCTTCCCGGTACTCTGCCGGAGAGGGGAATCATCACCGGAGGACTCTACATCACCATGACTGCCTCCGGAGTGATGCGTGAGTAGTTCATCCTTAGACTACGGGTCCATGGCAGTAGCTAGATGGTTGTCTCTCCACTTTAGCTATCATGTTTAGATCTTGTGAGCTGCCTATCATGATCAAGATCATCTTATTGTAATGCTACATGTTGTGTTTGCTGGGATCCGATGAATATTAAATACTATGTCAAGTTGATTATCAATCTATCTTATATGTTATTTATGATCTTGCATGCTTTCCGTTACTAGTAGATGCTTTGGCCAAGTAGATGCTTGTAACTCCAAGAGTGAGTATTTATGCTAGATAGTGGGTTCATGCCTCCGGTAATCTGGGAGAGTGACAATAACTTCTAAGATTGTGGATGTACTGTTGCCACTAGTGATAAAATAACCGATGCTTAGCTTAAGGGTGCGCCGTTAGGTCTAATGCATTTGTTTACATTACGCACATTACTTAATGCAATTATCCGTTGCTTGCAACTTAATATCAACGGGGAACTCGGATGACAACCTGGCGGGGGATTATTAGTCATAGACGCTGTTGAATAACGGTCTATGTATTTTGTCGTAATGCCCACATGAATATCATAGTAATCATCATGTCATATATTGATGTAGACCAATCTACTACTGTTGCTAGTTTTATCAAGACTCCAAGGTACGTGGTACCAGCTCGGCGTCAAATTAATTTTCATGGCGATGAGGTTGGAAAGTTGGATCAAGGCGCATGCAATATTTCAGTTTTAAATGGTTCAGCTGGAAAACAAATTGTTCCAAAGGATGAGGTGAAGCCTACTTTTAGAACACCATGCAAGTACTTCTACGTGGGAACTATCAAAGTGCATGTTTGATTTCTGATTATTACGAGTCAAGAATAATTTGCTATTGGCTTTGGCCTAGCATCGGTGCTTCACGTGGAGTCCAGGAGATTTACGTCTTGTTTATTTTCTTATGTTTAAAGGCCAGGTTAGCTGGGCTGGTTTTTGGTGTAACCGAGTCAGTTTAGGGTCCAATTAAATTAGAGTTGAGTCCCGTCGTGAGTAGTGCTTGCATGCACGATATATAGGACCTGTTCGGTCATGTATTAGGGTTAGACAAGTTTATTCGTGAGTAAAACTACAGAAAATCGCCATGCCTTTGGCGGCCAATCTGCGTATGTGTATCAGTTGAAGAACCGATCTGGTTTTTGTGTTCTTGGCCAGAAGATTGAGGCAAGTCGCCTCTAGTCTGCTGCCGATCCATCAGGGATCATCCACGTGATTCTCAGGTTCGCGTGTAGTTCCGCTTGGTTTGCATCTACGGTGACAACCCAAGCTATTGATTCTGTCCTGCCTGGTAATAGTCCGATCGATCCAAAGTAGTTGAGGTGCTAGTACTATTGTTGGCTAGCTGAATTATTCCTGCTCCTTGTTGACGTGAGACAAGTTCGAGTATTTCTACACCCAATACTAGAGTTGTACGTGAGTTCCGGCCGGATCGAAAGCAAGCCCGCAGTTTGAAGTTTCCTGTTCTCAGAATTGTGTTAATTGCAACTGATTTGCACCGTGAAAGGTTGGGCAACAACACATCGGCGTCGACTATACTAGTTACGCCGTATCATCTTGGTATCAGAGCAAGGTTGTTCACGGTGCAGTTTTTTTTTTCTCGGCTATTGCTTGTTTGATCTTGTTACTTTGTCAAGATGTCACACCATGAGGACTCTGATCTGGATGGAGGGGAAATTCCTGAAGATTTGCGTATTCACTTGATGTCGATCAAAGGCGCCAATAAAAAGCTTCGTGCAAAGGTTGAAGATTTGTCTGCAGATATTGCGGGCGTTGAGGACAGGCTTAATGAGCGTTTGACGACAAGTGATCGCCAGCGGGATGACAGTTTACGAGTGGTTAACGAGAGCCTTAATCGTTTGACCGCGGTTGTTCAGCGTCTTGAGGCAAGGGATGCACCACGCCGGCAGTCACCGGCGCGCAACCAAGGAAACTCCGATGGAGATGGTTCTGATTTGTCGGATGCTCGTGGAGGCCGTCGACACCGACCACGAGGAGGTCATGAGGTTCGCCATGGTGCTGCCCATTATCGCAACCACGGTGGTGAAGCTGCACGGGAGGATGATGGTATTGGACGCATAAAGATCACGGTACCGGAGTTCTCGGGACGTTCAGATCCGGAGAAATATTTAGAGTGGGAGATGCGTGTCAATCAGATTTTTGACAACCACAATTTTTCTGAAGAAAAGAAGGTTCGTGTTGCGTCCTCGGAATTTACAGAGTATGCTCTTGTTTGGTGGGATAATCTGAACCGTAATGGAGAGAGAGCTGCAACATGGGTTGACATGAAGCGTGTTATGAGGGACAGATTTGTGCCTGCTAGTTACACTCGTCAACTTCATAGTAAATTGCGTCGTCTTGTGCAAGGCGCGAAAACTGTTGATGAGTACTATAAGGAGATGCAAACATTAATGATACGGACAGCGGTACGTGAGTCTGCGGAGGCAACCATGGTACGGTTGTTTGAGGGGCTGAATGAAGATATTCGTGACCGTGTTGATTTGATGCAATACAATGATATTCATGAGTTGATTCATCAAGCTGAGCGAGCTGAACGTTGGGTTCATGAAAAGCAAGCTGCAGGTGGTCGTCCAACTTACAGTAGTGTGCGGCGTAGTTCTTCTCATGTTGATGGTGGGTTTAGTGCTAAACCGGCTGTTTCGTACAAGTCACCAAGTGTTGAACATAGCAAAATGGCTGCTGCACCTAAGGAAGTTTCTCAAGCTGCGTCAAGCACGTCTCATCATAGCAATATTATATGTCATAAGTGTGGAGGACGTGGGCACATAATGCGTGAGTGTCCGAATCAGAAGAAGATTTTGCTTGTTGATGATGCATATGTGTCAGAATCTGAAGATGAGATGCCTTCACTAGAAAATGCTACTCGTAAGGATGATAGTAATGTCGTGGATGCTTGGCCAGAACTTAATGTGCCGAGTTTGATGACGCATAAGGTGCAGCGTGATGATACGGTTATCGTTGAACCGGGACAGCGGCGGAACATTTTTCAAACTGCATGTACCATCAAGGGAGAAGTGTGCAAGCTGATTGTTGATGGTGGTAGTGCAAGCAACATGATTAGTAAGGATGTGGTAGAGTCTCTTTCTTTGCCTACATGGGAGCATCCAAAGCCGTACTATATGCAGTGGATCAATGGCGTGGGCAAGTTGAAGGTCACCCATAGAGTGAAAGTTCCTTTTTCCGTGTATGGATATGTGGATAAAGTGGAGTGCGACGTTCTCCCGTTACATGTTTGTCATCTTTTATTGGGACGTCCGTGGCAACATGATGTCAATGCACTTCACCATGGACGCACGAACAGATTCACATTTATGCATAAGGGTGAGTTCTACGCTCTTCTTCCCAAAGATTCAAATGATATCAAGTGTACCGTTGAGGTGTTCAAGAAAAAGTCTGCAAGGCGTAGGATGAAACCGAGGACGGTTTCTTTTCAAGAGAGGGAGGATGATGTAGACCAATCTACTACTGTTGCTAGTTTTATCAAGACTCCAAGGTACGTGGTACCAGCTCGGCGTCAAATTAATTTTCATGGCGATGAGGTTGGAAAGTTGGATCAAGGCGCATGCAATATTTCAGTTTTAAATGGTTCAGCTGGAAAACAAATTGTTCCAAAGGATGAGGTGAAGCCTACTTTTAGAACACCATGCAAGTACTTCTACGTGGGAACTATCAAAGTGCATGTTTGATTTCTGATTATTACGAGTCAAGAATAATTTGCTATTGGCTTTGGCCTAGCATCGGTGCTTCACGTGGAGTCCAGGAGATTTACGTCTTGTTTATTTTCTTATGTTTAAAGGCCAGGTTAGCTGGGCTGGTTTTTGGTGTAACCGAGTCAGTTTAGGGTCCAATTAAATTAGAGTTGAGTCCCGTCGTGAGTAGTGCTTGCATGCACGATATATAGGACCTGTTCGGTCATGTATTAGGGTTAGACAAGTTTATTCGTGAGTAAAACTACAGAAAATCGCCATGCCTTTGGCGGCCAATCTGCGTATGTGTATCAGTTGAAGAACCGATCTGGTTTTTGTGTTCTTGGCCAGAAGATTGAGGCAAGTCGCCTCTAGTCTGCTGCCGATCCATCAGGGATCATCCACGTGATTCTCAGGTTCGCGTGTAGTTCCGCTTGGTTTGCATCTACGGTGACAACCCAAGCTATTGATTCTGTCCTGCCTGGTAATAGTCCGATCGATCCAAAGTAGTTGAGGTGCTAGTACTATTGTTGGCTAGCTGAATTATTCCTGCTCCTTGTTGACGTGAGACAAGTTCGAGTATTTCTACACCCAATACTAGAGTTGTACGTGAGTTCCGGCCGGATCGAAAGCAAGCCCGCAGTTTGAAGTTTCCTGTTCTCAGAATTGTGTTAATTGCAACTGATTTGCACCGTGAAAGGTTGGGCAACAACACATCGGCGTCGACTATACTAGTTACGCCGTATCATATATATGCATTGTTATCAAGGAAAAAAATAGCGTGGCCCTTCTCCAGAAGCTATACAAGATATAGCGTGATATATCAAAGTTACATATAAAATAGCGTGATGAAAAAGTTGTAAGAAATAGCCCAAATATTAAGTATTTCAGCACTAATTTTTTTTCTAGAAACAATACATGCATAACCAGGTAACCATATTCAAATGTCAAGTCCAAATTCATGGCACGAATACAAATATGAGGTTTAAAACCTTGAAAAAGTAATAAACTAAAAGATAAATATTTTAAACTTTAATCAGAATCATTGACATCATCTTCAGAATAACTAGAAGAACCACCAGATTGCCCGCCATCATCATCACCTAACGTTATTTCCAGACTTTTTATTAGCGTAGCTATAACGTTACCACGTTTAGTGTGGTTTCGAGCGTATAAGACGAAAATAGCGCCGTAGCGTCAACTTTAGGCTAAATATAGCGTAGCCTCTCCAAATACGCTATATCGTGCTATTAACCGGGAAATAGCGTGCTATTTTTTTCGTTGATTGTTATGCGCTCAATATTTTGTCAATTGCCCAGCTGTAATTTGTTCACCCAGCATGTTAGTTATATTTTATGGAGAGACACCACTAGTGAACTGTGGACCCCGGTCCATTCTTTTACACTGATAATACAACCAACTACAAACATAGTCCTTTTTCATTCTCTGCAATTTACTACTATTTTCCACATCATACGTTTAATCCTTAGTTTTCAGCAAGCCGGTGAGATTGACAAACTCACTGTTTCGTTGGGGCAAAGTAGTTTGATTGTGTTGTGTGCAGATTCCACGTTGGTGATCGTAAACGGCGTCACCAACAACCTTCAGAAGTGATTTCTTGCTCCTACTGGTTCGATTAAACCTTGGTTTCATACTGAGGGAAACTGCTGCTACACTGCTTCATACTTTCCTCTTGGGGTCTCCCAGCGAACGTGTGATCCACGCAATCAGGCTCTTTTTCTGGCGCCGTTGCCGGGGAGCAAGAGGATTTCTGCAAGGGGAGTTTCACGCTTCCAGTCTCTTTACTTTGTTATTGTCTTGCTTAGTTTATTTTTATCTAGTCTTGTTTGCTTTATATATCAAAAATACATAAATTCCTGCATCTAGTCTATTTCGGTTTGTTATTATGTCTAGTTGTTTACTTGCTATCAATGGATAACTTCTTTCAAACTAAATTTTATTGGCATGGTGGGTTCACAGAGGGCCATCAAAAACATTTTAAGAAACACCGTTTGTCTGAAAAAGGGTTACTATTATGGAATTTTATTGAGAAAGTTAAAACATGTGCCTGGGATTTATGTAGGCTTTATGATGTAAATTGTTCTTGTGGATTGCGTCACCTCCCTTTCCAATGTGCTCACAATGATAATGAAATCTTGTCTTCTTATGCTAATGGGGATTATGATTTTTATAATGTGGAGAGAATTGAAGAATTTATTGCTTTTAAGGGGGCTTATGAAATTGCTGCTTTATTTGACATTATTGCTAATGATGATGTTACCCCTTATAAATCTGAGAATCTTGTTGTACATAAATATTGTTTTGAGAATTACAAGGATAATGGTTATATTACTAAATTTATTAATAGGATCTTTCCTCCAAAGGAGGAGACCATTGCCTTGCAGGAACATGTGGAAGAAGAAATTGCTGATGCTGAAATCTCATCGGATGAAAAAGAGGAGGAGAGTGATGAACAAAAGGAGGAAGAGTGGATTAACTACCCATGTCTACCTTCCAATGAGAGTAACTCTTTAACTCTTACACTATTTGATTGCCTTCCATGCTTACAAAAGGAGGAAAAATGTTATGTTCCTATGGATTCTCTTGAAATATTCCCTATGAATGAAACTTGTGGAAATAATTATGCTACTGTTATTTATGAAAATCCATGCTATTTTGATAAGTCTTATGATAATCCTCTATTTATGCCTAATTTCAAAATGCATGGTAATGAGAAAGTTTGCTTAAAAAATGTTTATGATAAAGCTTTAGATGATGGTCCTATGTTGCCTGATAATATTGTGCATTCTACTATTGAGAGTGACCAATCATCTTGTTTTAATATGTTTAAAAGTGGGTTTGAAATTTTTGATCCCACTACCTTGGAGCTTGATAAAAATAATGTGTTTGTAGATCATGAAAAACATGCTTTATGTGATTGTTATATTGTTGAATTTGTTCATGATTCAACTGAAAGTTACTATGAGAGAAGAAAATATTGTTGTAAAAGTTTTCAAATCACTAAAACACCTCTCTTTGTGTTGAAAGTTTTAAAGTTGCATTTGTTGCATCTTCCTATGCTAGTTGCTTTATGCTTCAATGATTTGTTTTACTACAAGGCTCATATGCATAGGAAGAGTGTTAGATTTAAACATGTTTTATATATACTTCTTGATGCTCTCTTTTATGTTTCAACTCTCATCTTTATGTGAGCATCATAAAAATCACTATGCCTAGCTAAAAGGCATTAAAGAAAAACGCTTATGGGAGACAACCCATTATTTTATTTCTGCATTTTTTCTTTTTTTTGATTCAAGGAGTTGTTTACTTCTGTAACAATTCCTTTGCATCTTTATTTTATCGCATTGTTGTGCCAAGTATTACCTCTAATAGGAAGATGATGCTAGATTTAGATTTCTGCGCAGGAACAGATTTCTGCAGTTCACCGTTTTGTCTTTGCGGACTGTTCTGTTTAGACAGATTTTGTCTTTTATTTTTCGCATTCTCTCTTTTACTAGTGTTGAGTGGAATTCTTTTTTAGGGTGAAGAGCTTCACATAACATCAGTGGCAGTAGCTAATGTTAAAAGTAACGGTCATGTTTGTGTCCTTATAGAACATGTGAGTTTTTGATTGTGCACTAACCCTCTAATGAGAATTACTTTGAGTTTGGTGTGGCGGAAGTTTTCAAGGGTCAAGAGAGAAGGATGATATAATGTGATCAAGAAGAGTGAAGAGCTTAAGCTTGGGGATGCTCCCATGGATCACCCCAGCATATTTCAAGAAGACTCAAGCGTCTAAGCTTGGGGATGCCCAAGGCATCCCCTTCTTCATCAGCAACTTATCAGGTCATCTCTAGTGAAACTATATTTTAATTCTTTCACATCATATGTGCTTTACTTGGAGCGTCTGTGTGCTTTTATTTTCAGTATTTTATTTTTCTTATGGTCAACTTGATTGGACCCCAGCATTCTTGATTGGAGAGAGACACGCTCCGCTTTTTCATATGAATACTCCTATTCTTCACTTATACTTGTTGAGTATTCTTATCTAGCTATTGCTATGCTTTTAGCTCCTGTTTTGCATGCATCTCTTATTCAGAGCTGTTAGTTCTTTTAAAGAAAGTACTCTCTTGCTTCACTTATAATTGTTTGGAGAGTTTATGTTGAAATAAATTGATTGGTGTTTGGTTGGAACAGAAAATGTTGCATGTGGTAGATGGTATAATGGAAAAAGCTTACATATTCTTGTAGATCATTGTATTGGATAATTTGATACTTGTCAATTGTTTTGAGTTATCAAGTAGTTCATGTTTAAGCTTTTGTATCATGTAGTTAAAACCTATTAATGAAGAACTACCGTAAAGCTCGTTGAAATTTGGTTTGCATGATTGGTATCTCTAAGGTCTAGATATTTTCTAGTAAAAGGGTTTGGTTAACAAGGAAGACAGTGTAGAGTCTTATAATGCTTGCAATATGTTTTCATATAAGTCTTGCTGTGTCGGTTGATATCCTGTGTTTGCTTCAAATAACCTTGCTAGCCTAAACTCTGTACTGAGAGGGAATGCTTCTCGTGCATCCAAAACCTTGAGCCAAAATCCATGCCATCTGTGTCCACCATAACTACTATATGTGGTATTTCCTTGCCATTCCAAGTAAATTTTTCATGTGCTACCTTTAAACTATTCAAACTTTATTACTCATTTTTATGTCAATATTTACCAAACAGACTTTACCATCGGACTAGCGGCATATACATCCGCTTATCCATTAATTTTGCAAAAAGAGCTGGCAAATGGGGTGCCCAGTCCCAATTAATTACAACTTTAACCGCTTAATTCTCTTCACATTTTTGCCCTGATTTATCAGTCAAGCAATGACAAACAGTGAAATATCTGCATGTGTAAACAAAAGAGAAAGAGGGATGATCTGCCTTGCTGGTAGAAATAACGTCCTTCATGGGAGCCGCTCTTAAAAGTCTGGTTGGCAGGGGTCATATTGTACTTTCCATTTTCTGATTCGTTGACAATTAACAAACACCTCTCAAAACTTATTTTTACTCTCTATATGATTTCAAAAACTTAAAAAGCTCTAGCACATGATTTAATCCCTGCTTCCCTCTGCGAAGGGCCTTTTACTTTTATGTTGAGTCAGTTTTCCTACTTCTTTCTATCTTAGAAGCAAACACTAGTGTCAACTTTGGTGCAACAATTTTTATATGCTTGTATATTGCACTTATTATATTGCTTTGTGTTGACAAATATCCATGAGATATATATGTTGAAAGTTGAAAGCAATTGCTGAAACTTAAATCTTCCTTTGTGTTGGTTAAATACCTTTTACTTAGAATCTATTGCTTTATGAGTTAACTCTTATGCAAAACTCTTTGATGCTTGTCTCGAAAGTACTATTCATGAAAAGTTTTTTTACTATATGATTCAGTTGTTTGCTCATTATCTACTTGCTAGCAAACTATAGACCATTGACCTGGATCACTTCATTCATAACATGTGCTTTACAATACTATTTGATCAAGATTATGATTGTAGCATGTCACCTCAGAAATTATTTTTTTTTATCGTTTTACCTACTCGAGGACGAGTAGAACTAAGCTTGGGATGCTTGATACGTCTCAAACGTATCTATAATTTCTGATGTTCCATGTTGATATTATACCAATTGTTACATGTTTTATATACACTTCATAGCATTTTTATGCATTTTCTGGACTAACCTATTAACAAGATGCCACAGTGCCAGTTCCTGTTTTCTGCTGTTTTGTATTCCAGAAAAGCTAGTCTGGAAATATTCTCGGAATTGGACGAAACTTGGACAGAACCTCCTATTTTTCCAACACGAAGACGGAGTCCAAAGAGAGACGGAGGAGGGCCACGTGGCAGCCACACCATGGGGCCGCGCGGGCCCCCCTGCCACGCCGTGGGGTGGTGTGGGGCCCTCGTGGCTCTGCAGCCGCCGCCCTTTCGCCTATTTATTCTTCCCGACGCGAAAACCCTAAATACCCGAGCCATTATCCACGAAAAGTTCTAGAGACGCCGCCCCGTCAACCCTAGCTCGGGAGGGTTCAGAAGCTCTTCCCGGCACCCTGCCGGAGAGGGGAATCATCACCGGAGGGCTCTACATCACCATGCCTGCCTCCGGAGTGATGCGTGAGTAGTTCATCCTTGGACTACGGGTCCATGGCAGTAGCTAGATGGTTGTCTCTCCACTTTATGCTATCATGTTTAGATCTTGTGAGCTGCCTATCATGATCAAGATCATCTTATTGTAATGCTACATGTTGTGTTTGCTGGATCCGATGAATATTGAATACTATGTCAAGTTGATTATCAATCTATCTTATATGTTATTTATGATCTTGCATGCTTTCCGTTACTAGTAGATGCTTTGGCCAAGTAGATGATTGTAACTCCAAGAGTGAGTATTTATGCTAGATAGTGGGTTCATGCCTCCGGTAATCTGGGAGAGTGACAATAACTTCTAAGATTGTGGATGTGCTGTTGCCACTAGGGATAAAATAACCGATGCTTAGCTTAAGGGTGCGCCGTTAGGTCTAATGCATTTGTTTACATTACGCACATTACTTAATGCAACTTAATACCAACGGGGAACTCGGATGACAACCTGGCGGTGGATTATTAGTCATAGACGCTGTTGGATAACGGTCTATGTATTTTGTCGTAATGCCCACATGAATATCATAGTAATCATCATGTCATATATATGCATTGTTACGCGCTCAATATTTTGTCAATTGCCCAGCTGTAATTTGTTCACCCAGCATGTTAGTTATCTTTTATGGAGAGACACCACTAGTGAACTGTGGACCCCGGTCCATTCTTTTACACTGATAATACAACCAACTGCAAACATTGTTCCTTTTTCATTCTCTGCAATTTACTACTCCACACCATACGTTTAATCCTTTTTTTCAGCAAGCTGGTGAGATTGACAACCTAACTGTTTCGTTAGGGCAAACTAGTTTGATTGTGTTGTATACAGATTCCACGTTGGTGATCGTAAACGGCGCCACCAACAAACTTCAGAAATGATTTCCTGCTCCTACTTGTTCGATTAAACTTGGTTTCATACTGAAAAAAACTGCTGCTACACTGCTTCATACCTTACTCTTGGGGTCTCCCAGCGAACGTGTGATCCACGCAATCAGAGGTGAACGAACGGTTGGCTGGTCAACGCTCGTTGGGGACGTGTTTCGTGCCTTCGTGGGCTGGTGCCTCAGGGTGCAGGATAAGTGGTGCCTGGTGGGCGGTCCGTTAGTGGGTGGGGATAATAAGGTCTTTAGGATAGGAAAGTTTTCTAGAATACTTATTCTAGAAACACTTAAGGGGTTGTCTAGAATAGTCTTATCCTAAGGTGTAGTGTTTTATTTGTATACAGATATAAAAATTTATGTTTAATTATCTTAATTTTCATGTGCAACATTATTCTGCAGACGGAGAGTTAATCAACCGAGAGATCCCCACTTCTTATGGATGTTGATACATGTTATGCTGATAAAATGAAGAGGCTTCTTGAACTAATGATTGTATCCAAAATCTGAAGTGTTGAATCATCGAAAGCACAGAGTGACGGAGATCATCGAATGCGGGCCAAAATGGGACCCAAAGCTTTGTCTCGCTCTACATACCCAAACCCAGATCCAAACCCGCTCTACCTCTCTCGCCGCCGCCGCCTGCTCTGCTCCCCCACGCCGGCGAAAGAAAGAAAACCTCGCCGACCCGAGCCCTAGCCCCTAGCCAGCCACAATCTCCACGCCGCATCGCGGCGACCGTAGCGGACGGGCGGAAGCGCGGAACGAGATCTAGTTGAGTCTACATCAGAGGGATGTTGAACGCTCAGAGCCGTCGATGCGCAATCCTACGGCAACGAAATCTAACGCCATGTTTTGCTCGGGTGGAAGCGAAAAAAGCGACCGGCGGCGCTATGTCCTGCGGCGCCGTCATGCTCGCAGCTCGCCCGTTCATGGCCAACCGCCACGCCATGGCCATGGGTGGCTCCCGAGCATGCCATTCTGATACGCAGCTCGCTCGTCTACATGACCACCATCCCCGCCAAATACACGATGAATAACTCGCCGTCGCCGCGAGAGCAGGTTCAGCAAGTGCTCGAACAGCCACACGGGAGAACGAAGACGGCACGCTCCGGCAGGCCGCGCTGCAGCCGCCACGGCCCATGGGTGGCTCCCGAGCATGCCATTCTGATACGCCTTGTGCTTCCTCGAGGTTGGATGGCAACGGCAGTCGCCCCGCGGTGGTACGGCCATGGCCGATGGCAGCGGGCAAGAGCTAGCGAATGGGACAAGATGCGAGCAAGGGGACAAGAGCATTGCGTCTCCTCCGGCTCTGGCGATCTCGTTCTGGTTGATCTACGTTTGTGTCGAACTACCAGCCGAGCAAAACATGGCGCTAGATTTTGTTGCCATAGGATTGCGCATCAAGGGCGCTGGGCGTTTAACGTCCCTCTGACGTAGACTCAACTAAGTCAGACGATCTCGTTCCGGAAGCGCGGGGCGGGCGCCATCCTGCTCGACGACGACGACGACGGCCCCTTCTCTCTCCCGCAGCTGCAGGCGAAGCGGGGCCGGTGCTCGCCGTCCGCCGCCGAGTACCTCGGGGTCAGCCTCGAGTCCGACCCCCTCGAGTCGCTGCGCCTCATCTTCTCCAAATCCGATCTGGAGGTACATACGGGCACCACCTTCGCCGGCGCGCGACGGTCTCGACCATTCTTGCTTTTTGTTTTTTGCGAATGATGCTTCTTGCTTTCACTTCTTGCTCTGATGGATCACGTTCGTAGAGACGTTGAACCCACCAATTCCGCTTGACCGCGAGACCGATTGGACCGATCACAGCAAAAATTAGCACGAATTAAACGAATCACCTGCAGTTCAGGTGCTTTGGTTTATGTAGGCATCTAGTGAATTTTTTTGGGGGGAATTTCTAGTTCCTGCGACGTCATTTCGAATCGTCGGGAAATGTCTTGGATGCTGCAGTAAGAGTTTTCAAGGATTATTTGGCAGGGCGTTCGAAAACGACCAGTGTTGATGCTGCAGTAAGACCAACGGTTTGGTTGACCACGGGACCGATTTAATCAATCAAAGAACCGCCTTCGAAACGAACAACGAGATTACTAGTACTCGTTGTTGCGAATTTGATTATCGTGGACAGTTAACTGGGAACTGCCTTGGTTTTCATTCACCTTCAGTAGCAAGATGAATCACAGAGTTCAGATGCAATGTTACCTTTCTTGTGGACTGCATCTTTTAAGCCAAGGTCTTCTTCAATACTGATGTAGCTATGGTTTATGTCACAATGGGAGACTTGAGAGCCCTGCAGATTTGTACAATCATATTGCTCCGTAGGCATCTAATTACTGCGTTGTGTATATGTGAATCAATCAAAGAACCGCCTTTGCAGCGAACAACGAAATTGCCAGTCGTCGTTGTTGCAAATTTGATACTCGTAGACAGTTAACTAGGAATTGCCTTGTTTTTCATTAACCTTATTACCCCCCTTCAGTAGCAAGATGAATCACTGAGTTCAGATCTTCTTCAATACTGATGAGATGTAGCTATGGTTTATGTCACAATGGTACATTTGAGAGCCCTGCAGATTTATACAATCATATTGCTACGTAGGCATCTAATTACTCCATTGTTTTGGGGAAATTTCAGGTTTTGCGTGGCTATTTCGAATCGTCTGGAAATGTCTTGGATGCTGCAGTTAGAGCTTTCAAGGATTATTTGACGTCGCGTTCAGAAACGACCAGTGCTGATGCGGCCTCATCTGGAGGTATGGCTCAACCACAGTAGTAAATATTATTTGAAATTAAGCCTGACAGTTTCTTTCTCCTGTTGCATGATAATGCGGGTGATACATAGACTAACACTAACCTTACAATGTGCATCTTACCTAACTCTAGTTGCCAGGACATCTGATGGGCCCACTACTAGAAAAACGCTCGCCGCCGAGTTGTCTCGGCTTCGCCGAGTGCATAATTTCGGGGCACCTCGGCGAAGAGGGCTATCGCCGGTAGAGAGACGGCGACACTCGGCGACGACGAGACATCTCGGCAAACGCGAACGTCACCGGCTACGTGCAGAAAAAGATCTCGGCGAATATTACCACGTCGGCGCAGACCACACAAAACACTCGGTGAAGTGTTTTTCCCGGCGAAACTGACGACCACGTGGCGCCTGGCAATGGGGCCAGCCTTGCAGGTTTGGTCCCTCCATTTCGCCGAGTACCGCACCCGGCGAAGACCTGGCGCGAAAAAGGAAATTTCTGCCGCGCAAAAAGATTCTGTTTCGCCGGGATTGTCGGTGGAAGGCACTCGGCGAATCCATGGGCGGGAACGAAAATTTCTTTCCGCGCCATTTCTTCGCCGGGGGTTTGGCATCGCCGGGTGCTAGTGTCGGCGAAGGTTGTTGGCGGGAACGAAAATTTCGTTCCGCGCCAGTTCTTCGCCGGGACACCAGCTTCGCCGGGATTGTTTCTCGGCCAACCGGGTGGGCGGGAACGAATATTTTCGTTCCGCGCCAAAACTTCGCCGGGTGTATCGCTCGGTGAACTGGAGATTTTTTGGAGCCAGCTTCCCACCCCTAGCTGCGCCTATAAATACCACACCTCTACACCAGCTTACTCACTCATTCCAGCTTACCCAGCTCAAACACAAGACATTCGGGTTCCCTAGCTATGCCCGACACTGAATGCAGCGACATTCGACCGTGAATCAGTGTCGGGCTGTAGCTAGGAGAAACCGTGTGTCTTGTTACAGCTATATTTAGATATACTACACACAAATTATCCGGATTTACCCAGCTCAAACACAAGACATTCGGGTTCCCTAGCTATGCCCGACACTGAATGCAGCGACATTCGACCGTGAATCAGTGTCGGGCTGTAGCTAGGAGAAACCGTGTGTCTTGTTTCAGCTATATTAGATATTACACACAAATTATCCGGATTTACCCAGCTACGTCCCACCGTGCATGTGATATCGCAGCCACGGTGGGATTGTAGCTGGGTGAAACCGTATGATTTGTTCGTTTATGAGACGTCTTACCGCTGATTGGATCAAAGTGGCGCTCAAACACAAAATATTCGGGTTCCCTAGCTACGTCCTACAGTGAATGCAACGTCATTCGAACGTGAATCACTGTAGGGCTGTAGCTAGGGGAAACCGTATATTTTGTTTCCCAGGTTACTCACTCATATATTCTACCAGATTATGTATTCAGATGCTAAAGATCATTAGTTGGAAATGCAAAGATAAATAATACATTTTACACGGTCGTCGTTGTTAGCGACCAGCATTAGGGAATGACACCAATCTTGGGTACATAGATGAACCATTTGTCATAAGAAATGATGTGGCTCAGATTAGTCATACTCCTGCCTAGGCCTATAATACTCGTGCTCATAGTCGCCGCCGTCGTCGTCGCTGTCGTCGGGCGGGGGCGGCGCTCGCCTGGACTGAAACTGAGGGTAGCTCAGGCGGGGGTTATCGCCGGCCGTGATGTAGTCCATGACTCTCTGGATGTCCGGCCGGCCCACCACAGCCGTCGGCCGGCCTCGTTGAAGTTCAAAGGAGGCGGGCCGTTCTCCTCGTACCTGGCGAGCGCCCTCTCACGCCGAGTGAAGAAGAAGGCGTCCCAAGTCGGGCGGTAGTCGGGATTCCAGCGGTGATCCATCCGCTGCTGCGGAGTGAGCTCGTTGAAGTAGTGGTTCGTGATGGCCGCCCGGCGCGCCAAACCTTGAGGGACAGGAGCGACCGGCACGCCTCCGGTGCTCAGCCACCAGCCAGCGGGGACGCCGTAGCCGGGTGGGCATGGGTAGTTCGAGGCGCAAAGCGCCTCCGCCTCTGAGTAGGTTAGAGTGGGTACGGTGGAAGCCATGGGGAGTGATTAGGCTGCAGATATGAGTGAAGGGGTGCTATGCCAATGGAGGCCATGACTACATATATATAGTGAGAACTGTCCAATCAGAAAAAAGCACACGGATCGTGTGTTTCCTTTGAGCGCTCATGAGCCGTTGGATCGGTGTGTATGTTTCGAGTGCTTGTGAACCGTCAGATCAGGCAGAAAAGCACACGGATCGTGTGTTTCCTTCCAGCACTTCTGAGCCGTTGGATCAGCAGTGTGTTTCTTTCGAGCGCTTGTGAGCCGTCGGATCAGAAAGAAGCACACGGAGGCAACCATGTGATAACATGAGCCCAAATCAGGTTATTTATGTTCACATGGCCCACCCAAACACAACCAAGTGTAAAAGTCCTTGGAGCTACCCCCTTTCGACGCCCGTCGATGGGGTAGACGACACCGTCGAGTTCTGGTCTACTTTGGGGGGGTTTCGACGGAACCGGGGGCTTCGGGGTGTCGGAACCTCACCAAAACATGGGTGGTGCCCTAATATATGCATTAGGTTGTGGTGGTAGGTTGGTGTAGACATATCGAGACTCCGAGGTGTGACCGTCTTCACAAACCCCACTTATCCCCCTCGAAGGTCATGCTCTTCTACGCGGAAACCCCCGTTTCGGGTGCGACGGAGGCAACCATGTGATAACATGAGCCCAAATCAGGTTATTTATGTTCACATGGCCCACCCAAACACAACCAAGTGTAAAAGTCCTTGGAGCTACCCCCTTTCGACGCCCGTCGATGGGGTAGACGACACCGTCGAGTTCTGGTCTACTTTGGGGGGGTTTCGACGGAACCGGGGGCTTCGGGGTGTCGGAACCTCACCAAAACATGGGTGGTGCCCTAATATATGCATTAGGTTGTGGTGGTAGGTTGGTGTAGACATATCGAGACTCCGAGGTGTGACCGTCTTCACAAACCCCACTTATCCCCCTCGAAGGTCATGCTCTTCTACGCGGAAACCCCCGTTTCGGGTGCGACGGAGGCAACCATGTGATAACATGAGCCCAAATCAGGTTATTTATGTTCACATGGCCCACCCAAACACAACCAAGTGTAAAAGTCCTTGGAGCTACCCCCTTTCGACGCCCGTCGATGGGGTAGACGACACCGTCGAGTTCTGGTCTACTTTGGGGGGGGTTTCGACGGAACCGGGGGCTTCGGGGTGTCGGAACCTCACCAAAACATGGGTGGTGCCCTAATATATGCATTAGGTTGTGGTGGTAGGTTGGTGTAGACATATCGAGACTCCGAGGTGTGACCGTCTTCACAAACCCCACTTATCCCCCTCGAAGGTCATGCTCTTCTACGCGGAAACCCCCGTTTCGGGTGCGACGGAGGCAACCATGTGATAACATGAGCCCAAATCAGGTTATTTATGTTCACATGGCCCACCCAAACACAACCAAGTGTAAAAGTCCTTGGAGCTACCCCCTTTCGACGCCCGTCGATGGGGTAGACGACACCGTCGAGTTCTGGTCTACTTTGGGGGGGTTTCGACGGAAACGGGAAAAATGAGCCCAAATCAGATTATTTGTGTTCACATGGCCCACCCAAACACAACAAAGTGTATAATTTTATAAAATGTAATTATAAAAGAAATAGCAGGGAAAAATATAATTTTAAAAGTGTGTTCGCCGAGGTGGGCTCCCGGCGAAGAAGATACTCGGCGAAGATGTGGCGGGGACTTAGGAAAAGTTCGGCCCAAATCGGGCCGAAAAATCCCCAATTCGCACGCGCTGTTCTTCTCCACCAACCCGCCCCCGCCGCCGCCACCCGCCGCCACCACCCCCACCCCAGCCGCCGCCTCCCTCTCTGCTGCCGCCGCCACCTCTCCCTGACCGCCGCAACCACCCACCGCCAGAAGCAGGCCGTTGCCCGCCCTCCGCCCGCAGGAGGTCAAACCCTAGCCCTAGGCGCGCGCTACCTCGACCGGAGCAATGGCGGGCTAGCTGCGTGGCCGGCCTCCACCGCGAGCGCGTGCGGTTCCCCGCATCCGCATCCGCCTCCCTCGCGACCACGGCGAGTTCGTCGCTGCTGCCTCCTTCATCCCGCAGCCGCAGCCCCAACTCCGGCGAGTTCGTCGCTGCTCTTCATCAACTCCGGCTGCTGCTCTTCCCCAACGCCGGCTCCTGCTCTTCCCCAACGCCAGCTTCTCCTCTTCAACAAGCTGAAGCACCTCCAGGTATGATTAATTGATCCATCTCTCCCTCTTTTTATTTCTGAATTTAGTGTTCTCGTGTTATTTGTTCAGTAGCAAAACATGTTTAGTGTGCTTGTGTTCATTAAAACATTAGTAGCTATGTTTATTGTTAATTCCTAAGGTGAAAACTATAAAAAGACAACATTTAAATTGCTGCAAATTCAACATTTGTGGGCTGTTTGTATTTGAATTTGTGGAATGTGTCATTTGAATTTGGCTAGTTCGAGGGCTTGCTGTTGCTGCTCTTGCCCATAATTATTGAGATAAAAGACTAATATGTTTGACTTTATACGGAGTCCTTGATGTCACCTCGGATGCGTAAGTGGTGGTTTAAAATGTTGTTACCTTGTACTTTAGCTACCTTTCCATCACAAGCATCTAACTTATGTTTTTGGTATGTGCAGGACATTCACGTGGGTGGGCCCAAAGTGGGAACGCTTACCTTCAGGCGTCCTTGGCCTTCTTATCAAGAAGCTTTACCCTGGCATGGTCGACTACAAGAAGGATGGAGTCCCCACCGGTGAAAGGGGGCCTGCTAGGTCTTGGGCCCACTTCACGATGGTTGAGGACAGCGTCCACGGCCACGTCGGCTTCCGACTGCTCGCCGAGTTCTGGGTTAGTACTTTCTATAAATTTACCAGTAAAAATACCAACAGTTTGGATTTCACCGTGGTAACCCCCTTTATCCTATGCTCACTATTTGTTAGGACTTCTTCACTCTCGTTGATGCTGAAGGTAAAGATGAAGCGGCTCAAAAGGCGCTGATTAAGATGGCGAAGAAGCTCATCCCCGACCAGATTTATGAGGCCCGTATCTCCGCTGTTCAACAGTTCTATGCAGAATATATGCACAGGACAGTCACCAAGGAGGAGGCTTGCCCCGTACACCTGTCGACAGCCCAGTACATGAAGGTAACCACATTTATTTTCATACTATTCTCCACAGGACTGATGAAAAGTTCAACTCATATGGATATGTCTTTTGTTAAATAGGTGATTCCGGCATGGCTAGCCTCCCATAAGCCTTGCTACAGGAAGCTTGTACAGAGGTGGGTGTCTGATTGGTTCAAGGCGCAAAACAAGGACGCACGGGCGCGGCGGAATATGGTAGGCCGCGGAGTCCACCGTCAAGGCCCCCTCACACTCGACGGCCTCGTGGCACACAAGGTAAGAAGTCATGATTTCCCTTTCCATTCAAGTTTTTATTTCTGCCCCATAATATTTCGATAACCTCTTCTGACCTCACTTGTATGCTTTCTTTTGATGTCATACTTGTAGGAGTTGAAGGATGGAGTCAAAAAGACGAAGATGCAAGTGTTCGTTGAGACCCGGAGGCCAAAGGCGAAGGATCTGGATCCTCTGAAACACGCGGACAAGCAGTGGATCACCGACACCGCGAAGAAACAACATGAAAACTACTGCTCCAAGTTCAACGAGGTCCACGGACCCGACTCGATCCTTTGAAGGAGCCTTTCGACCCCTATGTTGCTATGCTCGCGGGACAAGGCAAGCTGAATGGCCGGCCTTACATTGGCGGTGCTTCCCTCAATTCATCGGGCCTCCCAACACTTGTTCTGGGTGTGCTATATGTATTATATTTTGCTATACTGTTTTTGCAAATGCAGGGATTTGCAAAAAGCAGAAAAAATTTGCACCAAATGGTAACTTCGCCGGGTAAATCACTCGGCGAAGCCGTCTTCACCGGGCAGGGCACTCGGCGAAGGCACCCTACAGGTGCCATTTGGTCACCTGGGAGTACACTTCGCCGAGCCTGTGTTGTTCGCCGAGAACCTCTCTCGGCGAAATGTGACCACCTGGGACCATTTGGCACCCACTTCGCCGGGTGTTTTCCCCACCCGGCGAACTTGGTAACCTCGGCGAACATTCCACCAGGCACTCGGCGAACCAGCACCCGGCGAACGTTCGGCGACGTCTTGGACAGGATCTCGGCGAAGACGGCACCCGGCGAAGATGCCCGGCCTCGGCGAACTTCCCGCGCGGCTCTCGGCGAAGCCCCACCCGGCGAACGTTCGGCGACGTCGTAGGAAGGATCTCGGCGAAGTGAACTCCCGGCGAAGACGCCTGGCACTCGGCGAAGAGCATCACGGCGAAGATATTCGCCGGAGCCATGTGTTCAATCTTCGCCGAGTGTCGTAGCCTCCCCACCCGGCGACGTTCTGACACATCTCTGACGCCCATCTGACAAGGGACGGTGGCGATGTGCTTTTCTTCGCCGGGTGTTGGACAAAAAGTCTCGGCGAAGAGGTCGCCGTGCATCCCCGATAAAAAGCACCCGGCGAAGTGTCGTCGCCGAGGCGATTTTCGCTGAGATGGTTCCGCCGAGAGGCTTTCTCGGCGAACCTGTCGCCGAGGCCAATGTCGGCTGTCGCCGGGTATTTTCCCCACCCGGCGAATGAGGTTTTTCTACTAGTGGCCGGACCTGAATACTCCAACCAGCGGCGCTGAATGGGCGGAGCTAATTGCCAGGGAAATTTCGTCCGCTTCGGATTTGATCGATGCCAAGAACCGAGCCTTCAAGGTACTTGAATTGCTACACAAATCTACCGCGAGCTGCAATACTTCTGATGAAGAGCAGAAAATGATTGAGGTAACCAATGCATCTGCAGTTGCTTGATACTCCCTCCGTTTGAAAGTATACGTCATATTTGGTCATCCAATTCATACATTGACACTCCACTATTTTGTTAATATTTACAAAGTCACAAACCATATGACAAGAATCCAATCATATCAAATTTGTGTCACGTAAACTGTATGTTACTGGATTAATGATTGGCCAAAGCTTCTACTTGGACAGTAAAAATACTCTTTATTCTTCTGGAAGGAAGGCGTAGTTGATTAATAGTTCAGTCTGCTAAATCATATCAAATTTATGTCACATAAACTTACGTTGCTGGATTAGAACTTGCACAGTAGAAGTACTCTATATTTCTGGAAGGAGGGAGAGGAAGTAACTGATGATGCTATATTGCGGATTACTTATGAGATGCGTTTCATCAGGGAAAAAATAATGTGCTCACCTGTGTGACTGTTTTGCTTGCTTAATTCTTTCAGGAGCACAAGATACTAAAGCAGATGCTGGGACGGCTGCTTCACCAGAACGGCATCCTGAAGCGAGCCTTCCTCATCCAGCACAACAGGCTTAAGGACTACCAGGAGATGGTGCAGGAGCGGTCACAGTTCAATGAAATCGTCGACAGATACCAGCAGCAGATAAAGACGCTAGAGGTTTGTGAAACTCAACAAGAATATATGGTATTCTCTTGAAAAACAAAATCATGGAGAGATCTCATTCATCAATCTATATTCATTGCCTAAAAACAAACTACCAGGAGATGGTGCAGGAGCGGTCACAGTTCACGGATATGGTCAACAAATACCAGCAGCAGATTAAGAAGCTAGAGGTTCGTGAAACTCATGAGGAACATATGGGCATCTCTAATATGTTTTTCATTGAGAGATATCGCTCGTCATTTTATCCGTTGCCTAAAAAATTCTTACATTGCCATGGTCGCAGGGTGAGAAATATCTCCTGTCGGTTCATCTAGCGCAATCAAACAAACACAATAGCACATGGGGGCACCGCAACCCGGACGTCTTCTAGGTGGCGCTACGTCTGTCCCTCAAAATCTATGCTGATTTGGACCTAGTAACCCGAGTGCGAGAGATCCTGAAGTTGCTTCAGGCAACAAGAAGTTGAAAAGCTAAAGAACATTATTGTGGTTCAGTTTATGTTCGGCTTGGTTGTTTCACTACAATCTTTGTCGTCATGCTTGTCGATAGTTAGTTGAGCAGAAATTCGATGAAATCTCTTTGTAGCAATATGTTTGTGCTGTTGACGATCTGGAAGGTTTATTTGCTCATTGAGTAAACTCCACTCTGAACCACAAACTTGCTGTTGCACTTAGGTATGATATTCTGAATCTGTTGATATTAGAATACTTGTGTTTGTATCTGACTTACCATGGCAAATTTATTTTGTGTCTCGTTCAAACTCACATTGCAATATATAAACACGCGTTTTTTAGACTCCCACTGGTGGGCTGGTGGCCGTAGCTTCCTTGGTTTTATTACAGCAACGAAACCAGTGGTTCCAACATGGTAACAAATAACAGAAGGTTTTAAAGAAATTGTAGCTCTAAATAGGATCTGCAAGTGAACTAAAGAAAGAAGAGCTTTCCGTACGGAGTTCTCAAAGAACAAAACATGTAAGTATTTGCTCAACGAAGAGAAGTGAAAGGACAGGGGGGTACTAGAACAGCCGGTGCACCTGAATGTTTCGACTTCTTCAGTGGAGAGTTTAGTTTCAGTGGAGAGCCAAAACATGTAAGTACTAAGTAACGTCAATTTTTAGTGGTGATATACATAGCAGACGAATGAAATGTACAAGACTTTAGGACATCACAGCATATCCAAATCGTCGAGGAAATGAGAAGGGCTTTATTATGAAGTGTTCTGCCTAGGAATCTAGCATAACAGTTGCACCAAATTTTCGTTGATGTCTAGCTTGCTAAAGAAGAAGAAATTTCACTTTTGAGAAAAATATAATGGTGACTATATTGCTGAATGAATACTGGTAGTTTGTTCATCGTATTATTACTTCTTGGATTGAATTGGTGTCTTCTTCAGCATGTCAAAGAAGTTTCTGAAGGAAATAACGACGAATAAGGAGGACAAAATAAAAACAAAACATCCTGTTCAGGAGTTCAGGACTACAGTAGGTGTTAACAAGACGAATTGTTACCAATAAAAATTGTACTTTAGTCGCTTATCTACTAAATGAGTTCAATTTTAGTCCCCTGTACTCTGTTCTTAGACAGGTTTGATGATATGGTCCGCAGTGCCATTACAATGTCGTAGCTTGTGAAGCAGGGCTTTTTCTCCTATCGAAGTTGGTTAGGCAAAGTTCCTTTTTTCCTAAAAGAAGGGGGGAATTTTCGAACTAATAACAACTAAAGACGTATTGAAGACCCACACGCAGATGCAATGCAGACCACAAGCCACAGAAAAGTCTGAAACAATGGAGTAAGCTACAACTTCTTGTAAGGAGATGTATATATGCGTCAATAAACTATTAAAAGTTGAGATAATCTGCAACTCTGATATGTCCTTTGCAACTACTTCCAAATTAATCAGTGTTAAAATGTATAGTCTCCTCATGAAAAAGCTGGCGACCCATTGCTTTGTCGGGTAGATAATTTGTACTGGAATTGTTAACTGCAAGAATTGGCCAGGTCGCAAGGTAACTAACTCACTAACAGCATCGAACGGCCACAACAGTCAAGTATCCAATCTGCTACCTGCGACCAGGAAGAGAAGAGCTTGTTCCAACTATAACAGTGGCACAAAAGCTTGCTTGATGCATCTCCGGCATTCCAAAGAGCATGCTGAAGCAAGGATGACAGACTACAGGAAGAAAAATGAGCAAAGGAAAAATGTATTATCCTAAATTGTACTGCAGGAGAAGTAATTGACAGGACCACCGACCAATCGTCACTCAATAATACTAAACAAACAATCACTACCCCAAACTGATAAATTCCTGACGGCCTGGTACAATCCTGACGGTTCCGAGGCATCCGTCACGTAAGAATGCGTATTCCTGACGTGGACGGTTGACGGTCGCGAAAGTTGAAAAGTTTCCTGACGGCCCAGCCGATAACCATCAGGAATGGATCGCACCGTCAGGAACGGTAAATTATTTCGCGTCGGACTGTTTCAACCGTCACGATTGTTTATGTGGGCCGTCAGGAGCGTTAGCAGGCCGTCACGAAATCTCTTTTTTCGTTGCTGCACGAGCCAGTGCGCGCGAAGGGAGAGGAAATTTGGGCTCTTAGCGGGAAATTTTGGGCTTTCGCGACGTGGACTGGGCCTTGCGTCAGGAAAGAAGCTGTTGTTTGGTCAATAAACCTAGTCGCGTCTGTGTCTTTTGACCGCAACTCCTCCATCCTCCCCACGAACCGCGCCGCCATGGCGAAGTGCGCCGCTGCTCAGCTCTCGTCCGGCTTGCCGCCGCGCCGCCCATCCCTCGTGCAGCCCACCATAGCATCCTCCCCACACGTCTTCTCTCCTCCACCCCTTCCTTCCCTCCTTCAACGCGTCCGGACGGACGCCGCGCCATCGATCTCCGGCGAAGCTCGTGCGGCCGCATCCCCTACGGCTCCCTGTAGATCTGTACGATCCTCTCGTAACTTCTCATGTTCCATCGCGGTCGGGCAGGAGGGCGAGCTCCTTGGAATGGTCTTTGTCTGGATTTGACATGACTCGTCGGTTTAACTGCAGGAGCGCGAGCTCCAGGCACTCGAGAAGGGCGTGGGGAAGCTCGGCGACCAGCTCGAACTCATCCTCAACCACCTCCGCGTCACCGGCCAGGACATCCAGGTTACTCTCCTTATCCTATCCTACCCTGTATCAAAATTCAGTCACCTCTCCTGTCCGATCTTGTTTGAATTTTAAGGCTAAGGTCTTGGCGAATCTGATCTTCTGCCTTTATTCATCTCTTGGCCAGTCATCGCATATGTGAAAATAATTATAGATCCTAACTCTGGAGGTGGATATTAATACTGGTTAGGCACCAGATTAGCTGATTGTATTGTTGTTTCATGTGCTAGCGCTGCATCAGCCCGAGAAGGTTAATAACAACCGAGGCGGAGCGGAGCGAGCCTTTATATATATGAAGGTATCAACGGAATTCTTGCTCCGTGTAGAAGAGTTATTTCCATTATTTTCTTTTGCCAATACCATGACTTGCTTAATATGTTTTATCCTCATACACTTTTCTTCTTTTATGTTTTAGTACTGAATTCAGTCAGGCTGCACTATTGTTCTTGCCCAACTAACCTCTTTCATGTAGGGAATTACCAAGTAACTTCTTTGAACTCATTTTGACAGCAATAGCATGAACTTGAGACATTAGTTGGCACTAGCATCACACGCAGTAGTTTCTACTGATACATATGCCACTACTACTATAAGTGATATGTTTTATAGCCTAAAATTATGATGTCATCTAGTTAATGTTCCCGTGGAAGCTTTCAATAAAGCTGGGTGAGCATTTGTACAAATTAAATTCACAAGGGTTTTCTGGAGTCTAAAGAGAGCAGCAGTAAGGTTGTTTGAACAAGAGTAAGCACATCATCGTTACCTTCCACTCATAGTCAAAAACTGATAAAAGTCTTCTTGTGTACTGATGAGAGCTTTGTGACTAAGGTGTAGAATTTCGAAATGAAACGAATCATGCTACTATGAAATCAGAGAGCAGCCAAATGTAGGTTTAATTTTCAATAATTCACTTTGTGTGTATTAAATAATTCACTTCCCTCTCGATTGACAGGTGCAATATCGACTGATTTGTTTTGTATACGCCATTGCCTTAAGGCTAGCTAGCCTTCATTCGGATGAGTGGTCTGGTATGTAGTGCAACTACCACTGACTCCTATATTCACAGATTTTGTTCTGCCCTTGATCTGGTATGTAGGTCATATATTACATGTTTACTTGTAGACATAGCATATCTGTGTTGTCATTACAGATAGAATAGCAGTTGAACTGAAATGATGAGAGCTTTGTGACTGAAGTGTACAATATAGAAATGAAATGAATCATGCTACTTTGAAATCAGAGAGCAGCCAAATTTAGGTTTAGTTTTCAGTTAGAATGGTTAGTAGTACTGTAATATTTTTTATGAATGATTTGATGTACTATATTTGAATTCCCCAAACTTAACTAATATCCTTCCTTTTGTCATCGTTGGTTGAAGTTAGTTTGAACAATGCAAGTAATTCATGCTCGTACCATTTTCTTGTAGGTGAATGGAACTTTACCCAGCCAAGAGCATACTTGTACTACTCCATTGACGACATATGTTGAAGAGCCAAAGTGGTTCTCCCCTATCAGGCCATCATGCTGCTACCCGAGCACAGGAGGATCATTCGCCCAAGCTTGGAGAAGAATAAGCATAAGAGTTGCTTATTATGTAGCTAGCATGTTGTAGTTTGCCTTTCTTTTGTCAATACTTGTGAACTTGAGTGTTGCTAGAGTGAATGTACTAGTTTTGCTGTCAAAATATTGATTACTATGGATTATTTGTGATCATTTGCTAAAGATCATTTTTTAATAATGTGGTTTCTGAATCAGAAGTGTGTGATCTGTTGCTTATGGCAAAATAAAAATATTTCTGTCAATTTTCAAATGTTTTTAAATTAATTTGCTACTGTATTCTGAAATACCTATGCCTCAGTAAACATTCCTGACGGACATCATGTGCTCCTGACGGCTATGATGACAGCCCCACAGAACGTATTGTACCGTCAGGTTTGCTGCTTGTTCCTGACGGCCCAGATTCCTGACGGTATTTCCTGACGGTCAAACCGTCAGCTGTATCCTCTATCGTGGCTCGCCTGGTCCGTCAGAAAACACCGTCAGGAAAGGTTTTCCTGACCGCCTCCCGTCAGGAATCAATATCTTTCCTGACAGTCTGTTCCCGACGGCTCTTTCCCGTGAGGCAACGAGGAAAACAATGGTTTATTCAAAAATGCTTTATTCAAACACGAATTCGAAACAAAAACCTTGGTTTCCAATTAGAAAAAAAACACGAATTCTACAATACTGTATCACACACAGACTCCAGATATCCTCAACTGATTGTTGGTAAAATGTAAAATATGGAAAGCATGGATGTAGTACAATATCTAACAGAGAGTGCAGTGTACCGGCGTACCATAAAGAGAGAAGTATCGAGCTAAACACTCTTAATCTTGAGAAATCGGCTGTCCAGGCAACGAGCAGCGGCAGCTCCTCCGTTCCTGGTTCTTCTCTTGTTTAATCAAAGCTGGGTATTCGAGACCAATCATATTTGCTAACACGTCGAAATAGTAGACTAGGGTGGTTGGGATGTGTGCTGGCTGCTCTCTCGATGGCAGTCTGCACAGATTCAACAATGTCTAAGTCGCCATTTGCTTCACATCTGACAGTAGTGAGACAGGGGAGGTTCTCTATTCCAAAGTCCAGAGAGTCGGCTTCAACTACGTGGCAAATAAGCACGAGTTTTTCTAGCTTGGGCATGGATCCTGCTGAAAACATGTGATCTACAGTATGATATTTTGCATCATAAATAAAAATCCTCAACGAGTGGAACCCAACTTCACCACTGATTCTGAGCTCCTTTGACTCTGTTTTTTCCCTCAGGTGCAGAACGCGCAGATTGGGTAAGGCCCCAAGCATGCATAGATCATCCTGCTTGACTCCCTCCACTTCAAGCATCACCTGTTTAACGTTTCTGAGGGAGCTCACCCATTTCGGAATCAGCGGGACGGCTAAATAGCAGTTAATAAGTTTCTGAACGGCAGGCAGCCACAAAGGTACCTTTAAAAGTCCGCTCTGATCCTGAATAGTCAATGAGCGAAGGTTCTGGGTGCCTAGCTCACAGAGGGAAGACATGATAGCTCTGTTCTGCTCCTCCCCAAACTCAATTATGTCCTCAGTGTCAGAATCAAGGACCAGGTTTCTCAAATTTTTTAGCTGGCCAAGGCCCGACAAAAAGTCTAATGACTGTATGGAGACACTGACCTCTTTCAACGTCTCCAATGCTTGCATCTTCGCAACCCCAACAGGAAATTTAACACCACATTCAACAAGTAGATGTGACAATTTTCTGAGATTAACAATAGTTGCAGGTAATTCCATTACGCTTGTTTCTCTTAGGTCCAGTATCTCTAAGCACCCTAAACGCCCGATTTGTTCTGGGAGCTCTCGTACTGCCCTATGTCTGTAGCTCAGGTACCTCAGCTGGAACAACCTCACTATACTTTCAAGATTATGTTCTCCCCATCCTGCGAAATCATTCAAGTGTAGAACACGGAGATGTCTGAACTTCTCCAAAGAAGGCATTTCCAGTGAAACTCCATACACGGATCGAACATGGGACAAATCCAGACCTGCTGTCAGTATTCTTGAATCTTCTTCCTTGACGCCTTGCAGAAATAATCGACGAATGACTTTACCTTCTGCCCCAGTTGTCGGAATGGAAACACTAAGGAAAGTAGCGAAGTTCTCTTCGGTGGACTTGGATCTAATGAAATCAAGAATTATGTCATGAACTCGGCACCCCTCCACTTCACCATATTCATTTGTCCCTGCGGGTTGGACCAAATTCCTATTGAGGAGCTCATTAAAACACTTTTCTCCTATCTCAAGTGCTGTACAACTGCCTTCTTTATGAATGAATCCTTCACCTATCCACCTCCTTATCAGATCAATCTTCCTAATAGAAGAGTCCTCCCGAAATATACTCACATATAAGAGACAAGTCTTTAGATGAGGAGGCAGATCAAAATAACTAAGTGACAATATCTTCATCATTACTTCAATATTTGGATTTCTTTCAAGTGCACGACCAATTGAATCTTTTACTTGATTCCACAGGTCTTCTGTTCTCTCTCTGTTAGCTAACAAACCAGATATAGCAATGATTGCTAGGGGTAACCCAGCACATTTTTTCAAGATTTGATCAGAAACTTCTTCAAGATATGGAGGGCAATTTTCTTCGGGATCGAATAGTCTTTTGTGAAATAATTGTTTTGAATGCACCACATTAAGAGGCCTTATGCCATAAATATTTCCACGGAAATATAAACAGCATGATTCAGCAACATAATTTATACGAGTAGTGGTGATTATGACACTGCCAGAGCTATTCCTGGGGAATACATACTTAATAACGTCATCCCATGCATCCTTATCCCATATATCATCGATGACAACAAAATACCTGCACATGGAATCATATAGGTGATATCAGCATGATTTTAACATGAAGAGTGTAAAACAAGATTGACAAATAAATAAAAGAAGAGTATTTTTAAAGTAGTTGGTAATTTTAACAACCGTCCATCCGCTTAAATTTGACAGTGGAAAAATAGTAGCTACTGAAAAGTACCAGAACAAACTACTTGAAACTACCGAAATTGCATTATTTTGATCCGCTCTTTGATCCGCTGCCGCTTCCCCAAATCGGCGCCCCCTCCCCAAAATCGCCGCTGGCAGAAGGTGACCTCTCCCCAAACTCGCCACCGGCTACAGATTCTCGTCTTGGGTGGCCAAATCGGCGGCCAGGCGGGTCTGAGAGTCAAATCGCCGAGCAGCAGATCCCCCACCTGCTCTCCCCGGCCTTGTCGATGTCGAGGCCGCCGCCGCCCGGCCTTCTCACCAGCGAGGTTGACAACAGCAGCCCTCAGCATCTCATGGCAGCTGAAATACACATCAGCATCGCAATATCTGTTGGGGCAGAATGAGAGAGAAGAAGGAGAATCTGGAGCACATCCATATGGATACACACATGATCTGGTCTGAAGATCAAAGAGAGTTATAGTCTTATAGAACATTGATAACATCCTGGCTCCTGGGTGTGAAAAGGTCTGTTAATGCTACACTAGAAAACTACCATCAAACTATTATCAAAAGCACCGGCCAAAACTTGTCATGGGGTCCAACACTCCTAGCTTAGGGCATCATGGGAGATTGGGAACCCAACAGAATTAGGAAGAAATATGAGCCAAGTCGAGTGTATAGGGAGGAAAATAAACTTCTCCACGTATATAAAATACTGAAGGAGTGTGGGGTAGCTACTTGATCTACTCCATACACAAGGTTATGTCATATCCTCAATGGAGGGAGTAACTTGTTAAGGACGCGTGATCAGTGACACAAACAAAGAAAAAAAAATGTGTGAACTCTTTGACAGCCGCGCCTTTGGTTACGTAGCGCTTCGTGCCCCACCATGATTCACATTGCTACTTGGTGGTCCCAAGGAATCTTTTGAAATAATTTCCAATGAAAAATATATTTGGAATAAGCAAACTTTCTATATTGATAGCTGAAACTCTATATATAACCTTGCTACAGATGCTTAATCGGCGATCGAGCACTAGAGCGACCGATTTCTAACAAACGATTCCTGTTTGAACACCTCACGTGGGACGTTAATTAAAACAAAATGCCCCCATAACGATTCATACTGCTAGCCAGTACTGGTCCCGAGGAATCTTGGAATATCTCTCCTTCTCCATAATTCTCTCTGCTAATTTAAAATGTGGGCATGTAGTCGACGATCGAACAGTCCATTGACCGATTTCTGACAAACGATTACTTCTTTTTTTTTTGCGGGGAAGGTACATATACTCCCTCCGTTTATTTTTAGTTTGCGTTCTGAGCTAAACACATGTACCAAGAAAATCTACGAAGGGGCTAAAATATGAATAGGTAGACTAAATTAACCCTGTGCAGTACCAACGTCGCGTGCTGTGGTTAAAAAAGCCTGCGGCCGCTGGCCATTAATGCCATTCATCCATTGGCCTACGTCGCCTCGCTGCCTCCGCATGCAACCGAATGCTTCTCTCAACGCTTCTACGGAGGAAAGATTTGAATGCATTGGAAGACTAATGTGGGGGCAAATTAGTAAATCAACTAGCAAACGCAAACTAAAAGGGAAAATTCTGAAAAAGCTAGAACGCAAACTATAGGTGAACGGAGGGAGTATTATAGGAGCAGGATTCTTACAAAAAAGCCCAGCAAAAATAAGAAATTAGACCCAAGTCCTTCTAGGCTTCGACTCCGTTGAAGACGAACAACACGTACCGCCGGCGCGCCGCCGCCACTCCTCCACAGACGCCTTGGATTCAGAGGAGCCCCTCCGCGGACGGGAAGTCTTCGGTGCTTGGCTCCAGAGAGCCTCCATCCTGCCGCGTTGACGTCATCGTCCTGCACCCAAACAGCCGCACCTCCAAGATTACTCATAACCGGAGCCGCCATCCCACGGACTCCGGCGAGGGGAAAGCGAGCTCGACAGCTCCGAAGAACGCCGAGCCCGAAGAAGACGGCAGATCCGCCACGAAGCTCCACCGGAGCACCACGAACGGAGGAGAAGAACGCCGTCGACAAAAGCCACTCCGGCCGCACCACCTTCTCCTCAGCGCCGCCGGCTAGCAACCCACGCACACCTAGGCTATGTACACGCTGGGATCCGTTGATTCCCCGTCCTCCCACCGGCGGAGCGGCCGCCGGAGGGCGAGGAATCCGACGAATCGCCGGCGGCGAGCTAGTTCGCACGGGTGAGACCAGAAATTCGCCCTCTCTCTACTGTAGATGGGGAAAGGGGAACGGCCAAGGTCCGTTTGACTCGACAAACGATTACTTCTGTCTGAACACCTCATGCGGGACACCAACAAGGATAATGTACGCGTGAACTCTTTGCAAACCTGTGGCTCCCTGGTGCTTCATGCCCCACCACGATTCACATTGCTAGCTGGTTGTCCCGAGGAATCTTGGAATCTCTCTCCTTCTCCATAATTCCCTCTGCGAATTGAAAATGCGGGCATGTTTTTTTTTGGAAAAGGGGGAGAAGCCCCAGCCTCTGCATTGAGTGATGCGGGCATGTAGCTATCTCTCTTACTTGTTTCTCCGTCATCTTGTGAAATAATTTGCAATGAAAAAATATTTGGAATATGCAAACCTTTTCTGTTGATAGTCGAAACTCTATACATGAACTTTTTAAGGATGCGTACTCGACGATCGAGTACTCCAATGACCTGTTTCTAACAAATGATTCCTTCTGTCAAAAAACCTTACGGCTCTATTTGCATCTAGGTTTTTGTGTGTGTGTGTGTGTGTGTGTGTGTTGGGGGGGGGGGGGGGGGGGTATTAATGGGGCTAATCCCCACATGGATTGGGTGAAACCCCAAACTTCACCTAATCCCAGCAATTCTTAGTTAATCCCCAATCCGATAGGGAGGGGTAGTGTTTTTTTTTTTTTTTTGCGAAACACAGTACAACGCAAGCGCTCATATACACGCGCACACACTCACCCCTATGAACGCACGCACGCACACCCTACCCCTATGAGCACCTCCGAGAGACTGAGTCGGCGGGTCGAGTCTTGAGATTGACGAAGTCACCACGGGCGCCTCGCTGTCGACGGGAACGTCGCCTCCCACTGAAGAATATTCCGCCTTAAATGAGAAACACCAGCGTCAAACCTGGGGTTTGAACTCTGGTGGGCTGGAGGTACAACCACCCACCTAGCCATCTTGCCACAGGCAAGTTCTCGGAGGGGTAGTGTTTTGGATATTGAAGAAAATGTATTAGAGTTTGGAGAATTATGTGAAAAAGTGGGGATAAAATCGATTAAATACACTAGAAACAAACGACCTTTGGTGATATGTTTGACGAGGAGAATCCGCACCAATCACCATAAAAATCCTAAAAACAAACAAGGCCTATACGGAAGACCAACGAAAAAAATGTGGGTGAACTCTTTGCCAGCCCGTGAATTCCTAGAGCTTCATGCCCCCAGCACAATTCACACTGCTAGCTTGTGGTCGCGAGGAATCTTGGCATTATCTCTCCTCCTCCATAATTCTCTCTGCTAATGGAAAACGCGGTATCTCTCTTACTTTTTTCTCGGTCATCCTCTGAAATAATTGGTAATGATAAAATATTTGGTATGTGCAAAAAAATTATGTTGATAGTTGAAACATTATACATAAACTTTTTAAGATGCGTACTCGGTGATCGAATACTCCAACGACTTGTTTCTGGAAAAAAGATTCCTTCTGTCTCTCCATTCTATTCAAATTTCCATTTTTAGTTTCTATTTTGTGCGGGCACATACACGAACTAAGTCGTGTGGTGAATGTGCTCTCTTTTAGCACAATAATTCCTTCTGTCTAAACTCTAAACACATCACGCGGGACAGCAAAGAAGAAAGCGGGGGTCCTCTGTTCGTCTCCTTCCCAACAAAATCCAACCCCACCACACCACTCTAATCTCAGCCGTCCGAGATGCTCAGAGTTCTGGCCGTCGCTCTTGGCCTCGGTTCCGTGGGCTCACGACCCGGACCTCCACGCCATAGACGCGCCGTAGTACGGTGGTTCCGAGCAAATGCTCAGCGACAGCGGCGATGATGGCATCGTTTCTTCCTTCTTGAAGGAGTCGCGATGGAACCCTTGCTGCTCTCCATCTCGGCATTGGCAAGAGAGCCTGCAGGTCTGCCGTGGTGGCGCGTTCTTGCATTGTGGTGCTCCGCGACTTCATCTTCGATGAACCCCCGTCAGCACCTTGGTCTCTCTTTGCCTTGCCTTCTTTGGGGTGTATCCGGCGGCGAGGCGCTTGGCCTCACAGTGCTGCCATGTGATGCTCTATTTCCTGTGGTGTGTTGTCCTTCCTCTTTGTTTCGCCTAGGCTGGCCTGCCCGTGATCTCGGTCCTGTTGCTGCGCTTGCTCAAGACCCTCCCGTGGTTGGCGTGGTGTTGTGGTGAGCCTCGGGCTCGTGGTGTCGTCTCGGCTCATCTTTGCTCAATGATGACGCAATGATGCCTCCCCAAACATGCTAATCGTCTCGATCTCTCGTGGCGGAGCTCCCAGTTAAGGTTCGTGCTATATAGGTGCTAGGCTTTGGCACTCGTTGGTTGTGGATGCTCCTGAGTTGTGCCGTGGGGAGTCGTTTTGCACGCCGGTGCGGTGCGAGGTTGTTTGTTGAATCTTGGTTTTGTGATCCCTCGACAGCACCCCTCTTCTACTTGTGCCTCCTGGTGGCTCTTGCCGCTCCCAGGGGCGGATACAGGGAGGGACCAGCAGGGGCCCTGGCCCCCCCTAACACCATAGATTTCTTGCTAAAAAATTATAAACAGTGTATAATTTAGAAAATTTGATTTAACCGGTCCCCCCTAATCTCCAAAATTAGTGAATCCTGCCTCCGCCCCTGGCCGCTCCCTCATCGTGTGTGTGCGTTTTTCCTTTTATCTCTCCTCTTTGTAATCCCCGTGTATTCTGGTTCATTTGAACCTATCTTGTAGAGGCTGCAAAGCCTCAAGTCAACTTTGAAATTTATTTAGGTGGGGACTAACTCCCCCGGTGACCTTCAAAAAAAAAAGGGTATGAACTCTTTGAAAGCATACGGTTCCCTGGCACTTCATGCCCCACCACGGTTCATAATGGTAGCTGGTGGGCTCGAGGAATCTTGCAATTGTCTCTCCTCCTGCAAAGTTCCCACCCCTATCGGTGGAAAAGTTGGTTTGTCGTCTATCTCTGTTACTTTTTTCCCATCATCTTGTGAAATAATTTGCAATGAAAAAATATTTAGAATATTCCAACTATATAGTCGATACTCTACACAAACTTGTTAAGAACGCGTGATCGGTGATCGAGTAGTGAGTAGTCCAACGACCGATTTCTGATAAACAATCCTTCTGTCTGAACAGCTCATGCCGTCATGCGGCACATAAACGAAGAAAAAAAAATGCGTGCGAACTCTTTGCCATCCCTAGCGCTTCATGCCCCACCACGATTTACATTACTAGCTGGTGGTACCAAGAAATCTCTCGTACTTTTTTTTGCGTCATCCTGTGAAATAATTTGCAATTAAAAAAAATGTGGAATATGCATATTCGAAACTCTAGCTATACATAAACTTGTTAAGGATGTATCCGCAAAAAAAAACTTATTAAGGATGCGTGAACGGCGATCGTGCACTCCAGCGACCAATTTCTAACAAACGATGCCTTTTGTCTAAGTACCTCACGCACAACGTTAATGAAGGAAAAATGTGTGTGGAGTGTGGACTCTTTTCCAGGCTGTGGTTCCCTAGCGTTTCATGCTCCCACAACGATTCACATTGCTAGCCAGTGGTCCCAAGGAATCTTGGAATTATCTCTCCTTCTCCATAATTCACTCTGTTAATTGAAAATGTGGGCCTGGGCTGGGTAGGTGCGGCATTTGTGTCGCTGGCTTATCGTGCTGTCGAGAGGGCATTCTCGCTGCCTCTTGGCATGGGCCGGGGGTAGGTGGGGGCGGAGAGCCAATGAGCGAGCGAGCACACGGATGCTGTGCTTCCTGCGGCGGCGTCCGATCACATCCAACGGCCGGCGACAGTGTGGGCCCGCGCCGCGTGAGTCTAGATCTCGATGCGTCACGCTTTTGGACGCGCAGATCTCTCGTACGTACGTGTGGTCATGACTTTCGGCCAGAAAATAGGGCCTGCGCGTGAGCGAGCAGTAGATCTGGAGGGAGGAGCGTTACGCCTTTCGCTCTGCATGCGGTTGTTGCCGCTCTCCTTCGGTAGCCTGCTGCATGTTAAATTCCTGGCTGAAGCGGTCAATCCTTTCGGGTAAAAACTGAGTGCGGTAATTGTGGAGCAGGCCGTTGGCACGTTCGCTCCGTCGTGACGAGGCGCTTCACGAATTTTTTTTTTTTTTTTTTGGCGCTTCACGAATGCTGTTGGCCCCATCTCGCGAGCTTGCGTTGCGTGGGACGGTGCCCACAGCCGAGCCGGTACACAAAGTTACTATAGTTACATCCATTTTTTGGCAAATGGAAGACAACTAATTTGGAACGGAGGGAGTAGTAACTAGTGGAAGGGGCTTCAAACAAACCAGATCGGGGCAGTGAATTGCGGAGCTGTGGACCTAGCGAAAGGTCGGGCCCCTGAGTTCATTACTCGCACAGACAATAAAAGATCGGGGCCCTGAGTTCATTGCGGCCAAGGCAAGTGGTGTAGCAGGGGAGATGTCTCCACGTACACAACAGCGGATGGAGAGCGAAAGGGGGGACACGCTCGATGCCTTCCGGCCCGTGGTTTCGTTCGTCGGCTCCATTCCACCGGCCGCACGCGCGTCTCAACGGCAGCGTCGTGTCCATCATCTCACGGCCACGGACGGCGCCGTGAGCGGGCGCTGTGTACGTACGCGTCACAGCCCACGTATTCGACCCAATCCCTTTCGCCCGATCTTTCCAACGCATCCCTTGTTTTTTTTTTCTTTCGTGCAGCGTAATAAGCACGGCTGGCTGAGTCCGATCCTTGTCGTTTGACTGACTCACGTCTAGGTGCATGCCCACTCCACTTGCTGACTGTTCCAGAATCCCAAGTACTAGAACGATGAAAGAAAATAGTTTCTCGGCGGAGTTTACGAATGCAGGCGCAAAATAGTCCGGCTGACTACTTCCAGAGAAGACTTTCATTACATGACTCGATTTAGTGGAGAGAGGAAATAGTTTGGTTCCCGTGTTTGCCGAATTTTCAGTGCCAAAATCCAGCTTGATAGCGGCCGTTTACCTTGAAAAACACTCCTTTGTTTTTTCTGCAACAAGAAAACCTCCATTGAATTTGCTACGAATCTAGTTAAAATTTGGATTAGAAGAGAGCTGTAATACGAAAAATTACTTTGACTCCCGATATCGAACGACAGCTTTACTTTACAAAAATAAAAGAAGTATTTACATGTTTAAAAGAATTGGGTATTTCTTTTTGGATATAGTCAATGATGCATCCTGTAAGCATGTTGAATTGTTTATAGTATGGGCTACACCACAATGACAAATCTCATATATATTTAGTGATTTGAAAGAATTCATATTCAGATCCACACATTTGTCATTTTTATGTAGTTTCAAATAGAAAGTATTTCATATTGAGATTTTGAAACGTTTGTGTGATACACCAAGGACAACATGCATGTTTTTTTTCTCTTCAAATTCTTAAAAAATAAATATATTTTTTGAATTTCTTTAAATAAAAATATCACTGTAACTCGAGAGACAGAAATATCTATTCATGGAATCATGGTAATAACCCTAAGAGGATCTGCAGTGAAATAATGGCATGAAAATTCCACTGCATTCATAACCTTGTCATGTTTTCATAGTTTCGACCATTCTAAATAACTTGTGATATAACTTACGGTGTGTGTTTGTAACAGTATGGGTTTGTATTGTTCCTAGGCAATGCCGTGTCACACTGTCTCTCACACCTATGGATCTCGACGAAGATGGTTGTGTTTATCAAAGGAATCAAATACTCTATTTGTTCACTATTATAAAGATATTAAACAAAAACAGCGAATTAGCCCCTCTAATCACTGCCCTTAACCTGCTTTAATTGTCGTGCGAAGTAACCGCCGGAAAGGATAGAAGCACTCCTCAGTGTTTGATTTCAGCTATTTCTCTGTTTCAAATCCAGTCATTGGATGCTTAAGAGCTGTGTGAGGGTTTGGAAATGATATTTTTTCCTGGTGATTTTAATTCCAAATGTTGTGAATATAAATGAATGGTAGAGAATTTGAGATCACATAATGGACAAACTAGGCGAGAAGTGCCTGAGGTCCTAGTTTCTGTAGTTTGCTCTGTTGTCCAACGCCTTATACAAGACTAGGCATGTGAGTGCGGCAGTTGCCGCGTGCGTGTTTTTGAATTTGAATTTGAAAATAGCGATGTTATAAAGGTGTCTAAGTTTGGAAATAATTGAAATTTGGAAAATGCTTTCGTTTTAAAAATGGTCGGATTTTGGAGATTGCTTAAATTTGAAAATTATGATAATTCAATTTCAAATATGTTTGTTTTTTTGACGTGAAAATATTCTGAAGTAGTTAGTATTTTTTTTTTTTGAGTATGTTCACACATTTTAGAGTTACGTTAAATGTTTAGTAAGTTGGAATGGTTCTATATATTGTATTTTGTCGACATATTTGTTTGATTGTAGAAGAAGCAATTTGTCATATTGAGTATTTTCAGATTTTTAGAAATTCGGAATGTTTGGATATATTTGGAGTGTACCATAAACATTTGTTTCAACTTCATAGTTAGGGAGAATGCAATTTCTGAGATATATTTTAGAGAGTCGCTAATTTTCCAGCATTTCGAAATGTTTAAATGTGTTGCATTTTCTTTGAACATTTATTTCAAATGTGTTAGCTTTTTTACAGGAAAATACTCTGAAATAGTTAGTATTTTTTTTATGAGTCTATTTACACATTTTAGAGTTCCGTTAAATGTTTAGCAAGTTGGAATGGTTCTATATGTTTATATTTTGTCGAAATATTTGTTTGAGTTCCATAATTAGAGGATGTTCAGTACGTGAGCATTTGTTAAAGTCGATTTATAATTAGAGGAATTTCATTTGGATTTTATACTAATATTCTTAAAATTAGAGTAGTGAAATTTTATAAATATTTATTTGGACTTCATAATTAGGGAGGATGCAATATGTTAGGTAACATGTGAGGTATACATTTTTTTTTTTTTGAGTGTCTCTATTTTTTTTTAGCAAATTGGAATTTTCAAATGTGTTGCATGTATTTTTTTTTTTGTAAGGATTTTGATATGTTTTGTCGTAGTTGCAAATATTTAGCAGATTCGAAAATGTGAGCGTGCTAATATATCTTAGAGTTTTCCAAAATTATTTGAAGCATGTTTTATTATAATTTTTTGTTTTTTTAGTCAATTCAATTATATTTGTTTAGAAAATAATTTTTTTGATTCAATTATATTTATCTGGAAAAGCTAAATAATGTTTGTGAAGCGTTTTATATTATTTGAAGCTTGTTTTATTGCAATTCTTTTTTTGTTTCAAGTATATTTTTTAGAAAATAAGTTTGAAACAATTATTTCTAAGTATTTATAGTTGTGGTATTCTTATTTAGATATTTTAAAGGCTATAAAATAAATGGGTAATTGTATTTAAATGATTTGACGAACTCTATTTAAATAAGATGTTTTGTACTAAAATATTTTGTTGGGTTTATTATATAAAATGATATTATTGGTATTTTTTGTTATTTTTCGTAATTTACATTCTGCAAAAAAAAAACCACTGTAGCGTGCTACATTACACTGTAGCTACTGTTACACTGTAGCACGCTACAGTGCTGCGGATCCTTCAAGCTTTTATATATAGTTAGGATAATACAGTAATACTCCATCACGAATAATAATCTCAGAACATGCACACACATCTATCCTACTATTAAAAGAGCAAACTTGTTGGGATACTTTAAATCTGGACCGTTCAATATCCGATCAAACAGCCCAGATCGTCCCAGCTCGCGTGCCCTGACATGGCCCCGATGAGGCCCATCTTCTTGGCGTTGTATATGTGGATGTGGGAGTCATCACAGCCGGTTAAAAGCACATGAGAGAGCAGTGGCCGGCGCGAGCACCAAAGGAGGCCGCGCTCCGAAGACGGCGCCAAACTGTAGAGTCACCGTGCAAAATCCAACTCCAACTCGGAAGTTATGGCCTCCTGTACCGCAATCTCCCTCCCGCACTAATGTGCCTCTCGCATCCGTGATGGTTTTTACACATCTGTTTCGATTTGGTTGTATTAATTGTGGATGGGATTACATACGATCAGTTGAGGAGTACCTTCATTCAGGTTGAGGTTACTGAAGTGGTAATTTTCTCTATGTTTGTTCATTTGTACATACGTGAAGATGCTTTAAGCAGATTTTGCATCTGTTTGCCTGTAAAGGTTGATTTGTTTTTACATTTGAGGAATAAGTGTTTGATAGTCTCGTCCTTATGACAGAAGACACACTTTTACTTCCATGCCAATTATGTTTTGCAAAGTTGTTTTTTGTAAGAATTACTCCTCGACGAAGATACCACGCAAAGACCTTGTTTTTGAGTGGAATCTTCATCTTACAGATTTTCTTATTATTATCTACTAGCACATCCGGTTGGATTAAAACTTTATACATAGAGTCCACAGAGAATTTACCACTCTTGTATAAATTCAAACGAAATTCATCGGTCCCCTGCGTCAAATTGACGGAAGCTAGACGTTGTAGCAACTCATGCCAAGCTGCTAGTCTGGGACCAACAAGATCTCTTCTCAACGTCAGATTTGGATGAGTATCCTTGAACAATTGAGTGAGCGTATCACTTTTGTGTCGTCCAAGAACAATATTGTATAAGCCTGGATATTATCATTCCTCCTCCGTAATTCCCTTTGATAATTGAAACAATGATTATTTGACATCGATTTCAGAAACGACCAGTGCTGATGCGGGCCATGATGCGGCCTCATCTGGATGTATGGCTCATCGACATTAGGAATATGGTTCAAATTAAGTCTGACTGTTTCTTTCTCATGTCTCCTAATAATAACTTCGGGTGATACATAGACTAACACTAACCTTAGAATGTGCATCTTTACCTAAGAGCATCTCTAGCAGATACCGCATAATCTACTACCAGATATGTTCTATCCGGTTGAGCTGGAAATCAGTTTCCGGTAGCGCGCGGCGCGGGGCAGAACAGAAGCGGTAAACTAGTAACGGATACGAGTTTACCGCATCTGTTCTGGCCATCCTACGGGTACTGGTACCGGATTTTTTTTCCAACATTTCTCAAGTTTCAACATTTCGCACACCGATTCAACACAAGTTCAAACATTTCTCATCACCGAATCAAGTTAAAGTTTCAACATGTCTCACTGAATTAGGTCTATTACATCAAACTAGTGCACAACCAAAATCAGGCGCAATTTAGATAGCAACAAAAACATCCAAAAGAATGCGCAATCAATTAACATGCTGATGAATCAAGCATCAACATCGAAGACATCCGAAGCTACAGAAGTACCACCTCCAACACCACCATCAACACCACCGTCACCGCCTCCAACACCGCCTCCAACACCGCCATCACCGCCACCATCACCGCCTCCAACACCAACACCACCACCTCTAACACCACCATCACCACCACCACCTCCAACATCACCACCAACACCTCCATTGGCCGAATCACCATCACCACCACCAACAACCACCACCATAGGATGCCGGAGTACCATAACCAACCATGAGATCATGAAGCTCTTGCCTTGTTAGCTCCCAAATCTCTCTTGCCATTGGCTCCATGGAGGTGGGATCGAGCATCATCAACTGGTTCTCTTCGGCTTTCATGTTGAAAGTGCATGTGAACTCATGTGTGGTTTTGGTAATTAATGACAATCTCTATGGACTAATGTTTGCATTGAGATATCTTTATCTTTATGGACTTCATGTGTTGAATTTTAGAAGATTATATGATGACCAAGGTTCTATCCAATGGGTTTATATGAAGAATGGTCATCTAGAGTTGAGTTTATTGCAAGCATGGCTTGGAAAAGAAGATTGAGTGAACATTCATGTTTATCTCCAAGCCATCATCTATATCAAGAGAAGAAGACGAAGTGCAAGTGGATACATGAAGACGGAGCTAAGCGAGGCTCTTCCATAATGGTGTATGGGGGAGTATTTGGACAAGTCTTCATCAAGCATGTACTAGCAAGCGCAATCAAAAAGGTGGTCCACTTGAAGAGATCAAGATCGTCATTATCTAGCTCAAGTGGAATGCGCAAGGCAAAGGTATGATCTTGATAGGGTTTCTATTTTACCGGTCTCATGGTGTTAGTGGGAGACCGGGTTATAGGGATAGACGGCGTAATATCAAGAGGGGCCCTCAAGTGAGTAACTTGATCGCATCTTTGTGGAGAGCTCAAACCTTTGCATACTTGGCATATCATATTTCTTGATTCTAATTTGGCTTTTCTCCTTGCTGGGTGTTGGTGCTTGTCGTGATCTTTATGACAAGCCCAAGTTCTTCGAAAACGAATTTGTTTTGAAAACTTGTTGCATTTTCGTGTTGGAAATATTATCGGTTTATCCATGAGGAAAGTTCCACACTTTCCCATGTGTGTCAACTTAACTCTATTCATAAATCTCTTGTCGTTACCTTTCCAACAAAATTGGTTTCACCCGATTTGGAGTTTGGACGAAAAAATTATTGCGGTTTTGTTTATCTGTTTCTGCAGTTTCTTCTTAGGCCGGTAGTACCGACCCAAGCCCGGTACTACCGGGTGACCCCTGCTTTTTGCCATGCGGCACTACCGCGGCTTGTACCGGGGCTAGTACCGCATCTCCCCAGTCGGTTCTGATGTCGTCAAGTTTTGTCCCGGTAGTGGCGCGGTACTACCGCGCAGAAAACACTACCGGACCGTTCCGCTCGGTACTACCGAAGAGGACCAGCGCTGTGAAGCTTCCTGCAGTCTTCCTTTCTTCTTCGAGTGAACGCGGCTCGGTACTACCGGGATCGGCTCGGTACTACCGCTGCGGCGCTTTTTTGGGCATAACGGTTGGATTTTGGGGAACCTTTTTAAGGGGCCCTTCTTCTCCAACGGTTCCCCAACTCTCGAGCTCGTTTTTCCTCTCTCTCTCTCCTCCATTGTTGACCTTTGGAAAAGCTTGCCTACCTCTCAATCACTCCCATGATTCTTGCATATGTTTGAGGGAAAAGTGAGAGGAGATCTAGATCCACATTTCTACCAATCCATCTCTCCTCTAAGTGAGGGACCCTTTGGATCTAGATCTTGGAGTTCCATTTGTTGAGTTCTTCTTTGTTCTTCCTCTCTTCTCCCCCATAAGCATTAGTTGCTTTTGGTGCGATTTGAGAGTGAACGATTTGAGCACTTGTGCTCTTGCCATTGCTTTGTGCATCGGTTTGTACTATCCACGAGGATTCGTGGAAGTTGAAATTTTGTGAGTTTGTTACTCTTGGGTCATTGGACCCTAGACGTCTTTGTGGTGGTTGAGACCTTTGTGGTCACTTGTAGCCGTTCGGGAGCCCCCAATCCAGTTGTGGGTTGTGCCTCAGATTGTTGTTGTAAAGGCTCTGGATTCCACCTTGAAGGATTCCGATAGTGGAAGGTGAATCAAACCTTTGTGGTGCGGTTCAACGGAGAAGAAGGGGAAGTCTCTGTGGCGTTGAGATCGACCTTTGTGGTGCCTCACACCTCTCCAACGAGACGTACTCGCCTAAAAATGAGGAACTCGGGAATACATCTTCGTCTCCGCATGCCTCGGTTATTACTATACCCGAGCTCTTTACTTATGTATTTTACGTTGTGATAGCCTTCGTGCTTGAAGTATTCTATATTGCTATCACTTTGTTGCTTGTCTTGCTTAGCATAAATTGTTGGTGCACATAGGTGAGCCTAGTTTATTTAGGTTATTGGCTTGTTAATTTAAACATCTAGTTTTATTCCACAATTATCAAGCCTAAACCGGAAAAGTTTTAATCGCCTATTCACCCCCCCTCTAGGCGACATCCTTGTCCTTTCACATGTCCGCCTTGATCTTTTCCTCTTCAATGGAGATCTTGCGCTCTTCAAAGGAGCATCTTGTCATCCACTTCTTCTCTTTGCCTTCATTTTTCTTTTCGGCCAATGCCACCTTGAACTCCAAGTGTTTGGCCATCATTGCTTCCTTTGCCTTCATCATAGATGCAATTTGGTCTTTCAAAGATCAAGCCTCCTTCTCCCTCTTAGCTTTCTCTTTGTCCATCTTTCTTCCATCCGGTTTTGTCCTTGTTTCTTCCTCCCCTTGGTGCATCATCACTATCTTCACCATCTTCCATCTTAGGTGCACCTCTCTTTGGTACACCTTCTTCATCCCTCAACCTTCATTTCTCGCTATGCTCAAGAATCTTCCAACAATGTTGAAGCATGAAGGGCCGAAACTTGGAAGCCGACATTTGCTTGAACCTTTCATGCGCAATGCGATCATAGTCATCGATTGTTACACCGGATGGCGGTTCATTCCTCACTTGCTCCAAACATCCACACCACCGGCTACATGTTTGCTTGATGAAGTCACACCGGCCTCGGAGAGACCTCAATGACCGAAGTGACGGCACCGGGATGAGCTTGTGATACTTGTCCTCAATGCGCCACCAATATCTTGATCTTGTTTGAGCATTTCCCACACCGGCATCAAGTGACACACTCTCCCATGCCCGGATCAATGTGGTGTCCTCCAACTCGGTGTAGTTGCTGCTCCGCTTTCCGAACCATGGTCCATTTGCATCGAACTCATCCTCTCCAATTTCTTCGACGTCATCGTCGCCAAGTCTTTCTTCCTCCTCCCCTCCGGTCTCCCCTCCGGCCTCAGGTATGTCAAACAAATCAAGCGGAGCACTCATAAGGTCAACCGAACTATCCTCCAACATTTGCGTGTACGTTGCATCCACGGGATAGCTACACAATCGAAAGGTGCGGACTCGTAAGCAACTCCATCGAATTTAGAAAACCGCGGAAAAAAGATAAGAAATTGACCTCTCCGGCGTTAGATCGAACACGTTATATGCGTGAGAGGAGGCGGCGGAGGATGGGGCAGCCGATGCACGAGGAGCCGCCGGAGCCTTGGCCTTCTTCGCTGGCTTCGGCCCGGCGGCGTGCGTCTTCGACTTCGGTTGGCGCGCCCCGGCGGTACGAGGGTGCGACGCGGCAGTCGGAGGATGCAGCGCGGCGGTAGCCAGATTCGACGTGGTGGGAGGACGGGGCACCCCGAGCGTCCGCGGCTATTTCTGGCCGGCGACGGCCGGGACTGGTGCGACGAAGGAACCACCGGCCGCCGAAGGCGTGAAAGCTCGCGGTTGCGCTCTTGGGGCCGGCTGGTGGACGGCTCCGACGATCGGCGGAGGCTGCAGCGGGTCCATGGGGCCCGAATCGGTGGCGGGGCGGCGCCAGAAGGAGCGAATCGGCGGCGAGACTTCCGGGCGGGAGAGTTCACGCCAACAATCCAGGATCCAGGAAATTCGGCCGCGGAAACGGAAAAAGTAGGGCACGGGGAGGAAATTTCCTGCTCCCCAGAAATAATTTTCCGGTAGGGTGGCTTATGCGGCGTCTGATCGGCTCCAGATTTCGCACCGGACCCGAAAAAAAGTAGTTATTTTCCGGGCCGGGGCCTTGCGCGGTATCTGCTAGAGATGCTCTAACTCTAGCTGCCAGGACATCTGATGGGCCGGAGCTGAATACTCTGACCAGCTGCGCTGAATGGGCGGAGCTAATTGCCTGTGAGATTTCGAGTTTCGGATTTGATCGATGCCAAGAACCGAGCCGGATACTTGAATTGCTACACAAATCTACGGCGAGCTGAAATACTCCTGATGAAGAGCAGAAAATGCGCGAGGTAACCAATGCATCTGCAGTTGCTTGATGGTTGATACTCCCTCTGCTTTGAAAATAGAAGACATATTTTTTTATCCAAGGTCAGACATTCACAGTACAATATTTTGTTAATAGTTACAAAGTCACAAACTATACTACACGAATCAAATATATCAAATTTGTGTCGAATGAACTGTATGTTAATAGATTAATTGTTGCCTGTTGGTCAAAGCTTAAACTTGGACTGTAAAAATACTCTTTATATTTCTGAAGGAGGGTCAAGTTGATATTTGATATTGCTAAATTGCCGGTTACTTCTGTGATGCGGTTCTTTTTTTTATGTGCTAATCTGTGTGGCTGTTTTGCTTGCTTGATCCATCCAGGAGCACAAGATACTGAAGCAGATGCTAGGAGGCCTGCTTCGCCATAACAGCATCCTTAAGCGAGCCTTCCTCCTCCAGTACAACAGATACCAGGGGATGGTGCAGGAGCCTTCACAGTTCACGGAGATCATCGACAAATACCAGCAGCATATAAAGACGCTAGAGGTTTGTGAAACTGGTCAGAAGTATATGAATCTCTTAATTTGTCTCGACAAGTGATCTTGCTGATCAAATTCTATGTTGCCATGTTTGAAAAAAATAAACTTATGTTGCCACGGTTGCAGGATAAGAACTATGTCCTGTCGGTTCATCTAGCGCAATCAAACAAGGAGAATAGCATATGGGGGCACCGCAACCCGGACGTCTTCTAGGTGGCGCTACGTCTGTCCCTCAAAATCTATGCTGATTTGGACCTAGTAACGCGAGTGCGAGAGATCCTGAAGTTTCTTCAGGCAACAAGAAGTTGAAAAACTAAAGAACATTATTGTGGTTCAGTTTATGTTCGGCTTGGTTGTTTCACTACAATCTTTGTCGTCATGCTTGTCGATAGTTAGTTGAGCAGAAATTCGGTGAAATCTCTTTGTAGCAATAGTGTTGTTGACAATCTGGAAGGTTTATTTGCTCATTGAGTAAATTCCACTCTGAACCACAAACTTGCTGCTGCTCTTCGGGATGATATTATAAATCTGTTGATATTAGAATACTGGTATTTGTATCTGACCTCAACGTGGCAATTTTGTTTTTAATCTCGTTCAAACTCTCCCATTGCAATAAACAAACACGTGGTTCAGAGTGCAAAGTACTCTACAGATAATTTCCAAATTATATTATTATACACCAATAATTCGGACGATTGGTGTTTTTTAAGACTCCACTGGTGGGGTGGTGGCCGTAGCTTCCCTGGTTTTATCACTCCAACGAAACCAGTGGTTCCAACAGGGTAACAAATTACAGAAGGTTCTAAAGAAATTGTAGCTCTAGATAGGATCTGCAAGTGACAACAAAGAAGAGCTTCACGTACACAGAGTTCTCAAAGAGCCAAAACATGTAAGTATTAGGTAGCATTTGCTCAACGAAGCAGGGAGAGAACAGCCGCCACTGCATCTGAATGCTTCAGCTTCTTCAGTGGAGAGTTTAGTTTCAGGGTCAGGAACTGGCACGAATTAGGAGTTTGGAGTCCGGACACATGCAGGTATTGATTATGTACAACAGAGAGATTCCCAAGCGACCAAATCCATGTCCATGACCCGTTCTTTGCACGGCTACAAATCTCCAATCGCAATCGTAACCGGCGTGTGCCTGCAGCGACGGCAAGATCGTATAATCTATTTAACGCATGCGCCGGAACTAGCAGCATGTATAAGTGCAAATGTAGGGGCAGTCACCAGATCAGAGCAAGTTAGCCATGGCAACCTTCAGGATCTCATTCATCTCCCTCCTTCCCTTCTTGTTCTTCCTCCTCGCCCTTGCCGCCGTCGAGGGCGCCGGCGACGAGCGCAGCACATTCATCGTCCATGTGCAACCTCAGGCGGACCACGTGTTGGACACTGCCGCTGACCGGAAGGCGTTGTACCGGTCGTTCGGCGTTCCTCCCTGACAATGGCCGGCTCCTCCACGCGTACCACCACGCCGCCAGCGGCTTCGCGGCCCGGCTGACACGGCGGGAGGTCGAGGCGATGTCCACCCTGCCCGGGTTCGTCGCCGCAGTGCCAGACCGGGTTTACAAGCTGCACACGACGCACACACCGCAATTCCTCGGGATGGACTCGCCTCAGGGCACAAGGAACAGATCCATCGGCTTTGGCGACGGCGTCATCATCGGGGTGCTCGATCACTCCCGACCACCCCTCCTTCAGCGGCGATGGCATGCCGCCGCCGCCACAGAAGTGGAAAGGCCGATGCGACTTCAACGGCCGCTCTGTGTGCAACAATAAGCTGATCGGCGCTCGCGTCTTCGACACCGCCGGGAACGTGAGCTCCTCTAGCGGCGGCACGCTGCTGTCGCCTATCGACGAGGATGGGCACGGCACGCACACGTCAAGCATAGCAGCTGGAGCAGTCGTGCCAGGCGCTCAGGTGCTTGGCCAGGGCAGGGCGTCCAGCATAGCGCCGCGTGCGCACGTCGCCATGTACAAGGTGTGCAGTCTGGAGCCTGGAGGCTGATGGCTGCGATATCATCTCAATGTCCCTTGGCGGGCCGTCGCTGCCTTTCCACGAAGACAGCATGGCCGTGGGCACGTTCGCCGCCGTGGAAAAGGGATTGTTCGTCAGCACGTAACTCCGGACCGAACTACACCGCGATGGAGAACGAGGCGCCCTGGATGCTCACCGTCGGCGCAAGCACCATGGACCGTTTGATCAGAAGCACCATGGACGGCGGGAAGAACTTTAGCTAAATATTTCTGCCTTTTGTTTTCTATTTATTTATTTTTCCTGGTTTAGGGTTTACGACGTTAGGGGTTTAGGGGTTCGGATTTTGTGTTTTCCATTCAATTCTTTTTCTATGGAGATCACGTTGATGCGCAAAAAACAAGTCGTATACATAATTTTTTTATACTACATCGAGATCACGTTGATGCATATATATACACATACAAGTTGCTTTAATGAAATTCTCACGTCTAGATCACGTCATTTACATGGAGTCATAATATAATTACTACGGTGATGAAATTCTCCGGTTTCCTTTATGGCCCCCCAGTTCAAAAATCCCGCCAATTTCTTTTGAATTGCTTTTAGGCGCTTCGTTGGTATGAGCTTGTCCCACATTCGTTCTATCTAGATCAATATGAATATGTGAGTTGTGTGTATATATGAAATCATCATAAAATAAATTATAAATGAAACTCAACACAATATGGTAATAAAAAATTGCGAATAGTGTAAACATACTTAGCTGTTCTGTTATCTCTATTCCGCTCAGTGACACAAGAGCGTATGAACTCGCAAATGTAGTATACACATAAATTAGTCTCTTGTTTCTTCCTCAGACACCACTTTACAAAGAATAGAATTCAATCAAATAATAATTAAGCATGATAATGGTATTGAAACTAGAATTAAAGAGTTAGGCGAACCTAGATATATAGTACTACTTACCTTGGTGGTATAAAAATACAGCTCCGGTTTCCACTCCCCTTTAACCTTCTCGGTGAACCGTTTCCAAACCCTGCCCGGTAAAAGAAAATGATTAAAAGAGTTATTAATTACTTGATATCAGAAAATGAACGAAAGAGGTCGGTATAGAGCGATAATGATTGAAATTACCTTGGAGCATTTCTTGCAAGTTGAGGTACTCGTCCATATCTTTCCTTAACGAGTCCATGACTTCAACGACTCCTTCGTCAACTCTAATGATTAGCAGAATACAGTGGAATCTACGCACGTTTATATGTACATGCATACATAACTCATCGATTACACTAAACATCGAGTAAGCAAAATAAAATGTGTAGAAGACAGTAGCACTCACTTGAAGTTGTAAGGAAAAAGTATTTATGTGCAGGTATTTTGTTTCACTAAAAACCGGAGCAAGTTTTACTATGTGTCCTCGGCATGGTCCCTTACGGTAACTTCATGATTGTAATAAGGGTCAACGAACCCAATGTCAAAGATGGCGTTCCTTCTGCATTCGACAATCTTCATTCTGCATAATAGCGTACAAAAGAATATAGTGAACGAGCTGAGCTAGAGACTTAATTAAATTGCAGAAATAAATCACTTACAAACAATAGCAACTGGCGAAGGCTTTGTCGAGGGCGTCTTGATTGAATAACTGAAAAATTTCAGAAAACGGAATATACATCGCGTCATCCGTGAAGTAATGCCCTTTCCTATATGCCACCCAGAAGTGGTCATGCCCGTCCGTTGCGGCTTTCATGTACAACTGATGCAAGTGGCGCAATTGTGTTGTTAGAGACTGGACCGCCTCAGGTCTGACCAGTGACTTCCCGTTGACATATGTCCATGCATACTGATACTCTATGGGGTAACCAGTGTCGTGTTGTACGTCGGGCATCACCTTGAGCGGGGGGATCGACTGATTTGCCTGTTCTTCGAGCTGGGTCACTTGTTTCCCGCTTTTTGTCGTCCGCTCCTGCTCCCTCTTTAACTTATATACCGCCTCCTCCTCCTCCTTCTGTTGACTATATGTTTTCTTAATACACCGGTCATAGTCATCTCGCAAAGCAGGCGGCTGTGGCGGTTCCCTCGATAGATTTTTCAAACATCTCGCAATTTTTTCCGGTGGTATTATCTCCTTTGACGGGGGCCGTTTCGGTGCTAATTGTCTTTTCACATCGGCACTCACGTCTGCGTCGAGTTCCTCTGAAGACTTGTCGTAACTTCTCTTTGGAAGAGGCTTTAGCAACTCGCGTTCCTCTCGAGTTTCCTTATATGCACTTTTCTTCTGTGTATATGTCGACGGGAAGTTTAGTTTCCGCTTTGTCGGGACGGTGTGGGCGATGGACGACTTAGTAGTGGGCGCAGTCGGCTGACGGGACGGCACGGGCGATGGACTTGGGTCGGGCTCCCAATCGGTGGGGTGGGATGGACTTTGAGGTAGGGGGTTGCTACTCGGAGGAGTCGGTGGCCTTGGCGCCAAGTTTGGAAACACGATGTTTTTCTTGTTCCATAGAACAATACCACTCCTGACTTCTCCCAGTGTCTTCTCCTCGTCACCTCCAGGAATGTCAAGCTCCAGTGTCTCAAATCCCGGCATAATTTGATCCACCCCGACACGAGCATAGCCAGTTGGAATCCCACCGAGATGGAAGGTTGCTTCAGATGGATTTGGTAAAGCATAGCCGATCGCCACCTTGAAGGATATGTTCTTCATTGACATATGTAGCTCACATTATGTCTTCTCCGTGATATCATCCACGGGTTAGTGAGCCGCCGGCGCTTCGAATTCAGAATTTTCTAGCTACGTGGAACCCACGCTGCTTTTCCGCGGATCAGATGGGACGCTTCGACTTCAGGACCTTCTAGCTGCTGCAGAGATGCCCTTTGCTGACTAATTGAGTCTAGTTGCTCCTGCTGCCGCTGCACCCTGCGTTCCAATTCCAATAACCGGTCTAACTCTTGCTTCTTCTTTTTCTGACGGCTTCTATAAGTTTCAACGTCCTCCGAAAACCCTTGCTTCCACGAAACACCGGGTCCATAGCCTCGTACTCGTCCAACTTTTTCAGGATTCCCGAGGGTGAAAGTGCATGTGTTGCCCCATGGGTGGTTTTGGTAATTAATGACAATCCTAAGGACTAATGTTTGCATTGAGATATCTTTATAGATCGTGTCCATAAAGAAGATTGGAGTTCATGTGTTGAACTCTAGAGGAGTATATGATGACCAAGGTTCCATCCAAGGGTTTATATGAAGAATGGTCATCTAGAGATGAGCTTATTGCAAGCATGGCTTGGAAAAGAAGATTGAGTGAAGATTCATGTTTATCTCCAAATCATCATCATATCAAGGGAAGAAGATGAAGTGCAAGAGGATACATGAAGACGGAGCTAAGCAAGGCTCTCCCATAATGGTGTATGGGGGAGCATTTGGAGAAGTCTTCATCAAGCATGTGCTAGCAAGCGCAATCAAGAGAGGTGGTCCACTTGAAGAGATAAATATCATCATCATCTAGCTCAAGTGGAATGCGCAAGGCAAAGGTATGATCTTGATAGGGTTTCTATTTTACCGATCTCATGGTGTTAGTGGGAGACCGGGTTTTAGGATAGACGGCGTACTATCAAGAGGGGCTCTCAAGTGAGTAACTTGATCGCATCTTTGTGGAGAGCTCAAACCTTTGCATACTTGGCATATCATCTTTCTTGGTTCTTATTTAGCTATTATCCATGTGAGAATTTAGAGCTTGTGTTCATCTCCATACCAAGCTCTAGTTCATCAAAAACGGATTTCATTTGAATATCTTGTGGTGTTTTTGATGTTGGAGGTTTTACCGGTTTATATTTTCTAGAGAGGTCAAACTCTCTCCTTGTGGTTTCCTCCTCACATGATGGACTATGATGTGTATATGCATGATCTTGTAGGGCTTGTGATTATCTTCGAAACAAGCCTAAGATCATAGAAAACGGAGTCTTGATGAAAAACTTGTTGGTTTCTTGGTGGTGGAGGATTTACCGGTTGTTCTTTAATAGAAAGGTTTTACCTTTCACCATTTGGTTTTATCCTCCCATATTGGACTATGATGTTTCTCTGCATAATCTTGAAGGGCTCTTCGTTGCGATTCCAACGAGTCCAAGATCATCGAAATCGGAGTCCGGATGAAAAAGTTATTGCAGTTTTCGTATTGTTGTTTCTGTCAGTTTTCTTCAGGCCGGATATTCCGGGTCAAGTCAGACCGGAATATCCGGCCCCCCAGGAAAATTGGCGAAACTCGTTTTTCCGTCGCTTTGTGCGAGCCTCTGGACCCGGCCGGATTTTTGGGCCGGATATTTTGAAAGGGGGGCCGGATATTCCGGTAGGCCGGAGATTCCGGTGCTAACTTAAGCCGGAATATCCGGCCTCCAAGTCTGCAACGGCTAGTTTTCGTGGAGGGGTATAAATACCCCTCCCCTTCTTCTTCCTTAGTGCTGCACGTTTTCCCCTCTCTCCCACCATTGTTGACCTTGGAAAACTAGCCCCCTCTCAATTTCCTCCCATGATTTTTGCATATCTTTGAGGGAAAAGTGAGAGGAGATCTAGATCTACATTTCCACCAATCCATCTCTCCTCTAAGTGAGGGGAACCTAGTGGATCTACATCTTGGAGTTCTTGTGTGGTTCTCTTCTTTGTTCTTCCTCTCTTCTCCCCCATAAGCATTAGTTGCTTGTGGTGGGATTTGAGAGTGAAGGATTTGAGCCTTGTGCTCTTGCCATTGCTTTGTGCATCGGTTTGCTCTCTCCACGAAGATTCGTGGAAGTGAAAGTTCGTGAGCTTGTTACTCTTGGGTCGTTGGACCCTAGACGCCTTTTGTGGCGGTTGAGGCCTTTTGTGGCCGCTTGGGAGCTCCCAATCCTTTTGTGGGTTGTGCCTCAAGTTTGTTGTACGGGATTCGATTTCCGCCCAAAAGAGAAATCAATAGTGGAAGGTGAACTGAGCTTTTGTGCGAGGTTCATCGGAGAATAGGGTGAGGCCATTTGTGGCATCTTGAGTTTGATACTCACACCCCTCCAACGAGACGTACTCCCCTAACAAGGAGGAACTCGGGAATACATCGTCGTCTCCGCGTGCCTCGGTTATTTCTATACCCGAGCTCTTTACTTATGCAATTTACATTGTGATAGGCTTCGTGCTTGAAGTATTATATCTTGCTATCACTTTGTTGCTTGTCTTGCTTAGCATAAGTTGTTGGTGAACATAGGTGAACCTAGTATATTTAGGTTGTTGGCTTGTTAATTTAAACACCTAGTTTTATTCCGCAATTAGCAAGCCTAAACCGAAAAGTTTTAAATCGCCTATTCACCCCCCCTCTAGGCGACATCCTTGTCCTTTCAATTGGTATCAGAGCCTGGGCTCTCTTTTAGGGCTTTACCGCCTAGAGAGTAAAGATGTCGTTTAAAGAATTAGTGCATGATCACACTTTTATATTCGATGGCACAAATTATGTTGTTTGGAAAATCCGCATGCTTAATCTATTTAGGGCAATGGGTCCAAATTATATTGAGAGCATTGTAGATGTGGGTTTTTCTCCTCCAAAGGATTCCCAAGAATTATCTTTAGAGGATGAGAAAAACTCTCATCTCGATACTCAAGTATCTAATGGTCTTATATGTGTTTTGAACGATGTAGTTCTTGCATCAATCATGCCTTTCCGGAACGCTCATGAGCTTTGGACCAAGCTTCAAGATAAATATGAAGTGTCTAACATTATTGAGGATGATTGCTCTCCTTCCACATCCAGCCGTGATGAGCTCACTTATTCTTCCACTTCACCAACATGTGATTTGTCACAAGGTAATATCATGGTGAGTGGTGATAGAAATTGCATTGTTGATGGTGAATCCACTATTGACTATACTTCATCTCTATCTCATTGCAATGTTCTATCTTTGGACTTAAACACTTCTAGCACCTCAAATGTCTTATATGCTAGTGTTGATAGTCCTTGCATATCATGTATTAGTTGCTTAACTAAATCTCATGATAATATGCTTTCTATGTCTTGTTGCCATGAAAACAATGCTTCCATTTCCTCTAGTACTTGTGTGACTAATAATGTAGAGGAAACCCAACATTTGTTGGAACAAGACATGGACCTCAATGGTGCTTCAAGCAATTCTTCATCATCATCGTCCATTACACACTTTTGTCTTATGGCTAAGGATTCAAAGGTATCTCCACCTTTGGAACCCTCCACATCTAGTGATGATGAGGATGAGGATTATTATGGATTAAAAGAGGATGATATTGACTCCTTAAAGGAGAAGAGTGAAATGGTTTTTGGTGCTCTCCCTAATGATAGTAAAGCTTGCTCTTATTTGTATGAAATTTTGACTTTTGCTATTAAGTGCAAGGAAATCATTGAAGAAAAGGGAAGGATCGAAAGAGAGGATGCTATGGAAAAAACATCCTTAGAAAATGCTCTTGAGGAAGAGCATGAGCTTCGAGTGTCTCTTCAGGAGAAACTTGAATCCCTTAATGAAATAAATGATTCAATTATTACCAAAATCATTAAGGAAAGAGATCATGCTCATGCTAAATATAAAGTGCTTAAAAAGGAAAATGTTGAATTTGGTGTTGGCAATGCTAGACTAATAGATGATGTAGAGAGACTTGACAAAGCTCATAAGGCTTTGGAAAGTGAACACTCTCTCCTTACCAAGTCTCATGATCAACTCCAAACTCAACTATCTAAAATTGATGTACCTAGCTCCTCTACTTCCTCTTGTAATCATGGTAATATTATTGAGGAAAATGCTAGGTTGAATGATGAGCTTGCTAAGTTGTCTTCTTCCATTTCTAATGCTAATGATGCTTGTGCTACTAACTCCACTTCTTGTGAAGCATCTTTTTAAAAGAGAATGTTGAGCTAAGGGCTCAACTTGAGTTGCTAACTAGCAAGTATGAGAAATTGGAAGAAAGTCATGAAAAGCTCTCTAGCTCTAATGAGGATCTTCTAGCTTCCCATGCTAGGCTAAAGTTAGCTCATGAGGCTATCTCTACAAAGGTAATATCTTGTGAGCCTCATGATGATGATCTTTATCTCTTCAAGTGGACCACCTCTCTTGATTGCCCTTGCTAGCACATGCTTGATGAAGACTTCTCCAAATGCTCCTCTGGTCCAACAGAGACATCCTCGCCGAGAACAATAAACTAAAAACACAATTTTTATAAGATGATCATTCCAAATTCATAGCTAATAGCCTAATAATATTTCATAACTAAAATTCATAGCAACTACAATTTATACACAAATCAATTACTAAAAAGGGGAAAAAAGGGCACCACTAAATCATGTTATATCCACTACAAAATTGATTTGCAACTCTAATTTTTTGCAACTCTAAAATTGATTTGCTACTCTAAAATTGATTTGCAACTCTAATTTTTTGTTGATTTGCAACTCACCGGAGGGCACCACTAATTTTTTGCAACTCTAAAATTAACATCTAATTTTCTAACATCTACAATTTTTTTCTAACATCAACAATTTCCTAAAACTAAAATTTCCTAAAACATTTCTTAACATTTTCCTAAAATTTCCTAAAACTATTTCCTAATATTTTCCTACCATTTCCTAAAACTAAAATTAACATCTAGTTTTCTAACATCTACAATTTTTTTCTAACATCAACAATTTCCTAAAACTAAAATTTCCTAAAACATTTCTTAACATTTTCCTAAAATTTCCTAAAACTATTTCCTAACATTTTCCTAACATTTCATAAAACTAAAATTTCTAACATTAACCTAATTAGGGGAGAGGCAGAGAACTCACCTGGGCCAGAGGCGACGGCGGCCGGCGTTCGTGGAGGCGGCGCTGCGTCATCGACGGGAGGCGGCGTTGTGTCGTCGACAGACGTACGGGAGGCGACGCTGCAGCGTCTAGCACGGCCGCAGACGGGCGGCGGCGTCGTGGATCTCGCGACGGCGTCGACACGTACGGGAGGCGGCGCTGCGGCATCGTGGACGGGCCGGAGGATGCGCTGCAGCGTCGTGGACGGGAGGCGGCGGCGTGACCTCCTGCGCAGACGGGCGGCGGCGGTTCTTCGGTGTTCGGTCTGCAGGAGTTGCGGTGGCCGATTGATCTAAGTCATTGAAAATGACCTTTAGTACCGGTTCCAGCCACGAACCGGTACTAAAGGCCCTTTAGTACCGGTTCATGGCTGGAACCGGTACTAAAGGGTTTTGGACCGCCGCTGAAAATAGCGCGCGCTAATACAACCTTTAGTCGCGGTTGGCATAGCCAACCGGGACTAAAGGTGCTTTTGTATTTTTTTTGTTCTCATTCCTTTTTCTTTTTTCTGATTTCTTTTATATCTATTGATTTAATTGTCTAAATCAAGTCAAATTAATTTTTAAAAATTTGTAAAAATCATATCTTTTGATTTCTTTTATATATATTCATTTCATTTATATCTATTGATTTACATGTCTATATTTGTTTTGTTTCTTCTGTTTTCTATTTTGCTTTATATCTATTTGGTTTATATGTCTATATTTGTTTTGTTTCTTCTGTTTTCTATTTTGCTTTATATCTATTTGCTTTATGTTTTGTTTTTTGCTCTAGTTCCTTTTTCTTTTATATTTATTTAATTTAATTGTCTATATATTTGTAAAAAATTCATATGTATATTTGATTTATTTGTAAAATTCATATGTCTATTTGATTTAATTTTAGAAAACATCCAATATTTTGAGTGATTCTTATCTATTGTTTTAATACAGTTACATAAAATATTTAATACATTATCTATTGATTTCTTATATATCTATTCACCGTCATCAGTTATAACTTTTGATCCGTTGGATCAGGGGTGTGTTTCTTTTGAGCCGTTGGATCAGGGGTGTGTTTCTTTTGAGTCAATCAGGAAGAAGCACACGGATCGTGTGTTTGTTTCAAGCGCTTGTGAGCCGTTGGATCAGGGGTGTGTTTCTTTTGAGCCAATCAGGAAGAAGTCCAGATCCCTATATATAGCCCACCTCTCGGACATGTTCGGCACTCAGTGTGTACTCATTGTAGTTCATTTGGTATACAAAGCATTCGGATTCCCTGCATACATCCGACAGTGCATTTGATATGCGGGCACTCAGGAGCCACCGTCGGGCTGTATGCAGGGGAAACCGTGTGTTTTGTTCTATCTACAAATCCTTCAGTTTATCGACCGAATACAAATCATTCGGATTCCCTGGATACATCCGACGGTGCATTTGATATGCGGGCACTCACGAGCCACCGTCGGGCTGTATGTAGGGGAAACCGTGTGTTTTGTTCCAACTTTTTCGAGCGCTTGTGAGCCGTTGGAGTTTTTAGAACAAAAAATCAGTGTTTAGAGTTTTCTTCTGAGTTTTCAGAACACAGTTACATAAAAGGTTTAATACATTATTACACATCACCAACAACATCCCTATCTAGTGTTGTGGTATAAACTTTTTCTTCGTGTGTGTCCCTTTCTTCTGATTGCGCCGTAACCATGGACAATCTTCATCATTTAACACGATGCTTGGGTTAGTGTTCACTGCGAAGGGCGGAATTTCATCAAACTTATTGTAATCTTCTGACATGGCTGTCTTGTCCTCCACTCCCACAATGTTTCTTTTCCCTGAAAGAACTATGTGGCGCTTTGGCTCATCGTATGATGTATTTGCTTGCTTATGATCTTTTCTTTTTTTCGGTCTGCTAAACATGTCCTTCACATAGAAAACATGAGCCACGTCATTGGCTAGGACGAATGGTTCGGTCTGGTACCCAAGATTCTTGAGATCCACTGTTGTCATTCCGTACTGTGGGTCTACCTTTACCCCGCCTGTCAGGTTGAACCATTTGCACCGTAACAAAGGGACCTTAAAATCAGATCCATAGTCAAGTTCCCATATATCGTCTATATAACCATAATATGTGTCCTTTTGCCCATTGTTGTTTGTTGCATCAAAGCGGACACCACTATTTTGGTTGGTGCTCTTTTTATCTTGGGCGGCCATGTAAAATGTATTCCCATTTATCTCGTACCCTTGAAAAGTCAATATAGTCGAAGATGGTGACTTGGCAAACAAGTATAGCTGTTCTCCAACAGTGGTGTCATTAATGAGACGTGTTTGCAACCAGCCGCCGAAAGTCTTCACGTGTTATCCGTCAATCCAATCTTCAGGTTGCTCCGGGTATTTCGAGCGTAAAATATTCTTGTGTTTCTCGATATACGGAGCCACCAAGATGGAATTATGTAGAACTGTGTAGTGTGCTTGAGTGAAAGAATGCCCGTCCCTACATATTATTGCTTTCTTTCCTAGCGTGCCTTTTCCACGCAGTCTCCCCTCACGGCGCGGTTGAGAAACACCGATCGGCTTAAGGTCAGGAATAAAGTCAACACAAAACTCAATGACCTCCTCTGTTCCATAGCCCTTGGAGATGCTTCCTTCTGGCCTGGCACGGTTATGAACGTATTTCTTTAAGACTCCCATGAACCTCTCAAAGGGGAACATATGTGTAGAAATACAGGACCGAGAATGAAAATCTCATCGACTAGGTGAACTATGAGGTGCGTCATAATATTGAAGAAGGATGGTGGGAACACCAACTCGAAGCTGACAAGACATTGGACCACATCCTTCTGTAAACTTTGTAGAGACATTGGATTGATTACCTTCTGAGAAATTGCATTGAGAAATGCACATAGCTTCACAATGGGTACTCAAACATTTTCCGGTAGAAGCCACCTCAATGCAACCGGAAGTAATTGTGTCATAATCACGTGGCAGTCATGAGATTTTAGGTTTTGGAACTTTTTCTCTGCCATGTTTATTATTCCCTTTATATTCGACGAGAAGCCAGACGGGACCTTGATACTACTCAGGACTTCAAAAAAGATTTCCTTCTCTTCTTTGGTAAGAGCGTAGCTGGCAGGACCTTGATACTTCTCCGGATTCAGATCATCTCGTTCGTGCATCCGGTGTATCTTTCGTCTTCCCATACACGCCCAAGAAGCTTAGCAGGTTGACGCAAAGATTTTTCGTCACGTGCATCACGTCGATTGCAGAGCGAACCTCTAGGATTTTCCAATAGGGCAGCTCCCAAAATATAGATTTCTTCTTCCACATGGGTACGTGTCCGTCGGCGTCATTCGGAACAGATTGTCCGCCATGACCCTTTCCAAAGATTACTTTTAAATCCTTAACCATGTCATATATATCAACACCAGTAGGGCAGGTAGGCTTCGTCCGGTGATCAGCCTCACCTTTGAAATGCTTGCCTTTCTTTCTTACAGGATGCTTGTTTGGAAGAAACCGACGATGCCCCAGGTATACATTCATGATTGGCAAATATATACTTTCAGTGTCACCTAAACAGTGCGTGCATGCATTGTATCCCTTGTTTGACTGTCCTGAAATGTTACTAAGAGCAGGCCAATCATTGATGGTTACAAACAACAACGCTCGTAGGTCAAATTCCTCCAGTTTGTGCTCATCCCACACACGTACACCTTCTTCACGCCACAACTGTAAAATTTCATCAACCAATAGCCTACGGTACACATCAATGTCGTTGCCGGGTTGCTTCGGGCTTTGGATGAGCACTGGCATCATAATGAACTTCCGCTTCATGCACAACCAAGGAGGAAGGTTATAGATACATAGAGTCACAAGCCAGGTGCTATGATTAGAGCTCTGCTCCCCAAAAGGACTAAAGCCATCTGTACTTAGACCAAACCTTAAGTTCCTTGCGTCACCTGCAAAGGTCGGGAAGTCTCTGTCGATTTTTCTCCACTGCGACCCATCAGCGGGGTGTCTCAGCATCACGTCTTTCTTACGGTCTTCTTTGTGCCATCGCAACAACTTGGCATACCACATCACCTTGGCAGGAACCCTCTTCCTGGGGCGCAGCTCGCCCTCAACATCACCAGGGTCATCTCGCCTTATCTTGTACCGCAATGCATCGCATACCGGGCATGCATTCAACTTCTCGTACTCCTCACCGCGGTAGAGAATGCAGTCATTGATGCATGCATGTATCTTCTGCACCTCTAATCCTAGAGGGCAGACAACCTTCTTTGCTTTGTACGTACTGGGGGCAATACGTTGTCCCTCGGAAGCATCTTCTTTATTATTTTCAGCAAATTTTCAAATCCCTTGTCAGATAGACCATTCTGTGCCTTCCATTGCAGTAATTTCAGTGTGGTACCCAGCTTTTTCTGGCCATCTTCGCAATTTGGGTACAACAATTTTATGTGATCCTCTAACATGCTCTCCAACTTCAACCTCTCGTTTTCACTTCCGCTATCTGTGCATCAAGAATGGCCCGACGAAGATCATCATCGGGCTCATCAACAATGGGCTCTTCTTCAGCTTCGTCTTCCCCCATTGTAGTACCACCCTGTTCAGTGAACATATGATAGTTGTCATTATCCTCTTCTTCTTCATTGTCTTCCATTATAACCCCTCTTTCTCCTTATTTGGTCCAACAATTATAGCCGGACATGAAACCGAACTGCAAAGGTGGACGTAAATGGTTTTTGAGGTAGAGTAATCCTGCGTATTCTTACAGGCACTACATGGACAACAAATAAAATCATTGAAAGAACATTTTGTATCCCTTAGGTTTTGTGTGTTAGTTGACAACACATGTGATAGTTTTAATCTGGTGTTAAGTGTATGCAGGTTATAATGTGTTCAACACATGTGCATCTACACCAAAAAGAGAAAAGAAGTTTCTGGAGCTTATCAGGCCGGAGTATCCGGTCCCCAGGACCGGAGACTCCGGACGCAGGGGTTTTTGGCCAAAACGCAGAAAAGTGGTTCAGCCCCTGGTGGGGGCTGGAGTTTCCGGCCCCAGGGGCCGGAGTATCCGCCCCAGGCCGGAGTTTCCGCCCTCAGAGACCGGAGTCTCTGCCTGAGCCTCAAGAAGGCTGGTTGTGGTTCAGCCCCTGGTGGGGGCCGGAGTATCCGGCCCCAGGGGACCGGAGTTTCCGCCCCAGGCCGGAGTATCCGGTCACTTGGACCGGAGACTCCGGTGTCAAGCTGTCTGCAACGGCTAGATTTTCTGGGAGGGGTATAAATACCCCTCCACCTTCCTCCAGCCAGCTAGCTCGCCCAAACTTGTTTGACCTCCATTGTTGCAAGCTCAAAACTCCGATTACTCCCAATCCCTCCACCCAAAGCTGCTCATACTTGGAGGATTGAAGGAGAAGGCCCCGATCTACATCTTCACCGACCCGTTCTTCATTTCCCCCTCATTTACTTGAGGGCCCCTTTGCTAGGGTTTCCATTGGGAAAACCTAGCTACTTGTTGTACTAATTGATTGTCTTTGTGACAGATTGTAGCTGTTCGGGAGCCCCCAAGCCCTTTGTGGGTTGTGCCCCGGATCGTTGTTGTAAAGGCTCCGGTATCCGCCTTGAAGGATTCCGATAGTGGAAGGTGAACCAAACCTTTGTGGTGCGGTTCATCGGAGAAGAAGGTGAAACCTTTGTGGTTGTTGAGTTGGCCTTTGTGGTGCCTCACACCTCTCCAACGAGACGCACTCCCCTAAAAAGGAGGAACTCGGGATTACATCTTTGTCTCCGCGTGCTTTCACCTTCGGTTACCTCTATCCTTATTTACCATCTTTACTACTTGTATCGTGCTTAGTTGCTAGCTTGTCATATAGGTAAATTCACCGTAGTTACATATCTAGAGAATTTACCTTTTGTGTCAAGCCTAATTTGAAAATGTATTAAAATTGAAGTAGCATCTATTCACCCCCCCCTCTAGGTGTCATACGATCACTTTCAATTGGTATCAGAGCAAGGTTTCTCTTGTCGGGCTTAACCGCCTAAGAGAAGTATGACAAGTGATGATGTGTCCGCGAAGGACCAAGCCACTACGGCTTCCATGGACGATCTCAAAATGATGGAGACATCATTGAAATCGTCCATGGAAACCCAATTTGCCGAGATGCGTGAATTGATCATGCAACTCGCAAGTGGCAAAGCTCCTTCGGGGACCATCCCACCAGAGGACTCCGCTAACTCCAATGACGATGAAACCGAGGAGGATAAAGAGAAAGGAAAAGGGGATGGAAAAACCGAACCTATTAATCCATCCACATCTAGCGACTTAACCGAAGATGGGAAGACCGAGTACCATGCGGTTTCTCATGCGTACTCTCCCGACCCACTTATCCCTCATCCTCGCATAAACCCTTTAGGCCCTCCACCTAAGCTTAATGCATTAGCTTTTACTAGTTGGCAACACTCAATGAGATCTCATGTCAACAGTGCCTCTATCGAGTTTTGGAGGATCATCCAGTGGGATTCAAGGCCGTGGATCCAAGCAACTTGACAAGGAGAGGTGGTTGATGCTCAACTCAATGCCATCGCTCTTCACATGCTTGAGCTTGCCGTTGGTGAAAAAGATCTTCATCACATTCAACAACTCACCACCGCCAAAGAAGCTTGGGATTGTCTCTCCGTGACATTCCTCGGAAATGAAAGCATGAAGAGGAATAGATTCGATGCCTTGAACAATGAGGCCGAGGGCTTCTACATGATTGAAGGCGAAACTCATGAAGAAATGTATGGAAGACTCAAGACTCTTGCCCAAGCCTTCTATAATGTTGGGGCAAAGTATGCGGATGATGCTTGGGTAAAAAGGAAGTATGTCAATGCTCTCATGCCCTTCGAGCCCGTTGACTTGAAGGCTCTACAAGGAAGACATAACTACCACGACATGACCTCAAATGAAGTTATGCAAGAGATGCAAGCCTACAAAGTTGCCACCAAGAATGCTCTAGACTCTCGTGCTAGGGCAATGGGACTGAAACAAGGCCCTACGCTTGCTTTGAAGGCCAAGGTTGTGAGCCTTTGATGATAGTGTGGAAGTTGAGTTGAGTCCAACCAACATGCTTCCCGATGAACTTGAACGTGTCTTAAATGATCACGTTGCTCTTGCCACAAGAACCTTTTGGCGTGACCCGGCCAAGGCAAAGGCTATTGTTGACCAAAAGAACAATCCAAGTGGTTATAAGGAGTTGGCTATCAAGACGAAGACTTGCTACAATTGTCACAACAAGCATCACTTCATCAAGATTGCCCTTATGAGAATAGAGAGCATAACGGAGGAAGACTTGTCCCCAAGGGTGAATCAAAGACCGTACAAAGAAGCCTTTTGTCAAGAAGAAGCCATTCTTCAAGAAAGCACCAAGAATTGTGTTGATGACTCAAGAATAGTATCCTTCCGATGACTCCGAAGAAGAAGAAGAACCCACTCGTGAGGTGGCCGCATTGGCCATTGTATCAACTTCATCTCCTTCTCTCTTCGAATCCCCCAATGAGAACTTCACCATCAACACGCTCGTTGCCTCATGGCTCACGCCACCGAGGTATCATTTTCTACTCCCAAGACTATGCATGAAATGAATGATAATTCGAGTCTTGTGATTAAGAAAGAACTTGTTGCTTTCGATACTTTTATGGCTAACTTGCAAGGTGAAGGAAAGAAATATGTTGAGCTCTCATGAGCCAACTTGGTGCCGCCGAAGAGCCTTTAACCAAGGGCGAAATTGAGAGAGAGGACTCTCACCATAGCATCTTGAATGCCTCTCTTGAAGAAGAGAGTGAATATAGAACTCTCTTGAGGAAAGACTTGAGTCTCTTGATGATAAAAATGATGAAATAATTGCTAAAATCATTAAGGATAGAGACCATGTCTTTGCTAAATATAAAGTGATTAAAAAGGAGAAAGCCGAGTTTGTGGTTGCTAATGCTAGACTCCTTGAGGAGATGGAGAAACTTAACAAGGCTCACAAGGCCTTGGAAAGTACTCACTCTCTTCTAGTCAAGTCTCATGAGCAACTTCAAACTCAACTTTCTAAATCTAACTCACCTAGCACTTCTACTCCTTCATGTGATCATGCAAATGTTATTGAGGAAAATGCTAGGTTGAAGGTTGAGCTTGCCAAGGCCACTAGTGCCAAGACCTCAATTCCCAAAGGTAAAGAAAAGGTTGTTGCTCATGTTTGAGCAAAAGCAACACAAAGGGAAGGAGGGTCTTGGTTATGTAGCCAAGGCAAAGAAGAAGAAGAGCAACAACAAGGCCAAGCCCGCACAAACCAAGACTCCCATTGCGAGTGGAATGCCACTAGGGGCAAGACCACTCGTAGTGACTTTGCGGGAGAAGCTAACCCTCACTATATTTATATGTTGATTATTATGGTGATGTTTATGCTAAATATGTTGGACCTTATGATGGTTATGTTGCTTCTATTTGGGTCCCAAAGACTCTTGTTGCTAACCAAAGAGGACCCATTGCAAATGGGTACCTAAAACCAAGCAATGATTTCTTGTAGGACTATGCTTCCGGTGGGTCTAAATGGGTGGTTGATAGTGGATGCACTAGTCATATGACCGGAAGCAAGGAGATTATGACGGAGTTGGGACCAAATATAAATACAATCCGTCTCCTATGGTGATAAATCAAAAGCGAGGTAAAGGGTCTCGGCAAGGTGGTAGTTGCAAAGGATATCACCCTTGTAAATGTCATGCTTGTCGAGTCCCTCGGTTACAATCTTATGTCCGTTCGTGCACTTAATAAGATGAACTTTGATGTCCATTTTACTATTGATATGGTGGTACTCTTGAGGAGCAAGACTCTAAAGGTCATGTTCGTTGGGTATGTTGAAAATGAGTTGTTTGTGGTGGACTTTTCGGGGTCAACCAACACTCAAGCAATATGCCTATTCGGAAAGGCCGACGTGGGGTGGTTGTGGCATCGCCGCTTGTCCCATGTCAACATGAGAACTTTGCAAAGTCTTCACAAGGGTGGCCACATTCTTGGACTAAAAGACAATGTTTCTTTTTCTAGAGATCGTCTTTGTAGGGCTTGTGTTGAAGGAAAGATGCATGATTCTCCCCATCCAAGCAAGACCATCATTTCATCAAAGAGGATTTGGAACTTCTTCATGTTGATCTCTTTGGTGCCGTGCCTCAACCTAGTCTTGGTGGGAAGAAATATTGCTTGGTGATTGTTGATGACTATTCAAGATTTACTTGGGTTTATTTCTTCAAGACGAAGGATGAGACCCAACAAGCCGTCATCGACTTTTCCAATGAAGTTCAACGCCAACACAATGTCCCATATTGGCCATTAGGAGTGACAATGGCTCCGAGTTCAAGAACTACACCTTAAATGAGTTTCTTAGTGAAGAGGGGATTCGTCATCAATATTCCGCTGCATATACCCCTCAACAAAATGGTGTAGCCGAAAGGAAGAACCGGACTCTCATGGATATGGCAAGGTCTATGTTGGCGGAGTTTAAGTCTCCACTCTTCTTATGGGCCGAGGCTATCTCCACGGCGTGTCATTCATCAAACCGGTTATTCTTTCGTGTTGGCAAGAAGTTTACACCTTATGAGATGCTCACCGGCAACAAGCCCAATGTCTCCTACTACCGAGTATTTGGTTGTAAGTGTTTCTATAAGATCAAAGGTGTTCGTTTCTAAATTTGAATCTAAAGCTTTAGAGGGTGTTTTTGTTGGGTACGGTGCCGAATCTCACACCTATAGAGTCTATGACAAACCTCGGGAAAGTCATAGAATCTTGTGATGTGAGGTTCGATGAGAATGACGGCTCCCAAGTGGCGCAATTTCATGTTTGTGATGTAGATAATGAGGAACCTCAAGATGCAATAAGAAGGATGGGTTGGCTTCCATCGCCCCATTGAGATTCGACCTCCTCAAGCAAGTCCAAGCTCCACTCATGTGGAGCTCCATCATCACAAGTTGAACCGGCGCCTTCCATGGAAGCAAATGATGCACCAACCCAAGAACAAGTTCAAGACCCTCCTCATGTTGACCAAGTTGCTATGCAAGAACCAAGTTCTCCATTAGTTGATGCTAGCCAAGGTCAAGACCAAGATCAACCCTCTCCTTCTATTGTTGAAGATGTGCATAATGATGATCAAGGTCAACATTCCGGTCAAGACGGGGACAAATGATCAAGATGATCAAGAGATACCTCCAAGATGCAATGGAGATATCGAAGCCCGTCGTCAAGAAAGGATTGCAAGAGACTTTGAGTTGAAATCTCACGACCTAGAAGCAATCATTGGTGACCTAAGCAAGGGTGTTACCACAAGAAGGCAATTGGCAAGCTTTAGTGAACATCAAGCTCACATCTCCATGGTGGAACCAAAGAAAGTGTTTGAAGCTCTTGAAGATCCGGATTGGTTGGAAGCTATGCATGATGAACTCAATAACTTCAAGCGCAACAAAGTGTGGAATCTAGTTGAGAAGCCAAAGGATTGCCGCAATGTTATAGGCACTAAGTGGATATTCAAGAACAAGCAAGATGAGCATGGAATGGTTGTGAGGAACAAGGCAAGATTGGTTGCACAAGGGTACTCTCAAGTTGAACGCATTGATTTTGGAGAGACCTATGCACCCGTGTCTCGCCTTGAGTCCATCCGTATCCTTCTTGCTAGGGGTGTAAACGGATAGGATAATTTCCGTACCGAATCCGTCGCCGAATCCGTTTTAAAGAATCCATATCCGGTTCCGAAGAATCTGCCGGATAAGTATATCCGATTCCGAACTGAACACCAGGATACGGTATAGGATATGGTATGTAAAATAGCATCCGAATATGAATTATCCGAATATTAATTAGGATTATCCGATGGTTATAATCCGAATAATCCGATTTTTTACCGAAATGTCTAAACTAATAAAGCACAATTTGTAGTTAGTGAGTTGTGAAGTTCATTTGTGGAGCACAATTTGTAATTAGTTCTATTTGTCTAAACTAATAGAGTACAACTTTGATAGATTATTACGTTGTTGAGCTGTTGTTTTTGGTTATGTGGGTTGATGATGTACATTGCGTATACCGATCCGACTAATTTTCTTTCCACCCCGAATCCGCTTCGTTTCCGTTCCGAATCCGTGATTATATCTATCCGCCCCTGAATCCGCAACCGTTCATTATCCGATCCGATCCGAACCCGAGAAAAAAATATGGTAAAGGCAAAATCCGATCCGATCCGTTTACACCCCTACTTCTTGCATATGCATCACATCATAACTTTATATTGCAACAAATGGATGTGAAAAGTGCCTTTCTTAATGGTCCTTTAAAGGAGTTGGTATATGTTAAGCAACCACCGGGTTTCGAGGATCCCAAATTCCCTAACCATGTCTACAAACTTGAAAAGGCGCTCTATGGTCTCAAACAAGCACCTCGTGCTTGGTATGAGCACCTAAGAGAGCTATTGATAGACCGTGGGTTTGAAGTGGGGCAAATCGATCCCACCCTCTTTACCAAGAGGGTTAAAGGGGAGCTTTTCATATGCCAACTTTATGTTGATGATATTATATTTGGATCGTCTAACAAAGCTTTCAATGATGAATTTTCAAAGCTTATGACCGATAGGTTCGAGATGTCTATGATGGGCGAATTGAAGTTCTTTCTTGGTTTTGAGATCAAGCAATTGAATGAAGGGACTTTCATATCTCAAGCCAAATATACTCAATACATGCTCAAGAGGTTCAATATGCAAAATGCTAAAGAGAAGAGGTTCCCTATGGACACCAAATGCAACCTTGAACTTAACCCCAACGGTATTGATGTTGATCAAAAACTTTATCGCTCTATGATTGGTTCTTTGCTTTATCTTTGTGCATCTAGACCCGATATTGTGTTGAGTGTAGGGGTGTGTGCAAGGTATCAAGCGGCTCCTAAAGAAAGCCACTTGGTGGCAGTCAATAGAATCCTTCGATATTTGGTTCATACCCCAAGGTTTGGTTTGTGGTATCCAAAGGGCTCTAACTTCTCTCTTGCCGGGTATTCGGAGTCCGATTGGGCGGGTTGCAAGGATGATAGGAAATCAACTTCCACGACTTGCCAATTCCTTGGTAGATCCTTGGTGAGTTGGTCTTCTAAGAAGCAAAATTGTATATCTCTCTCAACCGCCGAAGCCGAGTATGTGGCGGCCGCTAGTGCATGCACTCAATTGTTATGGATGAGGCAAACTTTAAAGGAATATAGTGTCAATTGTGACAAAGTGCCTCTTTTGTGTGACAATGAAAGTGCAATCAAGATTGGCCACAACCCGGTGCAACACTCAAGAACGAAGCATATTGAGATCCGTCATCATTTCATTCGGGATCATATTACCCGTGGTGATATTGAGCTTTGCCATGTTCCAACCAAAGACCAACTTGCCGATATTTTCACGAAGCCACTTGATGAAGCAAGATTCACTTATTTGAGGCATGAGCTAAATATCGTGGATTCAAGGAGCTTGTCTTGACTATCTTGCATACACACCTATATGTTGACTATCTTTTTGGTTTAGGTGTAGGCATGGACATAGGGGGAGTGCGGCCCTAATACATTGGACCATCCCTCCCCCCATTATGCCGACATTAAGAACTCATTTGCCTCTCTACTTTCATTTGTTGAAATTGTGAGCTTAAAATGACGAGTAGTGGTTGTGAACCCCAGATATATCTTCGCGGTGTCACGCCACAAACTCATACATGGTGGCCTTGGCCACCGCCCTCTTCTTTGCGAAGAGTTGGTTCTTTCGGGTGTTATTTTTTTTATCTTATTTGCTCACCCATCGGTTTTTTATGGAAAACACACTCAAATGATGATTCTTATTTGATTTTGTGCCTCTTACCAAGTTTGAGTGTGAAGTACCATCTTCAGTGACTCTGTGTCTTATCCCAGGCCTATCTTATCTAAAAACTTGCTCCTCTTGCATCTTTCATGTCCAACAGCAAAAATCTGGCATTTTTGAGTCGGTGGGGCCGGATAATCCGGTCCATAGGGCCGGATAATCCGGTCTGACTGAAGTCTCCGCCCTAAACTCCGAAATCTCTGGCTTAGACCGGAGACTCCGGTGTGTTTAGGCCGGAGACTCCGGCCTCGGCAGTTTCGCAGGGATCCTTTAAGGGGATCGGGGTGGGAGTTAACTTCACAACTCTCCCACACCCCCGACCCCCATCCTCTCCCCTGCAGCCGCCGCCGCCTCGAAGTGCTGCTCCGGCTGCTCCTCGCCGCCGGAATCCGCCGTGCCTCCGGCCTCCTCCACCTCACCGACGCAGGGGACCTTCCTCTCCTCCGTTTGGGCTGCACCATGAACAAAAAGGGTACCTCACTCTCTCTCCCTAGGTTTTCATCCTAGATCTATGTTTGGAGAGTAGTTCCCCTAGTTTTTCTTGGTGCAAAACCTTTTAGATGGCAAGGTGTATCCTAGAAGTAACCCTAGAATTCTCCGCACAAAGTTCTTCGAACTAAATCGTGGGTTCCCCTCTCAGGGTCGGAGACTCCGGTCTTCCAGGCCGGATACTCCGGTCTGGGCCGGATACTCCGCCCCCCGAGGCCGGAAACTCCGGTGTAGATCAAGAATTTTGTTCCGAGAATTTTTTGGTTACTTCTCCTTTTGTTCCTGGACATGCAAGCTTATCCCCATGCTTTTCTCCTACTCTATTTCTCACAGGTGTTCAGAGGACAAAGTCTTCCGTCAAACATCCTCACAAGGCTTCAAGGAAAGATCGTGCTCAAACAAGGGACAAGCTGTTGTTTGATAGCAGCGCTGGTCGCCTGCGTCAGCAGAGTGCCATGGATGAAGAAGCCACAAGACATGCTGCCCTAGGTGGGTTTGATGATGAAGAAGAGGCCGAGAGAGCCCATTTTGATTCCTTGACCACAGTGTTGGGTATGGGGAAGCTTGAGTTCCGTCAGATGAGGTCACATCCCTTCTTTGACTTGCTGCCCAACACCAATGATCCTAACTTTCCAAGGAGAGCAGCAGCTGATTATGCATGAGATCTATGCCCGTATTGAGAAGCATGTGGTTTGTGAGCAAAAGGTGTTGAGCCTTGAGACTTGAACAAGAAGCAATATTTTCAAGAGGCCGTGTGGATTGCTAGGAAGCTTGGACTTGAGAGCTCTTCTCTCACACTCATGAAGACTATGATATTCAGCTTGTTCATCAGTTCTTCGCCACGGTTGTCTTTGATAATGATGAAGAAGTCACCATGACTTGGATGACCGGTCCTCACAAGTGCACCTCCAACTTTGTGGAATTTGGCAGTTTCTTGGGCTATGTGTTCAAGGGGGCTACTACTCCAGTTGGGAAGAGGATGCATGTGGAAGGGGTCGCCTACAACAAGCGTCGCTTGCGCCCTTTATATTCTGTGACATCATCTGTTGGCTCTAATCAAGACCTCCTCCCCACTTTCAACATTTTCCTTCGCATGGTTCGGTTTAGTCTTGCTCCTCAAGCCGGAAATGTGGATGCCATTCGAGGAGGCCTTGTCAATCTCCTCTACCATGCTTACAAGGTTCAAAGGCCGGTCCGGATTGCCAAGGTCAAGAAATTGATGTCATGGATTTCATCAAGTGTGAATTGCTTTGGGCCATTTTTTAGCATAAGAATCCATTGTATGCACCCTATGTTATGAAGCTCATCCTTGCAAGGTGCCTTCCGTCGATGTCTCTCGCCTCACCAAGCATCCCAAGGGCACTCTCCGCCAACTGAGCAAGCATTCCAAGCAACCGTCTTCCTCTCATGCACCTCCTCCTCCACAATCTAGTGATGAGGAGACGGGACCGAGGCCCCAATGCCTAAAAGGAGAAGCAAGAATGCCGACCCTCCATCATATCTTCAAGGAAGGGCTGAAGTGAACAAGGAAGTGAGCAAGCTCTCTTGGTGGAAGAGAAAGTTGCTTTGCATGGATGTTGCACTTCACAAGGAGAACCATGGTTCATATGTGAGAGAGAAGCACATCATTAGCAACCAAAACATCATGATCAAGGAGCGCAAGCTTAACAATGGTAGCATCACTCCTCCTCCTGAAGAAGATGAAGATGGAAATTATTATCTCCTCCTCGTCCGACGAGACTATCCCATATGACAAATGGAACGAAGACGTCTTTCCTTGGGCTGATTATGGGATGTGACCTCTTTGCCATCTTCTTCTCGCAACACCGGCAAGGCTCCCATGAACATTCAGATGAAGACTACAATGAAGAAGGGGATGGTGATGAGGACGAAGAAGACTCCGAGTGATCTCCATGGGTTTCGTTAGTATGCTCTTTTCCCTTTTTGGCGTCTCGATGCCAAAGGGGGAGAAGTAGTTCTATTAGGTTCTCTCCGTGGGATTTGCATGGGTTGGACACAAGCATGTGCTTTTATCATTTTTATTGCGCTTGTGTCTCTTTATGTTATTTGGAACTTATTTGCATCTTATGTGTTGTGAACTATGGATGTTTATCTATGTGAGTGTAAGACATATGGATTTCTTATTATGTATGGTTGAGCCTACATTATTGTGCTATGGTTTATATGGATGTTTATCTACATTTATATGCACAAGGTATGGTTTTTATCTCTAGACTCAACCTATATTGTGATATGTCTTGTTTGTGAAATGTGTTTGTTTCCATATCATGTTGCTATTTGGTTGGAACTTGTCTCTCTATATGTGTGCATTTGCATTCCAAAGCAATTGATTTATATGCACACATCTAGGGGGAGTCTTTCCTTTTTGTTAGACATGATATGGTCATGAAGTTTATTGCAAATCCTTGTGTTGTCATCTAACACCAAAAAGGGGGAGATTGAAAGAACATTTTGTATCCCTTAGTTTTGTGTGTTAGTTAACAACACATGTGATAGTTTTAATCTGGTGTTAAGTGTATGCAGGTTATAATGTGTTCACACATGTGCATCTACACCAAAAAGAGAAAGGAAGTTTCTGGAGCTTATCAGGCCGGAGTATCCGGTCCCCAGGACCGGAGACTCCGGACTCAGGGGTTTTTGGCCAAAACGCAGAAAAGTTGTTCAGCCCCTGGTGGGGGCCGGAGTTTCCGGCCCCAGGGGCCGGAGTATCCGCCCCAGGCCGGAGTTTCCGGCCTCAGAGACCGGAGTCTCTGCCTGAGCCTCAACAAGGCTGGTTGTGGTTCAGCCCCTGGTGGGGGCCGGAGTATCCGGCCCCAGGGGACCGGAGTTTCCGCCCCAGGCCGGAGTATCCGGTCACTTGGACCGGAGACTCCGGTGTCAAGCTGTCTGCAACGGCTAGATTTTCTGGGAGGGGTATAAATACCCCTCCACCTTCCTCCAGCCAGCTAGCTCGCCCAAACTAGTTTGACCTCCATTGTTGCAAGCTCAAAACTCCGATTACTCCCAATCCCTCCACCCAAAGCTGCTCATACTTGGAGGATTGAAGGAGAAGGCCCCGATCTACATCTTCACCGACCCGTTCTTCATTTCCCCCTCATTTACTTGAGGGCCCCTTTTCTAGGGTTTCCATTGGGAAAACCTAGCTACTTGTTGTACTAATTGATTGTCTTTGTGACAGATTGTAGCTGTTCGGGAGCCCCCAAGCCCTTTGTGGGTTGTGCCCCGGATCGTTGTTGTAAAGGCTCCGGTATCCGCCTTGAAGGATTCCGATAGTGGAAGGTGAACCAAACCTTTGTGGTGCGGTTCATCGGAGAAGAAGGTGAAACCTTTGTGGTTGTTGAGTTGGCCTTTGTGGTGCCTCACACCTCTCCAACGAGATGTACTCCCCTAAAAAGGAGGAACTCGGGATTACATCTTTGTCTCCGCGTGCTTTCACCTTCGGTTACCTCTATCCTTATTTACCGTCTTTACTAATTGTATCGTGCTTAGTTGCTAGCTTGTCATATAGGTAAATTCACCGTAGTTGCATATCTAGAGAATTTACCTTTTGTGTCAAGCCTAATTTGAAAAAGTATTAAAATTGAAGTAGCACCTATTCACCCCCCCTCTAGGTGTCATACGATCACTTTCAACCATTCGGCCGCTTGTTTTTCTCAGCCAGGCGGAGAAAATTATGCATGCCATTAATAAAGTCGGGACAGTGTCGGTCACCATACATCCATTGCCTGCTCATCTGCATTATATAGATATATCAAAAACCATTACACTACATCACGAATATATAATAGTGACCAAATTAATTAATAAAAGTTTATCACATTAAAACCAAAGTAGAGTAGTGACCAAATGTAATACATAGTTCACATAAAACATACATTGAAACTAACATATAACTATCTAATTAATGCATTTAAATCCAACAACAAATGCGATCAAAATCGCAACTAAGGTAACCATTGACCCAACAGCATAATGATACCAAGCCTCTTTATTAATTGCATATTTTCTAATCTTTCTAATCTTCAAGCGCATTGCATCTATCTTGATCTTGTGATCATCGACGACGTCGGCAAGATCGGACTCCAATTTCATCTTCTCTTCTTCAGTTGTTTTCAATTTTTCTTCAATTCTTTTCAATTTTTCTTTCAAGTCATCATTTTCTTTTTCAACTAAATTTAACATCTCGACAAGAGGGTCGACTGGAATTTCCGGTTCCACTACCTCCTAGATAAAAATATCTATGTCAAGTTTGTCGGCGTAATTAATTGTCATAAACACGAAATGAAACAAAAAGTTATAAAAGATAATATACCACATCCGAATCATAGACTGGACGAGGGCTGACAGGGACGGATATCAAAACCATGACACTATACATATAAAAAAACATAAGAAAATTATACAAGTAATAACTATGCATCTAAATCATACAAGTAATTTTTTTTTAAAATAAAAGATAAAAACAAGAGGCTCACCAAGGTGGTGCCGGTGACGGGACGGCGCGGGCTATCGACGGCTGTGAGGACGGGGACGGGACGACACTAAAACCCACAAATCATAAATTAATTTGAGCTCAAAATGCATATAAAAAATGAACTCCCTAACTTAGGCATTTCATCAAACACCTAGCTAGCACTAGAAAAATGAAATGAGCTAAACTAGCAATGAAATGAGCTAAAGTAGCAACGCCGGAAGAAAGGATGAAGTTGCTAACCCTTGAATAGATCGGGTACCGTCAATCTTGACAAATGGTGGAAAAAATGGGGATAAACTCGAGCTTGGGAGAGGAAAGAGAGGAGAAATGGGGATGACCTCGAGCTAAAAAATGGAGAGCTGGCTCGGGTGGAAGAGATGATATACAGGGAAAACTCTAGTACCGGTTCATGTCACGAACCGGTACTAAAGGACCATCTTTAGTACCGGTTCATGATACGAACCGGTACTAAAGGGTCTGGCGCTGGTCCCACCTCTGCGGCTGCCTGCCGCGACCCTTTAGTACCGGTTCGTATCACGAACCGGTACTAAAGGTGGCGTTCGAACCGGGACTAGTCTGTGCGGCCTCCCTAGCCTTTAGACCCGGTACTAAAGGTCACATTAGTCCGGGTTCCAAGTCTGGCCGGGACTAAAGGTCCGAACCAAAGGCCTGTTTTCTACTAGTGGTCCTCCCGGCGTCGCATGTCAGCCATATCGTCGGCGCCGAAATCATGAACTACATAAAGACGACGGCGAGTCCAATGGCGCAGTTCTTGTTCAGAGGCACGGTCCTCATCACGTCGCCGGCCCGTCAGTTGCTTTCTTCTCGTCTCGTGAGCCTAGCACACAAAACCCTGGCATTCTGATGCCAGACATCACGGGCCCTGGCGCGAGCGTACTCGTAGCATGGCCATTCCAAGTTGGCCCGTTAGTGGGCGGGCAAAACTGTCCGACATTCAACTTTCTGTCTGGAACGTCAACAACTCCACACCTTAGTGGAATCGCAGCACTGATCAAGAGGAAGCACCTAGAATGGTCGCCGGCGGCTATTAAGTCTGCCATCATGACAAGTGCCGACAACACCAACCGCTATGACAAACCAACACTCGAAGAGCAGCGAAGGGCGGCTGACTTGTTCGCCATTGGAGCTGGCCATGTCAACCTGGACAAGGCCATGAACCCTGGTCTCATCTACGACATTATTCCCTCTGATTACATCGGCTTCCTCTGACGCTTGTACACGAACAAACAAGTCTCCGTGATTGCGCGTAGGGCGATGGAATGTTCAGCTATCAAGGTGATCCGAGAGCATCTGCTGAACTACCCATCGATCTCTATCATGTTTCCTTCGTCGTGGAACTCGACGACTCCAATGTTGGTGGAACGCATGTTGAAGAACGTCGGAGAGGTGCCGGCAGTGTACTACCCCAGGTTTGACTTGCGAGATAATGATATGAATGTGAGTGTCGTGCCGGCCTCATTACAGTTTAACGATGTGAACCAAGTGAAGAGTTACACGCTGATCATATGGCCCTGGAAAAATAAAAACCAAGTGAAGTGAAGAGTTACACTCACAAGATAATGATATGAATGTGAGTGTCGTGCCGATCTCCCACTAACACCATGAGATCAGTAAAATAAAAACCCTATCAAGATCGTACATTTGCCTTGCGCATTCCACTTGAGCTAGATGATGACGATCTTGACTTCCTCAAGTTGGAACACATTTCTTGATTGTGCTTGCTAGCACATGTTTGATGAAGACTTCTCCAAATACTCCCCCATGCTCCAATATGGGAGAGCCTTGCTAAGCTCCGTCTTCATGATTCCATTTGCACTTCATATTCTTCTCTTTATATATATGATGGCTTGGAGATAAACATGAATGTTCACTCAAACTTCTTTTCCAAGCCATGTTCAACTCTAGATGACCATTCTTCATATAAACCCTTGGATAGAACCTTGATCATCATATAATCTTCTAGAGTCCAACACATGAACTCCAAGCTTTTCCCATGGACAAGATCTATAAGGATAGCTCAATGCAACCATTAGTCCATAGAGATTGTCATTAATTACCAAAACCACAGATGAGGGCTCGTGCACTTTCAGGATTGGAAACCGGATCTGCATTTTTATACCACCAAGGTAAGTAGTACTATATATCTAGGTCCGCGCAACTCTTTAATTCTAGTTTCAATACCATTATCATGCTTGACTATTATTTGATTGAATTCTATTCTTTGTAAAGTATTGTCTGAGGCGGGAACATGAAACTAATTTATGTGCATACTAAGTTTGCGAGTTCATGCGCCTAGCGACCAGTGAGCGGAAAAGAGATCAAAGACAAATTAAAGTACGTAAACACTATTCGCAATTTATTTTATTACCATCAGTTGTGTTGAGTTCCATTCATAATTTGTGTTGAGTTCCATTCATAATTTATTTTATGATGATTTCATATATATACACACAACACTCACATATTCATATTGATTTAGATGGAAAGAATGCGGGACAAGCTCATACCAACGAACCGCATAAAAGCAATTCAAGAGGAATTGGCGGGATTTTTAAACTCGGAGGTCATAAAGGAAACCGGAGAATTTCATTACCACTAATGCCTCCATGTAATTTGATAATCTCCATGTAGTTAAATAGATACCAAATTGTATGTGTATGTATATGCATCAACGTGATCTCAATGTAGTATGAACTTTATGTATAATACTTGTTTTTGGCGCATCAACGTGATCTCCATACAAAAAGAATTGAATGGAAAACACAAAATCCAAACCCCTAAAGCCCTAAGCCCTAAACCAGGAAAATAATTAAATAGAAAACAAAAGGCATAAATCTTTAGTCCCGGTTGGTAACACCAACCGGGACTAAAGGTCGTCCTTCCACGGGCGCCCGGCCGTGGCCACGTGGAGACCCTTTAGTCTCCGTTCGTGGCCAACCGGGACTAAGGGGGGCTTTAGTCCCAATTTGGTAGTCCCGGTTGGGAATCCGGGACTAGAGGCCCTTTTTCCACTAGTGTATGAACCCCGGTCTCGTATATGACATTACTCCCTCTGATTACATCGGTTTCCTCCGCGGCTTGTACACGAACAAGCAAGTCTCCGTGATTGCGCGTAGGGCGGTGGAATGTTCGAAAGGACAAGGATGTCGCCTAGAGGGGGGGTGAATAGGCGAATAAAACTTTTCCGGTTTAGGCTTGATAATTGCGGAATAAAACTAGGTGCTTAAATTAACAAGCCAACAACCTAAATATACTAGGCTCATCTATGTGCACCAACAACTTATGCTAAGCAAGACAAGCAACAAGGTGATAGCAATATAAAATATTTCAAGCACGAAGGCTATCACAATGTAAAGTGCATAAGTAAAGAGCTCAGGTATAGAAATAACAGAGGCACACGGAGACGATGATGTATTCCCGAGTTCGTCCTTTTTAGGAGAGTACGTCTCGTTGGAGAGGTGTGAAGCACCACAAAGGTCAATCTCAGCGCCACAAAGGCTCACCCTATTCTCCGATGAACCGCACCACAAAGGATTGGTTCACCTTCCACTATCGGAATTCTTCAAGGCGGAATCCGGAGCCTTTACAACAACAATCCAAGGCACAACCCACAACTGGATTGGGGGCTTCCGAACGGCTACAAGTGACCACAAGAGGTCTCAACCACCATAAAGGCGTCTAGGGTCCAAAGACCCAAGAGTAACAAGCTCACAAACTTTCAACTTCCACGAATCCTCGTGGAGGGCACAAACCGATGCACAAAGCAATGGCACGAGCACAAGTGCTCAAATCTTTCACTCTCAAATTCCAACAAAACAACAAATGCTTATGGGGGAATAAGAGAGGAAGAACAATGAAGAACCCAACAAATGGAACTCCAAGATCTAGATCAACAGGGTTCCCCTCACTTAGAGGAGGAATGGATTGGTGGAAATATAGATCTAGATCTCCTCTCACTTTCCCTCAAAGATATGCAAGAATCATGGGAGGGATTGAGAGGAAGGCAAGCTTTTCCAAAGGTCAACAATGGAGGAGAGAGAGGGCAAAACGTGCTCAAGAGCTTAGAGAACCATTGGGGGAAGAAAACCCCTTAAATAGGTCCCCTCAAAAATCTGCCCGTTGGGCAGTGCAGGGAGGCCGGCCTGGGAGCCGCTCGGCCGCTCAGGCAACCCGCCCTGGAGGCCGGGCAGCGGCCCGAAGCCGCCGGCCTGGGAGCCGGCCGGGTGGTGACCCGAAGCCGCCGGCTTGGGAGCCGGCCAGGCAGCCGAGGCCTCCGGCCTGGGAGGCCGGGCTGGCACCCGAGACCGCCGGCCTGGGAGCCGGCCAGGCCGGCCTGGGGGCTGGCCACACAGAACCCGAAAATGAAACACCCATAACTTTTGCGAGAAAACTCCAAATGGGATGAAACCAACGAGGTTGGAAATGTAACGACAAGAGCTTTCCTCACGGATAAACCGATAATATTTCTAACACGAAAACGCAACAAGTTTTCTATCCGGACTCCGTTTTCTATGATCTTGGGCTTGCTTTGAAGATAATCACAAGCACTACAAGATCATGCATATACACATCATAGTCCATCATGTGAGGAGGAAACCACAAGGAGAGAGTTTGACCTCCCTTAAAAGAGATAAGCCGGTAAAACCTACAACATAAAAAACGCAACAAGGTATGCATATGAAATCCGTTTTTGATGAACTAGAACCTGGTATAGAGATGAACACAAGCTCTAAATTCTCACATGGATAAAAGCCAAATAAGAACCAAGAAACATGATATGCCAAATAAGCAAATGTTTGAGCTCTTCTCAAAGATGCGATCAAGTTACTCACTTGTGAGCCCCTCTTGATAGTACGCCGTCTATCTTATAACCCGGTCTCCCACTAACACCATGAGACCGGTAAAATAGAAACCCTATCAAGATCATACATTTGTCTTGAGCATTCCACTTGACCTAGATGATGACGATCTTGGCTCCCTCAAGTTGGAACACTTTTCTTGATTGTGCTTGCTAGCACATGCTTGATGAAGACTTCTCCAAATGCTCCCCCATACACCATGATGGGAGAACGTTGCTAAGCTTCGTCTTCATGTATCCAGTTGCACTTCATCTTCTTCTCTTGATGTATATGATGGCTTGGAGATAAACATGAATGTTCACCCAATCTTCTTCCCAAGCCATGCTTGCAATAAGCTCAACTCTAGATGGCCATTTTTCATATAGACCCTTGGATAGAACCTTGGTCATCATATAATCTTCAAGAGTCCAACACATGAACTCCAATCTTCTTCATGGACAAGATCTATCAAGATATCTCAATGCAAACATTAGTCCATAAGGATTGTCATTAATTACCAAAACCACGCATGGGGCAACACATGCACTTTCAATGTTCAGCTATCAATGTGATCCCACAACATCTGCTGAACTACCCATCGATCTATTTCCTTCGTCGTGGAACTCGACGACTCCAATGTTGATGGAACGCATGGTGAAGAACGTCGGAGAGGTGCCGGCAGTGTACTACCCCAGGTTTGACTTGCAAGATAATGATATGAATGTGAGTGTCGTGCCAGCCTCATTGATCATATGGCCCTGGAAGGGTAAAGCTTCCGTGGTTGTGCAGGGCGCACTCCGGTGGGTGTCGGAAAAACACACTGTGAGGAGCCCCATCTCGGCCACGTTCATTGGACAATAGAGTGTAATTGTGTACTCGTGCACGTTTTATCTCATATAGATGAATGCATGTCGGTTGACACACATCTTAAGTTTGTTTCATCATCACACATGTTTAGCTCTATTTAGATTTGACCACTGTGTGTTCACAAAAAAAAGATTTAGACCACTGAATCCTCTTAGATTTGCTCAAATATTTCTCAATGAACGCAAAAGGCGAGGCCTAGCTTGGGCGGTGCAATGCATGGAAGGCAACAAGGCTCGTTGGATTTTGTCCACGATGAACCACATAGAAAATTAGGCAGAGACACGCATATGAAAGAAACTTCGAAAAACACCATAGACTGATTCTTACTATAATACTTTATGCATAAGAGACAAAAAACAATTATATATAAATGTATTTCTTCGCGGCAAATTTAAATATGTACTATATATAGTACATATTTAAATATGTACTATGAATACACCAAACCACAGATGTCGTTGGGTTACCACGGCAAATCACAAGGTCGAGATATCTAGGGTTTCGTATAGAGAGAGAAGTTGGTGCGCTGGTAGTTCCGTCGGCTGACAAGCGAGGATTTACCCAGGTTCAGCCCCTCATTGTGAGGTAAAGATCTACATCCTGCTTGTCTGATCTGGTATTGATGATGATGATGTTACATGGTGGCCGCAAGGGCGATGATGATGAGACGTGGTCTCGCTATGCTATGCGTGTATCTCCTGTCTAGTTGTGGCGTATCACCTCCTCTCTTGGGTTATGCGAGTTGTGGATCTAGTCCCTAAAGGGTGCCCATGTCTGGCTTTATAAAGGAGCCATGTAGGGTTTACAAGAGTCCTATTAGACTACGTCTTGGAGTACTTGACTTGTGCTTGAAGTAATTGCTGGGCCGCCAGGTGGCCCTTCGGCTGGGACGCACCAGGTATATCAATAGTGGGGGACCCGAAGGGTATGCCCACATCAACATACCTATGAATATCAACGAAGGTTCTCCCATATTTTTAATTTTGATCCGCAATGCCAAAGCTTTGTGCACGCACGCAGCCATTAAATTAATCAAGCAACATCGGCAAGAACACCAACACTGATATTCCAGGGACAAACAACCGAACAACTTTGTCGACGTCGTTGGGAGCCGAGAGAACGAATCACCATTGCCAAGGACGTAGTAGCTGGGACAGATATTGCGAGGACAATCCTCCTCGCGGCAACCATGAGAAACAATCCAAGATTGATCTGGCGAAGCAAGATCTGAATAACCATACCTAGACAAACTTAATTTTTCAAAACCACCATTATCGTCGGGAAGGAGATTTCGTCGTCGAACGAAGGCCAGAAAATTGCTTATTGTAGAAAATGTTATCTCCATTGATAAAGACGACGACAACCAAAACCCTAGATTGAAACACTACTTTTACTAAAAACTCCACTCACAGATCGGATTCCCCACCCCTTCCGACGCCAACCAGGCCGGCCGGAGGAGGGGGAACCGATCTTCGGTGGAGGAGGAGAAGTGGTGGCGGCTAGCCTTCTAAGCAGCGGCGGCGGCTAGGCTTTCCCGTACGCACCTCTTAGGCGTTACCATAGACTGATTCTTACTATAATACTTTATGTATAAGAGACAAGAAAACAATTATATATAAATGTATTTCTTCGCGGCAAATTTAAATATGTACTATATTTTTTTTAGATAAAGAATGTATATTAATATGGCGGAGATACAAATTACACCCAGCCTCTGCAACAACGCAATAACCAAAGCTATTACGGATGCACACAGCCGAAAGACAATAATAAGAAGAAATAAAAAGAAAAGTCCCGCTACAGAGTTACAGTCCTTGCAGCAGTGGCACAACCACCACCAAGACACAACCTGATGTCCAATTCTTCAAAAGCAGCGCCTTCAAGAAGAACGGTGCCAGACACAACCAATTAAGGCTAGACCTTGGGTTTTCACCCTGAAGATAGTCCCCGCTCTCAAAACAATGTCTTCAGCAAGACCATTGCTAGGCACAACCAATTAAGGCCAGACCTTGGGTTTTCACCCTGAAAGGTAGGACTTTGAACTTCAACTGTGGTGTTGCCCCCACTAACATACCGCTGCTCCGCCTCCTGCAACTCCAAGCAAGTTCCTCATCGCCGCAAAGCCTCCAATCACCATTTGCTAGTCCTTTAATCTCAGCTTTCATGACATTCCCCGCCTCTGACTACACCATGGATTTGCCCATGATGGCACAGAAGCAGAGCTTCACGCCGCTCCCTCCAGTGCGACCAAATCCCTCCGATCCAGCAATCTCTAGGAATTAGTCCATGAAAGATCACCGGCGGAGCCTTCCGGAACTCGACACTCTTGCCAGATCAAGGTACCGGCGTCAAGCAGATCTTCATCTTGACGTGATTCAGAACCAAGGACCACCGCCTTTATTCGCAAGACCAACGGCCCCCACGCCGCCGGTCAACTCCAGCCGGACTGGATGACGGAACGGATCCTCCGATCCAGCCGCGAACCCGGCTGGCCACGTCCGGCGAAGGACAAGACCACCACCACCAGGCTCGGAGCAGCTGCTCGAGGCGTCCTCGACGATGCGAAAATGGCCCCGGATAGCCTCCACACCGTCGTCGACGTAGCAGCGGAGGTGCGAGAGATCGAGGTCCGATCTAGACCCAGCGGGCCGAGATCCATCCCGTCACCCGCTCTGCCCCTGTCTACTAGCGCCGCCGCCGGCCGTCGCTTGTCCAGATCGCCTCCATCCGCGCCGCCTTCGCTGGAGAGGAAGGGCAGATCGCCGCCACCCCGGCCCATCCGGCGATCGAGGAGACCACCGCCGCCGCCGCGCCACACGGGCCTTTGCCCAGCGACGCCTATGGCGGCGGCGGCGGCAGAGAGGAGGAGCGCGAGGGGAGGCTTGAAGGGCGGCGAGGAGGGGCACCCCGGGGCGGCGCGGCGCCGCCGCCTCGGGGGTGGGAGGGGAGAGAATGTATACCACCAGCAAATATGTACTATATATATACGAGATAAGAAAAAGTAGAAATATATTTCTTTGCGACTAATCGAAAACATACTAATTTACAAAGGTCTAAGTCTAAATATTCGAAACAATATTTATAACAAGTATTTTAGACTTCCATATCTTTTCACTAACGACCTTGGCTAGCTCTATTCTAGTGGTACGGGCACTCGGACCACGGGAACAAGAAGAAGGTCGTGGCGCCGCCGCACGGTGACGCCCATCTCCTCCGTCATGTCTAGTTCCCCTGGATCCGCGCCGCCGTGCATCTCCCAGTCGAAATGGTACAGCAGGCCAGCGAGCGCGAGCTCCAGGTTCGCCAGGCCGAAGGCCATGCCCGGGCACATCCGCCGGCCCGCGCCGAACGGCGTGTATTCCATGTCCGACCCCTTGAAGTCAAAGCCACCTTGCTCGAACCTCTCCGGCACGAACTCGTCGGCGGCGTCCCAGTGGGCCGGGTCCCTGCTGATGGCCCAGGCGTTGACGAGCACCATGGTCCCCTTGGGCACGTCGAAGCCGAGGACACGGCAGCCGTCGCTGCGGCACTCCCGCGGCAGCAGCAGCGGCGCCGGCGGGTGCAGCCGGAGCGCCTCCTTGATCACCAGGCGCATGTAGTCCAGGCCGGCGAGGGAAGCCTCCGTCACCGTAGGCTGTCCGGCGAGCGCTCGCCGGACCTCGTCTTGCGCCTTCCGCATCACCCGAGGGTTCCTCACCAGCTCAGACATCGTCCACTGCAGGGTCGTCGCTGCCGTCTCGCTGCCCCCGGCGAACATGTCCTGTGCGATACGAGTATACGACAGACACAGCAACAATTTTTCTCATTTTCTGTCAGGTGGAGAATTTTTTTATGGATTCAATGAGAAATGCTTACGCCGACAGCCGATTTGATGTTTTTGGTGGTCAGGGGGCACTGCAGGTCGCCTTCCCGCTGGATCCTGAGTAGCACGTCGAGCAGGTCCTCTTCCTCGTCGGCGGCCGTCCGGCTCTCCTGGTGCTCCCGGACGACGGCGTCCAAGAACGCGTCGATCTTCCGGCGGTGCTGCCTCATCCGGCCCGGCGTCCGGCTGACGAGCATGGCGAGGCGCGACGACGGGTAGAGGTCTGGCAGGCTCATCCCGGCGAACAGCTTGAGCCCGCGCTGCAGGATCTCCAGGAACGCGTCCCGGTCCTTGAACCTGCTCCCGACGATGGCGCGCACGGACGAGTCGGCGGCGTACGCCGTCAGGAGCTCGCTGAGGTTCACCGTCGCCCCCCGCGACGCCGCCACCGCGCGGAGCAGCCGGCCGGCCTCCTCCTCGCGGACGGGGCGGAAGGAGCGCACGCGCCGGGCGCTGAACAGCTCCACGGTGCAGATCTTGCGGAGCTGCCGCCACTCGTCGCTGTACGGCGCCCAGACGATCCCCTCGGCGCCCAGGGAGATGGACATGCGGACCATGCGGCTCATGTGGCGGGAGGCGAAGTCGACGTCGCGGGACACCATGACCTCGCGCGCGGCGTCGGCCGAGGAGGCGACGACGACGGGGAGCCCGCCGATGCGGAGCAGCAGGAGTGGGCCGTGGCGTCGCGCGAGGTCGCGCATGGCGCGGTGCGGCAGGTCCCGGGCGAGGTGGTGCAGGTGGCCGAGCACCGGGAGTGCCCAGGGAGACGGAGGAAGACGGAGGGCCGGTCCAGCGCGTCGCCGGCTGCGGCTGAGGCAGAGGAGTGGGACGATGGCCAGGAGAGGGAGGAGCAGCAGGTAGAGCGGCAGCGGCGCCATGGCACTCCAAGGTAGATGGTCAAAGGATGGAACGGGAAGAAGGCTAGCTCCAGCCGTGAGCCGGCCATGGTTTTATCCATGGCGTCGCACCTTCCACTTGCACGTGCTGCTGCGAATTGTCCAAGTCAAGTTGAGCGAAAAATATCCTGCCACCAGACATCGATCCTTTTGTCTCTCCCGTGATGACAAGACAAGAACGGAATCAAACAGGATTTGCGACGAAGCTACAAAACATGACTACATGTCAGTGTGATTCGACAATATTTTTCTCGCCTTCAGAGTTGTCAACCGAAATCTCCAAACATTCGTACGTACCCAGAGCTCGTCCTTTCTTCACACATCCGTCGATGTTACTAGAATATATATACATGGATGGATAGCATGCCAAACCGTGTCCGCCTAGGCTACCTACATACCCGATCGATCGGTTGACCTATATATCCGGATCGCTTCTTCTTGCAAAACGGACGCGAGGAGAGAGCGGGCACACTTGTGTACGGACGCGAGGAGGGAAGCAGCAGCAAAACGCGAGCACGGGCGTGTGCGGTCGCTCGTGCATGCATGATTAGCTAGCGTGCCTCCTTAATTCCAGCTTCAAGGAAGGCCACGCGCAATCGCGCATGCATGATTTGCTCAACAAAGAAAAACGACCCAACGAATCGATCGCATCTCGCCTCCATCCTATGCATCGGGGAAACCGACCAAAGAGAACATGTACCTTTTTTGGGTTAGGTCATGTTCCTTCCTTTATTACAGAAGAAAAAATGAAAATTTAAATGAAAACTCTCACTTTGGATATGAAAGTCTAGAGGGTAGACGTACGTTGAGGCCTCCTCGGACAGGGAAACACACGAAATCACTCCAGAAGGGTAAACAAAACCTAAATTTACACTGGTGGATAGCTACCACCTATCGTTCAATGTGTCGTTGGTTGTCGTGTATTATTATCTTTTATGACCGAAATGATAGCGAGTATATATCATTTCATGTGGCATTTTTTTAGCGCATTGCCGTAGGGGAAGCCCCTACGGTGTGATTTTTTTAATATTACATGGGGAGGTCAAAAGAGCTCAATATAGTTGGAGTATAGAGTCTATTATTTAGCGTTTTGTGGCCGCGGCATCAGTGCCCATGTTATATGCTAGGAGATAGCAATTGCCTATCATTACTTGTGTCATTTCTCTATCTAGCGTTATTATTTATGCTAGGAGACAATCCTTGCCTATCATTATATGTGTCTCTTTGTTTCCACCCCATGCACATACACACTCATTTCCACCCCATAGGGTTCAAAGCGAGAGATGGTAGGCAGTCCGGACATATGATGCCCAATTGGGGGTACTTCTGGGGGACCGACACAACTCTTATGGGAAAATGGACCCTTTGGGGTTAGCTCGTGTGCTTATGACCTAATACAACACAAACAAATAAGTTGAAAAGATGATAATCCAATTTTTTGTTTTGAAATGGAAGCTCCTCCGTAGACATGACTATACCACAAAAAGGTTTGTGCACTCATGGTGTAAAATCCCCACTTCTCGGAGACCGACCCAAGTCTTATGAGAAAATGGACCCTTTGGGCTTAGCACATGCTTATGACCTAATACAACAGAAACAAAGTGGAAAGTAACACGTAAACCTTACTTTAGAGACAAATTTAGGGGACATGCGCTACAGGGCCTGCCAGACAGTGGGGGCGCATGAAATCACATGAGGAAGGGATGGTAACGGTAGAAGTTTGTGCATGGGCTTCTCACATGGGTATATAAGTGTCCTGGAAAATATGAAAGTTCAATGCACAACTTTGAAGTTGCACCTCCTTCAAAACTGACCGGAGGAAGGTTCTCGAATCATAGTGTGAAAAGACCCACTTCGAAGCAAACGACCCACTTTTTGGGTTAGGTCATATTCCTATGACCTAATCTAACACATACAAAGGGGAAAATCACATAAACCCCCACCTTGAATGAAAAACTAGAGGGTAGATGATAGTGGGCACGCCATATATGGGGACTCGTGGATAACGGCGGTTGTGGCAGTTGGGAGGGTAGAGTTCGGCAGTGGCGGGAGGCTAGGATGCGCCGAGCTCAGCCAAATCATGGTTAAGGATGAAGAAAGAGGCCGCGTCTCGGGCGTGATGACCGGACGCCACCATGCTCGCCCTCGTCCGGCTCCTCGTACCCTCCCGTGGCGGGGCCATCGGATCTGGGATGGTGAAAGTAAACATAGCCAAAACTATGGTGTCAATTAACCATGGAAAAATATAAGAAAAATGGACAAATATTAATGTTTATGTTCCCTTATTTTTCTTATCTGGCATCGGTAAGTAGCTGATTGACCAATTAACCAAACAAACTAGCTAGCTAATGTTTCACGCATGCAGCATATGATTGCATGCTGACACGCACGAATACATGCATGTACGGCGGGAGTAATCGTCCAGTCCACATAACATGCATGCATGGGGTCTCTCACTTCTTTGACCTTAATTTTGTGCAAGCCCATGCATGTTAAATTTGATCCTAGCATGCGTACACGAAGACATGAATTGATGTGCTACACATAGACATGCCAGCGTTACATTTTCACCCAATTGATTTCAGATTTTTCATCCTATAGATTTCTACATGTGTTATGCATATTAAACTTAAAAATATATCCGCTTCAACATTTTTGGTTGTATCTGTGACACTCATGTCATAGTTACCATTGGTTCTGCATCGACGCCTGTACATGCAATAGACCTCGCCGCTACCATCGTCGACATACACGTCTCGCTGACCAAAATACCGCCATCGGTCGCGATGGTCGACATCAACATGCCATTATTGTGGCCTCTCTTTCGCGTTCGAGATGTTTATATCATGTTTGAAAATTTTGGCATATTCAAGTTTAGATGAGTAGGTGGTTTATTGTTTAGATGTAGTAGAAGGAGTTTCTTGAAGTAGCCGAAGTAGATGGCTACTAATTTTACAGTTATTTTAAAGATCAAAATGATTATATGTTTAGTAGTTGACTATATATTTAGATCATGTTTGGAAGTATTGGCATGCTCGAATTTAGATGACGAGACGGTGTATCGTTTACATGGAGTGCTGGGAGTTCTTTTTAACTTGCCTAAGTAGCTACTCCGTAGACTATTCTAAAAGTTTTTTTCCTAAGGACTATTCGCTCCGTTCCATTTTAATTGACTCACATATATCTAGATATGTATGTAGTCTAGAACGGAGGGAGTAGATGTTTAGATCACGTTCAGAAGTATTGGCATATTCAAATTTAGATGACAAGATGAATAGATGCCGCGGCCGAGATCCGGCAACGGGCAGAGGAGCTCGGCCCTTTACGTACCTAGGCTGACTTGTACATCAGAACGAACAATCCCGGTCGATCAAGTCGATGGTGCCGAACAGCCGAAGAAGTCGATGTTTGACGATCACCAACAAGAGGATCTCAACGATCGTCATTTCGTCAGACTCGGGAGCAGGAGAGCCGAAGAAGTCGAGGTTTGGCGAAGCTATGCTGTTGCGTTTGCATGTGAGAGCCGACGTGGATACGTGAGTTTTTTCCCTGTGCAATAAATCGAGTGCTCGGTGGAGGAGTGCAGGGCTAGCTTCTCTATTTAATTTCCTACAATATCTACTTTCCCGCGCGCGCATGCATGGGTTGGCCTTCTTTCTTTTTTCCTTTTTTTAAACTTCAGCTAGCTAACCATTACAACCTCCTAAATAAATGATATGTCTACTGGCCGATGAAGACGTGCATGCATGCAGGTATGTCGTTGCCTCGTTGGTACGGTAGCCGATGAACACCTCTCTCCAACCCAAGGTGTTTCTCCGACTGCCTTGACGGACCCGCGGGGGACGAAGAAGAATGTTGGCTTAACAATGAGGACACTGTGTTTTGACTCATGCATGGGTCTAGATGCACATGTTATGAAAGTGTTTTTTAAATAAATTTTTAAATGTCAAAAATTCCAAAAAAAAAACAATCGGGTGTGCATCTATACATTCCATGTTCGCACAAAAAGTTTCGCTGAAAAATGACATTTTTTGTGGTTGTGCAAAAAAGACAAAAAAAAAAATGTCTTGTAAGATTTGTCTTTTTTGCACAACCCACGAGAAATATCATTTTTCCACAAAACTTCTTGTGTCAACATAAAATGTCCGAATAAACACCCGAGATTTTTGTTTTAATTTTTTTGACATTTTGAAATATGGTTTTTAGGTAGTGGGATCATCTACTCCTAGTACCCAAAACTGATTTCCGTTAACGACGAGCCATACTATACGGTCAGCGGTGTTTAGTTGGCGTGCTTGTGTCTTGTATTGTGTTGCGCCAACTTTAGTTAGCTAGCTGGATTCTCAATTAATTCGTATTCACCCTCGTGTAGTACATAACGAGGCGTGCCGGTTTTGGGTTTAAGTCTTCGGGTTTGGATTTGACACAAACCCATTCAGATTCTCAGAATTATCAACATTGATCGTTAAGGACTAATAATTTAAGGAATGGTAAGACGCTATTGTGCATAGTGATGTCATTATTTATTTCTCCAAACTCTTCATGCTTTATTATTATTTTGGCCATTTTATTCGACAACTTAAACCAATATAAGAGATGATTATTTCCATTTCTGTAAGAAATAAGGACATGAAATTAAAACAAAATCCGTCCCCATTAAAGTCATGACAAATTATCAACTTTTTTTTATCATGCATCACATATATAATAATTTTTTTGATAAAAATCACAACCATAAGACACGATCCAACGTATGATGTGTAATAATTTGGTTTTATCAATTGTTAATCAGATCCTGGACTTAGAAAATCGGCATGCGCTTTACTTCTGAACAGAGGGATGGTTGATACTGCTGAATTGACGGTTACTTGTGAGATATGGTTCAGGAGAAAATAATGTGCTTGCTTGATTCATCCAGGATCACAAGATACTGAAGCAGATGCTTGGAGGCCTGCTTCACCAGAACGGCATCCTGAAGCGGGCCTTCCTCATCCAGCACAACAGGCTCAAGGACTACCAGGAGATGGTGCAAGAGCGGTCACAGTTCAAAGAGATCGTCGAAAGATACCAGCAGCAGATAAACACGCTAGAGGTTTGTGAATCTTATCAGGAATACATGGATATTCTCTTAATTTTTTTCATGGAGAGATCTCGTTCATCAATCTATCTTGCCTAAAAAGAACTACGCGTTGCAGATGCACCTGAAGCAGGCCCAGCGGAGCAACTCCATGCCCACGCGCTACAACCCCGACGTCTTCTAACTTGGTTGATGATGACCCTTGAGGATTCAGATTGGTGATCTGCTGATGATGTTATCTTGGGGGTAGATGGATGGATGGTTGTTGGTTGGTTCATAACCCATGGCCATGGGGCACAAAGATCTCCATGATTGATGTGCTGATTCATTTGAACTTGTTTGCCCTGATACAACAATAGAGTTTCCGATTCTGCATACGAAAAATGGTCCCATTTCTACTCTTATACAACTGTCCTTCCGTTTGCAAGTTGCCAGTTTCGTGGAGGATTTTTGTGTTCAATTATCCTTGTTATTACGAGTTTTGCATGAAAGTCGTCAAGGAAAAACTGACCTACAGATTTTTTTTTCTGAGTAAACAATCCGACTTTATTGACATCATAACGAAGAAAAGAAGACACAGGAACAATAAACATGTATGATAAAATGAAAAGTTACATCGATCGTCTCCAAAAAAAACGTGGTTACAATAAAGGAACGCGCCTAGCGTTTCGTAAATTCTCGGTCGATAACCTCGTCGCGCCACTTTCTATGACCTACTCTTCCGTCCAGCCTTCTTACCCCCTCAATTGGCCAAACCACCATCCTCCCCGATGGCACAGTACCCCGCAACCACCGCTGGCCGAACCGCCGCCCTCCCCGCCCATAGTGGACATACTCCGCAGACCTCGTTGCCCCACCCTTCCTCGTATTCTCCTATGCCGGTATGGCGGCGCCACATTCATCCCTCTAAATCCCACGAGAGGTTTCGTCTTCTCCAGCATCTACACATCCCACCATCGCCACCTAACGTTTTGTTTTGCTCACCTACATTGTGGCCAACTGTATCATCACCGTTACCGACTCGGCTCTGTCACATGCCTTTCCATCTCCGCCTCCTCTCTCCCCATAGCGACGAAGATGTCGACCGAGCGCTAAGCAAGTTCTCGGCTGGCCGAGAGGTTTCAAAAGGTACAATAGAGACATAATCTAAAGGTTTTTAATCAGACGGTCGTGGTGGGGCGGCGGCCCGCGGCCGTGGCCATATGGGCCGTGCCTTGGGGGACGAACCAAGGGAACGGATTTTCGGCCCATACGAGCACGGCACGGGCTAAGTCAAAGTGAGCCATCACAACATGACCCTTTTTTTATTTTCTGTATTTTTTAAAAAAGGACGTGGCTAGCGCTCGGGTAACTCAGAAGTAAGTTAATTGTCGGTCGATGACCATCACGTTTTCTTTGGAGCCGAATGCCCTTTCCCTCTTCCATTATTTTGTGGGCCTTTTTAACTAGGCCTTTTAAAATTAAGGAAAAAAATTAAAAGAGAATAAATGTAATTACGCGCTAAAAGTGAATATTTAACTGCATGTTAATTTCATGTGCAATTAAAAAACACGCAAAGAAAAAAATTACAATTACACGCTATAAAAATGCATGTGCAATTGCGCGATGGTTTCATGTGTAATTGCAAACGCAATTACAAAAATAGAAGAAAATGATGAGAATTGCACACTAAAAAAGTAAAACTGTAATTGCACGACTGATTTCATGTGCAATTACAAAATATACACACCAGAAAAAAAACGCATGTGCAATTGCGGGATGGCTTTGCCTGGCGCTATATAACCAATCCGAACCCGAACCCGAACCCGAACCCAAGCCCAAACCCAAGCGTGCGCTGATCGGTCAGATCACACAGCCCGCCACTGCTCTACCTCTCTCGCCGTCGCCGGCCTGCTCCTCCACGGCGAAAGAAACAAAGAAAACCTCGCCGACCCAAGCCCTAGCCAGCCACAACCAATGCGCGGCATGGCGGCGACCGTCGCGGACGGGCGGAAGCGCGGGGCGGGCGCCTTCCTGCACGACGACGACGACGACGACGGCCCCTTCTCTCTCCCGCAGCTGCAGGTGAAGCGGGGGCGGTGCTCGCCGTCCGCCGCCGAGTACCTCGGAATCAGCCTCGAGTCCGACCCCCTCGATTCGCTGCGCCTCATCTTCTCCAAATCCGATCCGGAGGTACGGCCACCGCCCTCAGACCGAGACCTCCGCCGCCGCGTTCTTGTTTTTTTTTTCTTTTTTGTGAATGATGCTTCTTGATTTCACTTCTTACTCTGATGGATCACGTTCGTACAGACGTAGAACCCACCGATTCGGTTGACCGCGAGACCGAATGCACCGATCACAGAAAAATTAGCACCAATTCGTTCTCGACCATTCTTGCTTTTACTTCCTCTGACGGATCACCTTCGTACAGACGTAGAACCCACCGATTCGGTTGACCACGAGACCGTTTGAATCGATCAAAGAACCGCCTTCGAAACGAACAACGAAATCACTAGTACTCGCTGTTGCCAATTTGACAATCGTAGACAGTTAACTGGGAACTGCATTGGTTTTCACTCACCTTATTATCCCCCTTCAGTAGCAAGATGAATCACAGAGTTCAGATGCTGTTTTACGTTTCTTGTGTATAGCATCTTTTAAGCCAAAATCTTCTTCAATACTGATGTAGTAATGGTTTATGTCACAATGGGAGGCTTGAGAGCCCTGCAGATTTATACAATCATGTTGCTCCGTAGGCATCTAATTAGACCGATCACAGCAAAATTAGCACGAGTTCGTTCTAGACAATTGGGAGGCACGGCCCCTGCCTTGGGTTTTACTCATCTTATTATAAGTATTGCAAAAGATTAGCATCGCATTCTAAATTTATCTCGTGGGCAGCATTTTTTTTAAGCCAAGGTCTTCTTGAGTATTGATATGGCTTTAGTTTATGTTGCAATGGTGGACTTGAGAGCCCTGATTTATACTAACATATTGCTCTGTAGGCATCTAATGAGTTGTTTTGGGAAAATACTAGGATCTGCGACGTCATTTCGAATGTCGGGAAATGTCTTCGATGCTGCAGTTAGAGCTTACGAGGATTATTTGGCAGGGGTTTCAGAAACGACCAGTGCTGATGCGGCCTCATCTGGAGGTATGGCTCAGCGACAGTTGGAATATGGCTCAAAATTGAGCCTGACTGTTTCTTTCTCATGTCGCCTGATAATAACTTCGGGTGATACATAGACAAACACTAACCTTACAATGTACATCTTACCTAACTCTAGTTGGCAGGACATCTGATGGGCCAGAGCTGAATACTCCGACCAGCGGCGCTGAATGGGCGGAGTTAATTTTCAGGGAGATTTCGTCCGCTTCGGATTTGGTCGATGCCAAGATCTGAGCCTTCAGGATACTTGAATTGCTACACAAATCTACCGCGAGCTGCAATACTCCTGATGAAGAGCAGAAAATGCGTGAGGTAACCAATGCATATGGAGTTGCTTGATATTCTCTCTTTTTGAAAATATAGGACATATTTGTTCGTCCAAGTTCGTACATTGACAGCACAATATTTGTAACAGTTAGAAAGTCACAAATCATACGGCAGGAATCCAGTTATATTAAATTTGTGTCGCATCAACTGCATGTTACTGATTTAACTGTTGGTCAAAGCTTGAACTTGGACAGCAAAAATACTCTTTGTATTTCTCAAGGAGGGAGAAGTTGATAGTTGATACTGCTAAATTGCCTGTAACTTCTGAGATGCGATTCTGGACTATTCTTAATGTGCTCACATGTGTGTCTGTTATGCTTTGTTTGATTCTTCCAGGAGCACAAGATAATGAAGCAGATGCTTAGAGGCCTGCTTCACCATAACAGCATCCTGAAGCGAGCCTTCCTCATCCAGCACAACAGGTTCCAGGACTACCAGGAGATGGATCACAAGTACCAGCAGCAGATAAAGACGCTAGAGGTATATGTGAAACTGGTGAAGTATATGAATCTCTTAATTTGTCTCACCAAGTGATCTGATCAAATTCTTATGTTGCCATGTTTGAAATAAAACTTATGTTGCCATGGTTGCAGTATAAGAACTATGTCCTGTCGGTTCATCTAGCGCAATCGAACAAAGAGAATAGCACGTGGGGGCACCGCAACCCAGACGTCTTCTAGGTGGCGTTACATCTGCCCCTCAGAATCTATGCTGATTTGGACCTAGTAACGTGAGTGCGAGAGATCCGGAAGTTGCTTCAGGCAACAAGAAGATGAAAAACTAAAGAACACTACTGTGGTTCAATTGTTGTTCGGCTTGGTTGTTTCACTACAATCTTTGTCGTCATGCTTGTCGATAGTTAGTTGAGCAGAAATTCGGTGAAATCTCTTTGTAGCAATAGTGTTGTTGACAATCTGGAAGGTTTATTTGCTCATTGAGTAAATTCCACTCTGAACCACAAACTTGCTGCTGCTCTTCGGGATGATATTCTAAATCTGTTGATATTAGAATACTGGTGTTTGTATCTGACCTCAACGTGGCAATTTTGTTTTTAATCTCGTTCAAGTGTACTACCCCAGGTTTGACTTGCAAGATAATGATATGAATGTGAGTGTCGTGCCGGCCTCATTACAGTTTAACGATGTGAACCAAGTGAAAAGTTACACGCTGATCATATGGCCCTGGAAGGGTAAAGCTTCCGTGGTTGTGCAGGGCGCGCTCCGGTGGGTGTCGGAAAAGCACACTGTGAGGAGCCCCATCTCTACCACGTTCACTGGACAATAGAGTTGTAACTGTGTACTCGTGTACGTTTTATCCCATATAGATGAGTGCCCTTGGGTTCAATCAGATCTTATGTTTCTTCATCGTCACACATGTTTAGCTCTGATTAGATATAAACCACTGTGTGTTCGGAAAAAAAAATTAGACCACCGAGGTCTCCTCCTAGATTGCTCAAATATTTCTCAAATGAACGCAAAAAGTAAGGCGTAGCTTGGGCGGTGCGATGCATGGGGCAACAAGGCTTGTTGGATTTTCACATAAAAAATTAGGAAGACACGCATATGAAAGAAACTTCAAAAAACACCATAGACTGATTCTTACTATAATACTTTATGTATAAGAGACAAGAAAACAATTATATATAAATGTATTTCTTCGCGGCAAATTTAAATATGTACTATATATATACGAGACAAGAAAAAATAGAAATATATTTCTTTGAGACTAATCGAAAACATACTAATTTACAAAGGTCTAAGTCTAAATATTCGAAACAATATTTATAACAAGTATTTTAGACTTTTCCATATCTTGTCACCAACGACCTTGGCTAGCTCTATTCTAGTGGTACGGGCACTCGGACCACGGGAACAAGAAGAAGGTCGTGGCGCCGCCGCACGGTGACGCCCATCTCCTCCGTCATGTCTAGTTCCCCTGGATCCGCGCCGCCGTGCATCTCCCAGTCGAAATGGTACAGCAGGCCAGCGAGCGCGAGCTCCAGGTTCGCCAGGCCGAAGGCCATGCCCGGGCACATCCGCCGGCCCGCCCCGAACGGCGTGTATTCCATGTCCGACCCCTTGAAGTCAAAGTCACCTTGCTCGAACCTCTCAGGCACGAACTCGTCGGCGGCGTCCCAGTGGGCCGGGTCCCTGCTGATGGCCCAGGCGTTGACGAGCACCATGGTCCCCTTGGGCACGTCGAAGCGAGGACACGGCAGCCGTCGCTGCGGCACTCCCGCGGCAGCAGCAGCGGCGCCGGCGGGTGCAGCCGGAGCGCCTCCTTGATCACCAGGCGCATGTAGTCCAGGCCGGCGAGGGAAGCCTCCGTCACCGTAGGCTGTCCGGCGAGCGCTCGCCGGACCTCGTCTTGCGCCTTCCGCATCACCCGAGGGTTCCTCACCAGCTCAGACATCGTCCACTGCAGGGTCGTCGCTGCCGTCTCGCTGCCCCCGGCGAACATGTCCTGTGCGATACGAGTATACGACAGACACAGCAACAATTTTTCTCATTTTCTGTCAGGTGGAGAATTTGTTTATGGATTCAATGAGAAATGCTTACGCCGAGAGCCGATTTGATGTTTTTGGTGGTCAGGGGGCACTGCAGGTCGCCTTCCCGCTGGATCCTGAGTAGCACGTCGAGCAGGTCCTCTTCTTCGTCGGCGGCCGTCCGGCTCTCCTGGTGCTCCCGGACGACGGCGTCGAAGAACGCGTCGATCTTCCGGCGGTGCTGCCTCATCCGGCCCGGCGTCCGGCTGACGAGCATGGCGAGGCGCGACGACGGGTAGAGGTCTGGCAGGCTCATCCCGGCGAACAGCTTCAGCCCGCGCTGCAGGATCTCCAGGAACGCGTCCCGGTCCTTGAATCTGCTCCCGACGATGGCGCGCACGGACGAGTCGGCGGCGTACGCCGTCAGGAGCTCGCTGAGGTTCACCGTCGCCCCCCGCGACGCCGCCACCGCGCGGAGCAGCCGGCCGGCCTCCTCCTCGCGGACGGGGCGGAATGAGCGCACGCGCCGGGAGCTGAACAGCTCCACGGTGCAGATCTTGCGGAGCTGCCGCCACTCGTCGCTGTACGGCGCCCAGATGATCCCCTCGGCGCCCGGGGAGATGGACATGCGGACCATGCGGCTCATGTGGCGGGAGGCGAAGTCGACGTCGCGGGACACCATGACCTCTCGCGCGGCGTCGGCCGAGGAGGCGACGACGACGGGGAGCCCGCCGAGGCGGAGCAGCAGGAGCGGGCCGTGGCGCCGCGCGAGGTCGCGCATGGCGCGGTGCGGCAGGTCCCGGGCGAGGTGGTGGAGGTGGCCGAGCACCGGGAGCGCCCAGGGAGACGGAGGAAGACGGAGGGCCGGTCCAGCGCGTCGCCGGCTGCGGCTGAGGCAGAGGAGTGGGAAGATCGCCAGGAGAGGGAGGAGCAGCAGGTAAAGCGGCAGCGGCGCCATGGCACTCCAAGGTAGATGGTCAAAGGATGGAACGGGAAGAAGGCTAGCTCCAGCCGTACGTGAGCCGGCCATGGTTTTATCCATACATGGCGTCGCACCTTCCACTTGCACGTGCTGCTGCGAATTGTCCAAGTCAAGTTGAGCGAAAAATATCCTGCCACCAGACATCGATCCTTTTGTCTCTCCCGTGATGACAAGACAAGAACGGAATCAAACAGGATCTGCGACGAAGCTACGTACTACGCCTAGGCGGGACGACATCAAGACTTCTCTGCAAATTTGAAAATGTTATACAACCTCTGAAACCGTGACGTGGCAGGATTTACGAATGCGTCTTCGTCATCAGGAGGACGAAGATCTTCAAAACATGACTACATGTCAGTGTGTTTCGACAATATTTTTCTCGCCTTCAGAGTTGTCAACCGAAATCTCCAAACATATCTAGGAGCGTTCTGCTCGTCCTTTCGTCACACATCCGTCGATGTTAGAATATGGCACGTGACATGTTACTTCATGATCAAGGAGTTCTAAAAGATTTCCTTAACAAAACGGACGCGATTTCATGATCAAGCGTTCTGCTCGTCACACATCCGTCGATGTTAGAATATATATACATGGATGGATAGCATGCCAAACCGTGTCCGCCTAGGCTACGTACATACCCGATCGGTTGACCTATATATCCGGAGGTATATTTACACGTACGGACGCGAGGAGGGAGGCAGAGAGCCTAGGCGGTCCTCCTTAATTCCCACGCGCGCCTCCTTTTTTTTTCTCTCGTGCATGCATGATTTGCCCGGTCGGTCTCTTAATTCCCACGCGCGCCTCTTTTTTTTTCTCTCTCGCGCGCGCGGATGTAGGTTGAAAATATTTTAAATTCAATGAATAACTTTGAAGTTGCACCTGTTTCACAAACATGACTACACCATAGGAAGTTTTTCAACTCGTGGTGTAAGAATTCTATTTCGAGGTAACCAAACAAATATTGCTAAAACTTGGACCGCCGCTCGAGGGCATGTCGCTTGGATGGTAGTGATCGTAATTGACCACGAGGGACTTTCTCAAATTGTGGCCACCAACAAACCATAACTATGTTTATTACTCATTGTTCATATAAATTATTATGTGCGTTAGTATATATAAAAAATTGATATTTTATTTAGGTATAATATACCCTCCATTTTTTCATGTGCTCGGTCGAACCTTTACATCAGATAAGCGGTATGTGATCGGAGTGGCATGATCATCAAAATCATCGCGTCCATTTACCCAGCACGAATACCAGTTGTATACATTTAGCTCAAAATACACATAAAACTAAAATACAAGACGTCGCCACCACGGGACGTAGTCACATATCGACACGAAAACAAGGTGAAACATAGAAATAAGATGGCGTGCTCTCTCCAGCCGCGCATGTTTGCGCACTAAATGTATGCATGTACTAGGTGCCTTAAAATATAAGAGGGCGACGAATGTGGCATCAACGAGCACTATTCATATCATTTCATGTGTCATTTTGCTGTCATGCGTTATTAATTTACAATGGTGGATAGCTACCACCTATCGTTCAATGTGTCGTTGGTTGTCGTGTATTATTATTTTTTTATGACCGAAATGATAGCGAGTATATATCATTTCATGTGGCATTTTTTTAGCCCATTGCCGTAGGGGAAGCCCCTACGGTGTGATTTTTTTAATATTACATGGGGAAGTCAAAAGAGCTCAGTAAAGTTGGAGTATAGAGTCTATTATTTAGCGTTTTGTGGCCGCGGCATCAGTGCCCATGTTATATGCTAGGAGATAGCAATTGCCTATCATTACTTGTGTCATTTCTCTATCTAGCGTTATTATTTATGCTAGGAGACAATCCTTGCCTACCATTATATGTGTCTCTTTGTTTCCACCCCATGCACAGACACACTCATTTCCACCCCATAGGGTTCAAAGCGAGAGATGGTAGGCAGTCCGGACATATGATGCCCAATTGGGGGTACTTCTGGGGGACCGACACAACTCTTATGGGAAAATGGACCCTTTGGGGTTAGCTCGTGTGCTTATGACCTAATACAACACAAACAAATAAGTTGAAAAGATGATAATCCAATTTTTTGTTTTGAAATGGAAGCTCCTCCGCAGACATGACTATACCACAAAAAGGTTTGTGCACTCATGGTGTAAAACCCCCACTTCTCGGAGACCGACCCAAGTCTTATGAGAAAATGGACCCTTTGGGCTTAGCACATGCTTATGACCTAATACAACAGAAACAAAGTGGAAAGTAACACGTAAACCTTACTTTAGAGACATATTTAGGGGACATGTGCTACAGGGCCTGCCAGACAGTGGGGGCGCATGAAATCACATGAGGAAGGGATGGTAACGGTAGAAGTTTGTGCATGGGCTTCTCACATGGGTATATAAGTGTCCTGGAAAATATGAAAGTTCAATGCACAACTTTGAAGTTGCACCTCCTTCAAAACTGACCGGAGGAAGGTTCTCGAATCATAGTGTGAAAAGACCCACTTCGAAGCAAACGACCCACTTTTTGGGTTAGGTCATATTCCTATGACCTAATCTAACACATACAAAGGGGAAAATCACATAAACCCCCACCTTGGATGAAAAAATAGAGGGTAGATGATAGTGGGCACGCCATATATGGGGACTCGTGGATAACGGCGGTTGTGGCAGTTGGGAGGGTAGAGTTCGGCAGTGGCGGGAGGCTAGGATGCGCCGAGCTCAGCCAAATCGCGGTTAAGGATGAAGAAAGAGGCCGCGTCTCGGGCGTGATGACCGGACGCCACCATGCTCGCCCTCGTCCGGCTCCTCGTACCCTCCCGTGGCGGGGCCTTCGGATCTGGGATGGTGAAAGTAAACATAGCCAAAACTATGGTGTTAATTAACCATGAAAAATATAAGAAAAATTGACAAATATTAATGTTTATGTTCCCTTATTTTTCTTATCTGGCATCGGTAAGTAGCTGATTGACCAATTAACCAAACAAACTAGCTAGCTAATGTTTCACGCGTGCAGGAATATACACGCATGCAGCATATGATGCCATGCTGACACGCACGAATACATGCATGTACGGCGGGAGTAATCGTCCAGTCCACATTACATGCATGCATGGGGTCTCTCACTTCTTTGACCTTAATTTGGTGCAAGCCCATGCATGTTAAATTTGATCCTAGCATGCGTACACGAAGACATGAATTGATGTGCTACACATAGACATGCCAGCGTTACATTTTCACCCAATTGATTTCAGATTTTTCATCCTATAGATTTCTACATGTGTTATGCATATTAAACTTAAAAATATATCCGCTTCAACATTTTTGGTTGTATCTGTGACACTCATGTCATAGTTACCATTGGTTCTGCATCGACGCCTGTACATGCATAGACCTCGCCGCCGCCATCGTCGACATACACGTCTCACTGACCAAAATACCGCCATCGGTCGCGATGGTCGACATCAACATGCCATTATTGTGGCCTCTCTGTCGCGTTCGAGATGTTTATATCATGTTTGAAAATTTTGGCATATTCAAGTTTAGATGAGTAGGTGGTTTATTGTTTAGATGTAGTAGAAGGAGTTTCTTGAAGTAGCCGAAGTAGATGGCTACTAATTTTACAGTTATTTTAAAGATCAAAATGATTATATGTTTAGTAGTTGACTATATATTTAGATCATGTTTGGAAGTATTGGCATGCTCGAATTTAGATGACGAGACGGTGTATCGTTTAGATGGAGTGCTGGGAGTTCTTTTTAACTTGCCTAAGTAGCTACTCCGTAGACTATATTCTAAAAGTTTTTTTCCTAAGGACTACTCGCTCCGTTCCATTTTAATTGACTCACATATATCTAGATATGGATATACATCCATATCTAGATATATGTGAGTCAATTAAAATGGAACGGAGGGAGTAGATGTTTAGATCACGTTCAGAAGTATTGGCATATTCAAATTTAGATGACAAGATGAATAGATGCCGCGGCCGAGATCCGGCAACGGGCAGAGGAGCTCGGCCCTTTACCTAGGCTGACTTGTACATCAGAACGAACAATCCCGGTCGAACAAGTCGATGGTGCCGAACAGCGAAGAAGTCGATGTTTGACGATCACCAACGAGAGGATCTCAACGATCGTCATTTCGTCAGACTCGGGAGCAGGAGAGCCGAAGAAGTCGAGGTTTGGCGAAGCTATGCTGTTGCGTTTGCATGTGAGAGCCGACGTGGATACGTGAGTTTTTTCCCTGTGCAATAAATCGAGTGCTCGGTGGAGGAGTGCAGGGCTAGCTTCTCTATTTAATTTCCTACAATATCTACTTTCCCGCGCGCGCATGCATGGGTTGGCCTTCTTTCTTTTTTCCTTTTTTTAAACTTCAGCTAGCTAACCATTACAACCTCCTAAATAAATGATATGTCTACTGGCCGATGAAGACGTGCATGCATGCAGCTATGTCGTTGCCTCGTTCGTACGGTAGCCGATGAACACCTCTCTCCAACCCAAGGTGTTTCTCCGACTGCCTTGACGGACCCGCGGGGGACGAAGAAGAATGTTGGCTTAACAATGAGGACACTGTGTTTTGACTCATGCATGGGTCTAGATGCACCTGTTATGAAAGTGTTTTTTAAATAAATTTTTAAATGTCAAAAATTCCAAAAAAAAAAACAATCGGGTGTGCATCTATACATTCCATGTTCGCACAAAAAGTTTCGCTGAAAAATGACATTTTTTGTGGTTGTGCAAAAAAGACAAAAAAAATGTCTTGTAAGATTTGTCTTTTTTGCACAACCCACGAGAAATATCATTTTTCCACAAAACTTCTTGTGTCAACATAAAATGTTCGAATAAACACCCGAGATTTTTGTTTGAATTTTTTTGACATTTTGAAATATGGTTTTTAGGTAGTGGGATCATCTACTCCTAGTACCCAAAACTGATTTCCGTTAACGACGAGCCATACTATACGGTCAACGGTGTTTAGTTGGCGTGCTTGTGTCTTGTATTGTGTTGCGCGAACTTTAGTTAGCTAGCTGGATTCTCAATTAATTCGTATTCACCCTCGTGTAGTACATAACGAGGCGTGCCGGTTTTGGGTTTAAGTCTTCGGGTTTGGATTTGACACAAACCCATTCAGATTCTCGGAATTATCAACATTGATAGTTAAGGACTAATAATTTAAGGAATGGTAAGACGCTATTGTGCATAGTGATGTCATTATTTATTTCTCCAAACTCTTCATGCTTTATTATTATTTTGGCCATTTTATTCGACAACTTAAACCAATATAAGAGATGATTATTTCCATTTCTGTAAGAAATAAGGACATGAAATTAAAACAAAATCCGTCCCCATTAAAGTCATGACAAGCACACCGAGGTTAATTTTTCTGGAACACAAATTATCAACTTTTTTTATAATGTATCACATATATAATAATTAAAAGCACAAAACTTATCATAAACAAAGATGGTCGAAAGGCGATGGTGGGGCCGACGATGATGCCAACCAGTCTATGAGAGACTCATGATTTTGGCGAGAAAAGTGGCCGGGGATGCTGAGGTTTTTTTAGGGCCTATAACTTGTACGTTAGTAGTCAGAATTGACCGCGGCTATCTATCATCTGTACTTTGTTTATTACAATCATTTTGAAATTTAATTATTATTTTAGTGCCGTGCCAATTGATCAATCTTTTTTCTCCTCATTGTCGAAAAAATCAACTTAACGTGATTTCTCAAGGCTTATGTTAAAAAAAAAGAACTTTTGCTAACTTGGAAATTCGTTGGTATCAATCTCTAGAAACTAGCTTCCCGCGCGTGCTTTCTCCTGTGCCCTGTGGACGAAATCGAGTGATCGAGTGGTACTCGTTGGCTAGCTTTTCTATTTGGTTTCCTATATCTACTTTGCCGCGCGCCGCATCCTGGGTTTTTTTTCCCTTTCGATTCCGAATTCCAAAGAAAAACACAAGCAGTAAGTACATCAACTAGCCAAAAAACACAAAATCATCAGCTACCTGATGAATACGTGCATGCATGCATGTATGTCGGCGGTGCATGCACTTATACGTAAAAAAATGAAAACGTGCTCCATGGCTTCGTCTAGCTAGCTCCATGTCATGACTCATGGACGTGGAATTAATGTAACAAACAAAGGAGCATCGACCGGCAAGACCGAGGTCGCTTCGTCAGGGCCATCGCCGTATATATCAAGTTCGGAGTAGATCCTATTTCGTCACCATAAATATCCCACCTCTTTCCAAACCAAGGTGCTGCTTCGACTGCTTCATAAAAAGGGAGAGATAGAGGATTCAAGATCGACATAGGGACGGCCTCGGGTGGCCAAGATCCTACACGGGAGGAGTGGACTTAGCGACGGGTTGTAACGTGCGGTCGGTGGGGTTCTGGGTTGCGTGCTTGTGTCATGTGATCATGTCGTATTCAGACTCGTGCGTAACTAACGCATGGGGCACTCAATGTAACATGATCAACCATCCCAAGGTAAAACATGTAGCCCATGTGACAAAACATGTATGGCAAATTGGTGGACTGAGCCGGGCTTCTTCTTCAGCCGGTACTGGTATTTGTGCCGGTACATGGAGCGACACACCGCCGTGGCGCTATTTGCGTTCCAAATTGTGTCAGGAAAATGTGTTGGCTGCCATATTTGTAGCTCACGAATTGGTTGATGCATTTACTTTATGTACTGGTTGTCTCATGCCGAAGCTTGTGGTTCCTCCGGCTTTTTATTTCAGGTTGTTGAACCTGGAACCATCTGATGCACATGCAACTGTCAAACCAGAAAATCTTTCTTCTTGGCGCATCTTCTGTAGGAATCTGGCACTTGAGTAGTTCAGTTGGTACAAGCTAGTAGGAAATGTTGGATACTTTGGTTTCTCAGGGAGGTGTTGGATACTTTGGTTTCGCATATGTGTTTGTCTCGCTGGCATTAGAAATTTCTTGGGTGCGTGTTCATATTCAAGTTCGACATGTTGCCTTTATATGTTTTTTCGTTTGAGAGTGAAAAATAACTTATCCAATAGAGATACCATTTTGTAAAAACGTATGCAATACTCCAATGCCCATGTCGAAGGTACCCGTAGTCCGGTACGACACGGAACTATGTCATAGCTAGGCTGAGTGCCTCCTTTCGTACATTGCCAGTTTCAACTTGAATGATCAAGTTGTCCTCACAGTGAGAAATAAAGTAAAATACAAGCCTATTCTCTAATGAAAAGAAATGGAGTATACGGGGAGAGATAAGGGGCAATAATAATAAATATAGGGAGGGTCGACGGCGTGTCTCCCGAGCTGCCCCACTAGTACCGCAATTATTGGGCCGGCGCATGCATGCATTGGAACCTGCCGGGCTGGCAATTAAATTGGACCAGCCTGGATGGCAATTAAATAGGACGTTCCTCCCTCATTTACCGGACGTTTCATTTTATGCCACGTCAGCGATCCGCGAGATTAGTCATCTACACCGTTCGTTCTCACCATGGCCTTCAAAACAATCGACGGACGAGAGAGAGCTGGCCCCGATGGAAATACACCTCGTCTTCTCCATATTCTCGTGCGCTGCTGCCTCTCTTTCATCAAGGAGGACTCTATAAACATCTGATGGGCCGGAGCTGAATACTCCGACCAGCGGCGCTGAATGGGCGGAGTTAATTTTCAGGGATATTTCGTCCGCTTCGGATTTGGTCGATGCCAAGATCCGAGCCTTCAGGATACTTGAATTGCACACAAATCTACCGCGAGCTGCAATACTCCTGATGAAGAGCAGAAAATGCGTGAGGTAACCAATGCATATGGAGTTGCTTGATATTCTCTCTTTTTGAAAATATAGGACATATTTGTTCGTCCAAGTTCGTACATTGACAGCACAATATTTGTAACAGTTAGAAAGTCACAAATCATACGGCAGGAATCCAGTTATATTAAATTTGTGTCGCATAAACTGCATGTTACTGATTTAACTGTTGGTCAAAGCTTGAACTTGGACAGCAAAAATACTCTTTGTATTTCTCAAGGAGGGAGAAGTTGATAGTTGATACTGCTAAATTGCCTGTAACTTCTGAGATGCGATTCTGGACTATTCTTAATGTGCTCACATGTGTGTCTGTTATGCTTTGTTTGATTCTTCCAGGAGCACAAGATAATGAAGCAGATGCTTAGAGGCCTGCTTCACCATAACAGCATCCTGAAGCGAGCCTTCCTCATCCAGCACAACAGGCTCCAGGACTACCAGGAGATGTATCACAAGTACCAGCAGCAGATAAAGACGCTAGAGGTATATGTGAAACTGGTGAAGTATATGAATCTCTTAATTTGTCTCACCAAGTGATCTTTCTGATCAAATTCTTATGTTGCCATGTTTGAAATAAAACTTATGTTGCCATGGTTGCAGTATAAGAACTATGTCCTGTCGGTTCATCTAGCGCAATCGAACAAAGAGAATAGCACGTGGGGGCACCGCAACCCGGACGTCTTCTAGGTGGCGTTACATCTGCCCCTCAGAATCTATGCTGATTTGGACCTAGTAACGTGAGTGCGAGAGATCCTGAAGTTGCTTCAGGCAACAAGAAGATGAAAAACTAAAGAACACTACTGTGGTTCAATTTTTGTTCGGCTTGGTTGTTTTACTACAATCTTTGTCGTCATGCTTGTCGATAGTTAGTTGAGCAGAAATTCGGTGAAATCTCTTTGTAGCAATAGTGTTGTTGACAATCTGGAAGGTTTATTTGCTGTTTGTAGCAATTGTGTATCTGACCTCAAAGTGGCAATTTTGTTTTTAATCTCGTTCAAGTGTACTACCCCAGGTTTGACTTGCAAGATAATGATATGAATGTGAGTGTCGTGCCGGCCTCATTACAGTTTAACGATGTGAACCAAGTGAAGAGTTACACGCTGATCATATGGCCCTGGAAGGGTAAAGCTTCCGTGGTTGTGCAGGGCGCGCTCCGGTGGGTGTCCAAAAAACACACTGTGCAGGGCGTGTAATTGTGTACTCGTGCACGTTTTATCTCATATAGATGAATGCATGTGGGTTGACACACATCTTAAGTTTCTTTCATCATCACACATGTTTAGCTCTATTTAGATTTGACCACTGTGTGTTCAGAAAAAAAAGATTTAGACCACTGAATCCTCTTAGATTTGCTCTAATATTTTTCAAATGAACGCAAAAGGCGAGGCCTAGCTTGGGCGGTGCAATGCATGGAAGGCAACAAGGCTCGTTGGATTTTGTCCACGATGAACCACATAGAAAATTAGGCAGAGACACGCATATGAAAGAAACTTCGAAAAACACCATAGACTGATTCTTACTATAATACTTTATGTATAAGAGACAAGAAAACAATTATATATAAATGTATTTCTTCGTGGCAAATTTAAATATGTACTATATATATACGAGACAAGAAAAAATAAAAATATATTTCTTTGCGACTAACCGAAAACATACTAATTTACAAAGGTCTAAGTCTAAATATTCGAAACAATATTTATAACATGTATTTTAGACTTTTCCATATCTTTTCACCAACGACTTTGGCTAGCTCTATTCCAGTGGTACGGGCACTCGGACCACGGGAACAAGAAGAAGGTCGTGGCGCCGTCGCACGGTGACGCCCATCTCCTCCGTCATGTCTAGTTCCCCTGGATCCGCGCCGCTGTGCATCTCCCAGTCGAAATGGTACAGCAGGCCAGCGAGCGCGAGCTCCAGGTTCGCCAGGCCGAAGGCCATGCCCGGGCACATCCGCCGGCCCGCCCCGAACGGCGTGTATTCCATGTCCGACCCCTTGAAGTCAAAGCCACCTTGCTCGAACCTCTCCGGCACGAACTCGTCGGCGGCGTCCCAGTGGGCCGGGTCCCTGCTGATGGCCCAGGCGTTGACGAGCACCATGGTCCCCTTGGGCACGTCGAAGCCGAGGACACGGCAGCCGTCGCTGCGGCACTCCCGTGGCAGCAGCAGCGGCGCCGGCGGGTGCAGCCGGAGCGCCTCCTTGATCACCAGGCGCATGTAGTCCAGGCCGGCGAGGGAAGCCTCCGTCACCGTAGGCTGTCCGGCGAGCGCTCGCCGGACCTCGTCTTGCGCCTTCCGCATCACCCGAGGGTTCCTCACCAGCTCAGACATCGTCCACTGCAGGGTCGTCGCTGCCGTCTCGCTGCCCCCGGCGAACATGTCCTGTGCGATACGAGTATACGACAGACACAACAACAATTTTTCTCATTTTTGTCAGGTGGAGAATTTTTTTATGGATTCAATGAGAAATGCTTACGCCGACAGCCGATTTGATGTTTTTGGTGGTCAGGGGGCACTGCAGGTCGCCTTCCCGCTGGATCCTGAGTAGCACGTCGAGCAGGTCCTCTTCCTCGTCGGCGGCCGTCCGACTCTCCTGGTGCTCCCGAACGACGGCGTCCAAGAACGCGTCGATCTTCCGGCGGTGCTGCCTCATCCGGGCCGGCGTCCGGCTGACGAGCATGGCGAGGCGCGACGACGGGTAGAGGTCCGGCAGGCTCATCCCGGCGAACAGCTTGAGCCCGCGCTGCAGGATCTCCAGGAACGCGTCCCGGTCCTTGAACCTGCTCCCGACGATGGCGCGCACGGACGAGTCGGCGGTGTACGCCGTCAGGAGCTCGCTGAGGTTCACCGTCGCCCCCCGGAAGGCCGCCACCGCGCGGAGCAGCCGGCCGGCCTCCTCCTCGCGGACGGGGCGGAATGAGCGCACGCGCCGGGCGCTGAACAGCTCCACGGTGCAGATCTTGCGGAGCTGCCGCCACTCGTCGCTGTACGGCGCCCAGATGATCCCCTCGGCGCCCGGGGAGATGGACATGCGGACCATGCGGCTCATGTGGCGGGAGGCGAAGTGGACGTCGCGGGACACCATGACCTCGCGCGCGGCGTGGGACGAGGAGGCGACGACGACGGGGAGCCCGCCGAGGCGGAGCAGCAGGAGTGGGCCGTGGCGTCGCGCGAGGTCGCGCATGGTGCGGTGCGGCAGGTCGCGGGCGAGGTGGTGGAGGTGGCCGAGCACCGGGAGCGCCCAGGGAGACGGGGGAAGACGGAGGGCCGGTCCAGCGCGTCGCCGGCTGCGGCTGAGGCAGAGGAGTGGGACGATGGCCAGGAGAGGGAGGAGCAGCAGGTAAAGCGGCAGCGGCGCCATGGCACTCCAAGGTAGATGGTCAAAGGATGGAGCGGGAAGAAGGCTAGCTCCAGCCGTGAGCCGGCCATGGTTTTATCCATGGCGTCGCACCTTCCACTTGCACGTGCTGCCGCGAATTGTCCAAGTCAAGTTGAGCGAAAAATATCCTGCCACGGCACCAGACATGGATCCTTTTTGTTAGGAAATAATAGAGCAGTTAGGATTTCCTTAGCATAACTACCTAGCAGTTAGAGTTATGTGTGTTGTCCAACCGCTACATGTATCGAACCGTCACCGTGTCCTCTGCGAAGGGACGTGACCACTTGTAAACCGACGTTGTATCCGACTGTTCGGCTACTATATATAGCCTGCAGTCACAATCAATAAAGCATCCAATTCATTCACTCTCTCTGGCTTCTCTCTCGTTTCTTCACACGTTATCATGCACGCGCTCTGCCAAAAGCCATAGGCTACAGTAGAATAGACAAGAAGAAGAGACAGAAAGGTGAGAAAAAGATGGCTTCGCTCTCGCAACTCGCTTTTTCCTTCGCTCGATTTGTGGCCGAGGAACGTCGCTTCGGTTTTCCTCGCCGAGCTTTCGCTCGCACTGCCGCTCGCCGCTGGAGCCACTGGTACTTCGGCCCTCGCCGTCATGGCCGCCCGGACTGGAATGGTGGCCTCCGCCACCGTGGCAACCGCTGGGTACCCCGACGCAGTGGACAAAGACGAGGCCTCAGCCTCCGTGGTGGTGGCCTCCGCCGCCGCCTCCACAGCAACCGCCTCCGCAGCAGCCGTCGGACGCCCCAGCACCACAACCGCCACTGGATGCGGCGCACCACGCCCCTGGAGACCCGGGGCCAAGCACCACGGCTGTCGTGCGCCGGGAACAAACCCCGGTGGTCGCTGCTGAACCGGTCGTCGTCGTCGCGGCGCCGGCGGTCGTCGCCGAAGAAGTGGTTGATGCAGTGCACGAAGACGAGGCCTCAGCCTCAAACGTCAGCGCGGACGTCGACGAACTGATGCCCGTGCCGCCGGAATTCGCCCTTCCACCCATGGAGTGGCTGCTGGGCGGACCAAGCGCCGGCTGGCTTGTCGACGACCCCGAGCGCGACTTCGGCGACGAGGAACTCCTGGCGCCACCACCACCGCCGGCATCGCCTCCGACGATGTACTACTGCATGCGCCATGGTTTTCAGCCATGCCTCCCATCCCCGACGCCCTCCGACGAGGACCGCTCGCACTTTGCTCCGCCGGGTTACGACCCCGTGCCGGAGTTCTCCGCGCCGCCCTACGCGGTCCAGCCGGAGGCGGCGATGGAGGAGGTCGAGGCCGTGGCTCCCGCGCCGGCCGCCCCAGCGCTCCCCGACCTCAATCTCCCAGCGCAGGAGAAAGAGGAAGACGAGCCGGTGCTCGCCCTCCCCACGCCCTCGCCGGAAGCGCGCGTCATCCTCCGCCGATTCGCCGCAGCCATGGCGGCCCGCCCCGCCGGCATCCGCAGAGGAACATGGTCGCCTGTGGCGCTCGGCTCACGGACCAAGTCGGAGAGCTTCGCCTCGACGAGGCCAACACCAGCCGCCCCTCCTCCTCCGCGGATGGTCCCTGCCGCGCCACTGATGGAACTGCCGTGGGCACTCGCATGGAGCAGGGAGCGGTGGAAGAAGAAGATGCTCGACTGGGCGTTATCCACTCCTCGATCCCCTTTTGACCTGCTGGTCCAAGGCTCCAAGCGGTGCCGACACAGGCTTGTGGCCAAAAGGCCTTACGTGCCACTCTAGTATTAAATAAATTACATGTTGCTTTAGTCATTGTACTTCTAGAAAGCACCATATCTGCCACTATCGTATTGTGTTTAGTTGAGCAGTACTTAGAAACCTCAGTTCGTACTTAGTTCAGTGTGACAAGTATCGTATTGTAAATACATATTCTAGACCTTACGTCTATTTGAATTTCAATATGTACATGACATGTTATTAATATATTTGCATGTAGCATATTATAACATGTTTATTTGGTACAACAATTTTTTTTTGCATTTGAAATTTAATTTCGTGCAAATTTATCATCAATAAATTATGAGATAAAAAAAATGTGACTATCTCGAATCATATTTGTGAATCACAAGGTGATGGCATCTACTGTACAAATACAGATTATCCATTACTGTGAGTATATTCATTTGTCATTTCGATGAATGATTATCTCCAAAGTGCTCTTCCAAATATATTAAAGTCAAAGTATTAACACAGGGTACTAGATGGGCGTCTACTGACATACGTCAGATTATGCTTCCTAGTACTGAGAGGTGTACTCCATAAAATGGAGATTATCTACAATGTGTTAACTTGAAATTCGAAGATCTACACATATTTGGTTCTAAAGCATCAGCTTAAAATTGTTCCTCTAGAACAAAATTGTTGTTTACCAAAATAATTTTACTATCAAGTAAAATTAATAAATGCATGATCATACATGCAGGAAAAAATGGCTGGCATCAATAAGAAAGAATTCGAAGAACTACAAGTTGATGGAAGTAACTATCTATCATGGGCCATGGATATGAAAATAAACTTGACTGGACGTAACCTTGGCCCTTGCATTGTCACACCCCCTCCAAATGCCCCAGAAATACCACAAGTGGTAAAGTATGCGGCATTGCATTTCATAAGGCACCACCTCCATCCTGATTTAAAAACTGAATATTTAATGGAGGAGGATCCACTAGTCTTATGGAACTCCCTCAAGGAGAGATATGATCAACAAAGAGCAGTAATGTTGCCGGAAGCCCAAGAGAATGGTCTCTCATAAGGTTCCAGGACTTTAAGTCTGTGGCTGCATATAATTCTGCCGTGCATAAGATTAACTCCAAACTGAGATTTTGCGATCAGCAGGTTTCAGATGCGGACTTAATAGATAAAACCTTATGCACTTTCCACCCCTCAATGAGGATATTGCAACAGCAGTATCGTCAACAAAAATACACAAAGTATTCTGAGCTTATATACACATTACTTCAGGCCGAGAAGCATGATGAACTTCTCATGAAAAATCACAATGCTCGCCCAACGGGCGCAATGCCAATCCCTGAAGCACATGCTAATGCTCATTTTACTAACAAATTTGGAAACCGTAAAAGGAACTTCCGAAAATTTAAAGGAAAGTGGAAAAAGAACAATGGTCAAAAGACCAACGGTCAATCTAAGGGGAAAGGTCATTTCAAGAAAAATGACCGTAATGACAGTTCTCAAACTTGTCAAAGGTGTGGATGTGCGAATCATCGTACTAACAAATGCCGTATTCCCAAGCACCTCGTGGATCTATACATGAAGTATGGAGGAAAAGGGAAACAAGTTCATGTGAACAAAGCTGAAGCTCACTTCAACGACATTCAAGACAACTCTCAAGTTGGTCCATCTCAGAGTTCTATTGAAGAATTCAAGCCAAAGGACGATATCATCCTCGATGAAGACATGCTTGTGGACTACACCCAAGATGTTTTTGGAGACCTGAATTAAACTCCATAAACAGTCGATGTCATTTAGCCATTTGAATATACTAAGAAATACTATATTGTATAACAATAAGTAGAATAAAGTCATCAGACTATGTATATAGTATTATGTGAATCAGACATAATATTGTAATGTATTTATATTTGAAGTTTGTAATATAAATACCATGTATGTAATTTGATGAATATATGAATAAAATAAGATTTATTCTAAAATATTCTATTTCTATTTATAGAAATTTACGGGAAACATCCGATGGAAGAAGAATTATGTTTAGTGGATAGTGCTACCACTAATACAATTTTAAGGGAAACAAAGTACTTCCAAACTCTTACAAAGAGAAAGGAAGATGTTATGACCATAACTGGTAGTAACAAAGCAATTATTGGTTCAGGAAGAGCCACTTTCACACTCCTATGGGTACTACTATTGTAATTCAGAATGCACTCTTGTATCCTGAATCTACACGTACCCTTATAAGTTTCAAAGATATCCGATCTAATAATTTCCACCTAAAAACAGTTCAGGTGGATAAGAAAGAATTTTTGCTTTTAACAAAAAGCAACGGATATGAGGAAGAAACTCTTGAAAAATTCCCTTCATTCTCATCCGGATTATACTTTACATACATTAAACCCGTACCTTATGTTGCGTATAAAATAATTTTTCAAAATCTTGATAAATTCAAGACTTGGCATGATCGCCTTGGTCATCCTGGAATAGGTATGATGAGAAAAATTATAGGCAATTCTGTTGGTCACAATTTACCAACTACAAGATTTCCTAAATCATCAGATTTTGTATGCACCGCATGTGCTACTGGGAAATTAATTATTAAGCCATCCTACCTTAAAGTTAAAAATGAGTCACTTAATTTTCTTGAAAGAATTCAAGGAGATATATGTGGTCCAATACAACCTCTGTCTGGACCATTTAGGTACTTCATGGTGCTAATTGATGCATCCACTAGATGGTCACATGTGTGTTTATTGTCCACACGCAACCATGCCTTTGCCAAATTAATTGCTCAAATTATCAAATTACGAGCAAATCATCCTGAACACAGGATAAAATCAATAAGAATGGACAATGCTGCTGAATTTAGTTCACGCGCATTTAATGATTATTGTATGGCTTTAGGTATCCATCTAGAACATTCAGTACCGTATGTTCATACTCAAAATGGAATGGCTGAATCTTTAATCAAAAGGGTAAAACTAATTGCTAGACCATTATTACAGAATTGCAATTTACCAACCTCTTGTTGGGGACATGCGGTTTTACACGCCGCAGATCTGATTCAAGTCAGACCAACTGCATATCATGAAACTTCCCCGTTTCAAATAGTACGTGGCAATCAGCCAAGTATTTCCCACCTGCGAAAATTCGGTTGCGCTGTCTACGTACCGATATCACCACCGCAGCGTACCTCAATGGGCCCCCATAGAAAATTAGCAATCTATGTGGGATATAAATCTCCGTCAATTATAAAATATTTAGAACCCCTTACAGGGGACCTGTTTACAGCCCGGTACGCTGATTCAATTTTTGATGAGGACCATTTCCCGGCATTAGGGGGAGAAACAAACCACAAAGAATGCCAGGAAATAGATTGGAATGTTACAGGCATCCAGTCCTTAGACCCACGTACTAGAGAATCTGAATCTGAAGTTCAGAGAATAATAGATTTGCAAAACATTGCAAACAACTTGCCAGACGCATTTACTGATCACAAAGGTGTCACTAAATCTTATATCCCTGCAGCTAATGCACCAGAACGAGTAGAGGTACCAAATAAAACTACTCAACTCCCAATTGCAAATAAAAGGGGGAGAAATCTGGTTACAAGGGAAAAGGCTTCTCCAAAGCCACCGCGGAAACAAAGAAAATCAAAATCTATGTCAGTAAATGAAATCAACCTGAAGTTGATAGACACCAAATTGATGCTCAACATCAAGAGCCCAGCATAAATGTGCGCACAAATACTAATGCTGGGACATCGAAACACTCAGACCCCGTTGTTATGGGAAATCACACGGTGCCTGAAGGAATCAAAGAAATATCCACAAACTATATTGATTCAGGAGAATCATACGATAGAAAGACTACTCTTGTCGACATATATTTCTCCTCGAAAATTGCTAAAACCCTTCAACTGGATCCAGAGCCAAAATCTATGAAAGAGTGCCTGAAGCGCTCGGATTGGCCTAAATGGAAGGAGGCAATTGAGGCAGAACTGCTCTCGCTTAACAAAAGAGAGGTATTCTCTAAAGTAATACCTACTCCTCATAAAGTCTTCCCTGTGGGAGCTAAATGGGTTTTTGTTCGAAAAAGGAACGAAAACAATGAGGTGGTGAGATACAAAGCGAGACTAGTAGCACAAGGGTTTACGCAGAGACCCGGTATCGACTACGACGATACATATTCTCCTGTAATGAGTGGAATTACGTTTCGATATTTAATATCATTGGCAGTACAAATGAATTTATCAATGCAGTTAATGGATGTAGTGACCGCATACTTATATGGGTCACTAGATGCGGATATTTATATGAAAGTTCCTGATGGACTTAAAATTCCGAATCCAGACATAAATCGCAACATGTATTGTGTAAAATTACAAAAGTCACTCTATGGCTTGAAGCAGTCGGGTAAAATGTGGTATAACCGACTTAGTGAGTTCCTTCTCCTAAAGGATACTCAAACAATGATGATTGCCCATGCGTTTTTATAAAGAAATCCTCAAAGGGATTTTGTATCATCTCAGTATATGTTGATGACCTCAACATCATTGGTAACGCAGCAGACATAACTGTCGCACGCAATCATTTAATGACGGAGTTTGAGATGAAAGATTTGGGAAAACCAAATTTTGCTTAGGTTTACAACTTGAGCACCTTCCCTCAGGAATACTCGTTTATCAGCCCGCCTATATTCAGAAAGTTTTGGAAAAATTCAATATGGATAAATCATATCCATCCAAGACACCAATGGTCGTTCGATCCCTTGATATGGAAAAGGATCCCTTTAGACCTAGGGATGATGACGAAGAGATACTGGGACCTGAGTTCCCATACCTGAGTGCCATAGGAGCACTAATGTACCTCGCGAATTGTACTAGACCAGATATTGCCTTTGCAGTAAATTTACTGGCTAGACATAGTGCAGCTCCAACAAAACGCCATTGGGCAGGAGTAAAGAATATCTTCAGATATTTAAATGGTACTAAAGATCTTGGTTTATTCTATAAGAAAAATCAAGAAATGACCCTGATTGGTTATACTGACGCTGGCTATCTTTCTGATCCCCATAATGCCAGGTCACAAACAGGGTTTGTGTTTTTATATGGTGGAACTGCTATCTCATGGAAGTCAACAAAGCAGACTTTAGTAGCAACATCCACTAATCACTCTGAAATAATTGCATTATATGAAGCTTCACGAGAGTGTGTATGGCTTCGCAGAGTGATCAACCATATTCAAACTTCATGCGGTATTGGTTCATTAGAATCACCAACTATTATCTATGAGGATAATGCTGCATGTGTTGCTCAAATGCATATGGGATATATTAAAAGTAACATCACAAAACATATTGCTCCAAAACTGTTCTTTCCTCATGAATTACAGAAAAAGGAGAAATTGATATTCTGCAAACAAAATCATGTGACAATCTTGCAGATTTGTTCACTAAGTCTTTACCAACAACTGCATTTCAAAAATGCATTCATGGCATTGGTATGAGACGACTACGGAATTTGCAAGGTTCAGGGGAGAAAATTCCTAGAACTGAACTTATTAATTATCATCCGATAATAATATATTGTACTCTTCCTTATGAGTTTTCCTATATTGGTTTCTCATATTGGTTTTATTGAGACAATAACTATACCTACGGTATATCAAATTCCTATATTTTTCTCTTTATATTTCCACAGGATTTTGGAGGATATAAACTATACAAGATTTCAAGATACAAGGATTATCAAGATCATGCAAAGATTTTCCAGCACTCGAAGACGTATATTCTCAAGTCAGCGTTGTCCAAGGGGGAGTGTTAGGAAATAATAGAGCAGTTAGGATTTCCTTAGCATAACTACCTAGCAGTTAGAGTTATGTGTGTTGTCCAACCGCTACATGTATCGAACCGTCACCGTGTCCTCTGCGAAGGGACGTGACCACTTGTAAACCGACGTTGTATCCGACTGTTCGGCTACTATATATAGCCTGCAGTCACAATCAATAAAGCATCCAATTCATTCACTCTCTCTGGCTTCTCTCTCGTTTCTTCACACTTTTGTCTCTCCCGTGATGACAAGACAAGAACGGAATCAAACAGGATCTGCGACGAAGCTACGTACTACGCCTACGCGGGGGGACGACATCAAGACTTGTCTGCAAATTTGAAAATGTTATACTACCTCTGAAACCGTGACGTGGCAGGATTTACGAATGCGTCTTCGTCATCTCGATGAGATCTTCTAAACATGACTACTGTACATGTCAGTGTGTTTCGACAATATTTTTCTCTCCTTCAGAGATGTTAGAATATAGTATATACATGGATGGATCGCTTCTTCATGCAAAACGGACGCGAGGAGAGAGCGGGCACACTTGTGGCACGCACGTACGGACGCGAGGAGGGAGGCAGAGAGCCCAAGCAGCAGCAAAACGCGAGCACGGGCGTGTGCGCGCGGTCGCTCGTGCATGCATGATTTGCTCGGTCGGTCTGTTAATTCCCACGCGCGCCTCCTTTTTTTTCTCTCTCGCGCGCGCGGATGACGGAACCAAATCCAGCTTCAAGGAAGGCCACGCGCATGCATGATTTGCGAATCGATCGCATCAGCTAGCTAGCTAGACCAACCATACACATCTAATTGCATGGATCTCCAACCAACCGCTAACTGCTAATTTCATTACAGAAATTAAATAGGAGGGAGTGATCAAAACCGACTACCAAGAAATCACATGTTCGTTTAGAAATAAATTAATACTCATCCGGGCGCCCACGCGCATCTCGCCTCCATCCTATGCATCATCGGGGAAACCGACCAAAGAGAACATGTACCTTTTTTGGGTTAGGTCATGTTCCTTACTTTATCACAGAAGAAAAAATGAAAATTTAAATGAAAACTCTCACTTTGGATATGAAGTCTAGAGGGTAGACGTTGAGGGCTCCTCGGACAGGGAAACACACGAAATCACTCCAGAAGGGTAAAAAAAACCTAAATTTATAGGCATGTGCGTCACATGGTATGTAGGTTGAAAATATTTTAAATTCAATGAATAACTTTGAAGTCGCACCTGTTTCACAAACATGACTACACCATAGGAAGTTTTTCAACTCGTGGTGTAAGAATTCTATTTCGAGGTAATCAAACAAATATTGCAAAAACTTGGACCGCCGCTCGAGGGCATGTCGCTTGGATGGTAGTGATCGTAATTCACCACGAGGGACTTTCTCAAATTGTGGCCACCAACAAACCATAACTATGTTTGTTACTCATTGTTCATATAAATTATTATGTGCGTTAGTATATATAAAAAATTGATATTTTATTTAGGTATAGTATACCCTCCATTTTTTCATGTGCTCGGTCGAACCTTTACATCTGATAAGCGGTATGTGATCGGAGTGGCATGATCATCAAAATCATCGCGTCCATTTACCCAGCACGAATACCAGTTGTATACATTTAGCTCAAAATACACATAAAACTAAAATACAAGACGTCGCCACCACGGGACGTAGTCACATATCGACACGAAAACAAGGTGAAACATAGAAATAAGATGGCGTGCTCTCTCCAGCCGCGCATGTTTGCGCACTAAATGTATGCATGTACTAGGTGCCTTAAAATATAAGAGCGCGACGAATGTGGCAACAACGAGCACTATTCATATCATTTCATGTGTCATTTTGCTGTCATGCGTTATTAATTTACAATGGTGGATAGCTACCACCTATCGTTCAATGTGTCGTTGGTTGTCGTGTATTATTATTTTTTTATGACCGAAATGATAGCGAGTATATATCATTTCATGTGGCATTTTTTTAGCCCATTGCCGTAGGGGAAGCCCCTACGGTGTGATTTTTTTAATATTACATGGGGAAGTCAAAAGAGCTCAGTAAAGTTGGAGTATAGAGTCTATTATTTAGCGTTTTGTGGCCGCGGCATCAGTGCCCATGTTATATGCTAGGAGATAGCAATTGCCTATCATTACTTGTGTCATTTCTCTATCTAGCGTTATTATTTATGCTAGGAGACAATCCTTGCCTATTATTATATGTGTCTCTTTGTTTCCACCCCATGCACAGACACACTCATTTCCACCCCATAGGGTTCAAAGCGAGAGATGGTAGGCAGTCCGGACATATGATGCCCAATTGGGGGTACTTCTGGGGGACCGACACAACTCTTATGGGAAAATGGACCCTTTGGGGTTAGCTCGTGTGCTTATGACCTAATACAACACAAACAAATAAGTTGAAAAGATGATAATCCAATTTTTTGTTTTGAAATGGAAGCTCCTCCGCAGACATGACTATACCACAAAAAGGTTTGTGCACTCATGGTGTAAAACCCCCACTTCTCGGAGACCAACCCAAGTCTTATGAGAAAATGGACCCTTTGGGCTTAGCACATGCTTATGACCTAATACAACAGAAACAAAGTGGAAAGTAACACGTAAACCTTACTTTAGAGACAAATTTAGGGGACATGCGCTACAGGGCCTGCCAGACAGTGGGGGCGCATGAAATCACATGAGGAAGGGATGGTAACGGTAGAAGTTTGTGCATGGGCTTCTCACATGGGTATATAAGTGTCCTGGAAAATATGAAAGTTCAATGCACAACTTTGAAGTTGCACCTCCTTCAAAACTGACCGGAGGAAGGTTCTCGAATCATAGTGTGAAAAGACCCACTTCGAAGCAAACGACCCACTTTTTGGGTTAGGTCATATTCCTATGACCTAATCTAACACATACAAAGGGGAAAATCACATAAACCCCCACCTTGGATGAAAAAATAGAGGGTAGATGATAGTGGGCACGCCATATATGGGGACTCGTGGATAACGGCGGTTGTGGCAGTTGGGAGGGTAGAGTTCGGCAGTGGCGGGAGGCTAGGATGCGCCGAGCTCAGCCAAATCGCGGTTAAGGATGAAGAAAGAGGCCGCGTCTCGGGCGTGATGACCGGACGCCACCATGCTCGCCCTCGTCCGGCTCCTCGTACCCTCCCGTGGCGGGGCCATCGGATCTGGGATGGTGAAAGTAAACATAGCCAAAACTATGGTGTTAATTAACCATGAAAAATATAAGAAAAATGGACAAATGTTTATGTTCCCTTATTTTTCTTATCTGGCATCGGTAAGTAGCTGATTGACCAATTAACCAAACAAACTAGCTAGCTAATGTTTCACGCGTGCAGGAATATACACGCATGCAGCATATGATGCCATGCTGACACCCACGAATACATGCATGTACGGCGGGAGTAATCGTCCAGTCCACATAACAAGCATGCATGGGGTCTCTAGCTCACTTCTTTGACCTTAATTTGGTGCAAGCCCATGCATGTCAAATTTGATCCTAGCATGCGTACACGAAGACATGAATTGATGTGCTACACATAGACATGCCAGCGTTACATTTTCACCCAATTGATTTCAGATTTTTCATCCTATAGATTTCTACATGTGTTATGCATATTAAACTTAAAAATATATCCGCTTCAACATTTTTGGTTGTATCTGTGACACTCATGTCATAGTTACCATTGGTTCTGCATCGACGCCTGTACATGCATAGACCTCGCCGCCGCCATCGTCGACATACACGTCTCACTGACCAAAATACCGCCATCGGTCGCGATGGTCGACATCAACATGCCATTATTGTGGCCTCTCTTTCGCGTTCGAGATGTTTATATCATGTTTGAAAATTTTGGCATATTCAAGTTTAGATGAGTAGGTGGTTTATTGTTTAGATGTACTAGAAGGAGTTTCTTGAAGTAGCCGAAGTAGATGGCTACTAATTTTACAGTTATTTTAAAGATCAAAATGATTATATGTTTAGTAGTTGACTATATATTTAGATCATGTTTGGAAGTATTGGCATGCTCGAATTTAGATGACGAGACGGTGTATCGTTTAGATGGAGTGCTGGGAGTTCTTTTTAACTTGCCTAAGTAGCTACTCCGTAGACTATTCTAAAAGTTTTTTTCCTAAGGACTATTCCCTCCGTTCCATTACGTGTCTAGATACATCCATATCTAGATATATGTGAGTCAATTAAAATGGAACGGAGGGAGTAGATGTTTAGATCACGTTCAGAAGTATTGACATATTCAAATTTAGATGACAAGATGAATAGATGCCGCGGCCGAGATCCGGCAACGGGCAGAGGAGCTCGGCCCTTTACCTAGGCTGACTTGTACATCAGAACGAACAATCCCGGTCGAACAAGTCGATGGTGCCGAACAGCGGAAGAAGTCGATGTTTGACGATCACCAACGAGAGGATCTCAACGATCGTCATTTCGTCAGACTCGGGAGCAGGAGAGCCGAAGAAGTCGAGGTTTGGCGAAGCTATGCTGTTGCGTTTGCATGTGAGAGCCGACGTGGATACGTGAGTTTTTTCCCTGTGCAATAAATCGAGTGCTCGGTGGAGGAGTGCAGGGCTAGCTTCTCTATTTAATTTCCTACAATTTCTACTTTCCCGCGCGCGCATGCATGGGTTGGCCTTCTTTCTTTTTTCCTTTTTTTAAACTTCAGCTAGCTAACCATTACAACCTCCTAAATAAATGATATGTCTACTGGCCGATGAAGACGTGCATGCATGCAGGTATGTCGTTGCCTCGTTGGTACGGTAGCCGATGAACACCTCTCTCCAACCCAAGGTGTTTCTCCGACTGCCTTGACGGACCCGCGGGGGACGAAGAAGAATGTTGGCTTAACAATGAGGACACTGTGTTTTGACTCATGGGTCTAGATGCACCTGTTATGAAAGTGTTTTTTAAATAAATTTTTAAATGTCAAAAATTCCAGAAAAACAATCGGGTGTGCATCTATACATTCCATGTTCGCACAAAAAGTTTCGCTGAAAAATGACATTTTTTGTGGTTGTGCAAAAAAGACAAAAAAAATGTCTTGTAAGATTTGTCTTTTTTGCACAACCCACGAGAAATATCATTTTTCCACAAAACTTCTTGTGTCAACATAAAATGTTCGAATAAACACCCGAGATTTTTGTTTGAATTTTTTTGACATTTTGAAATATGGTTTTTAGGTAGTGGGATCATCTACTCCTAGTACTCAAAACTGATTTCCGTTAACGACGAGCCATACTATACGGTCAGCGGTGTTTAGTTGGCGTGCTTGTGTCTTGTATTGTGTTGCGCGAACTTTAGTTAGCTAGCTGGATTCTCAATTAATTCGTATTCACCCTCATGTAGTACATAAAGAGGCGTGCCGGTTTTGGGTTTAAGTCTTCGGGTTTGGATTTGACACAAACCCATTCAGATTCTCGGAATTATCAACATTGATCGTTAAGGACTAATAATTTAAGGAATGGTAAGACGCTATTGTGCATAGTGATGTCATTATTTATTTCTCCAAACTCTTCATGCTTTATTATTATTTTGGCCATTTTATTCGACAACTTAAACCAATATAAGAGATGATTATTTCCATTTCTGTAAGAAATAAGGACATGAAATTAAAACAAAATCCGTCCCCATTAAAGTCATGACAAGCACACCGAGGTTAATTTTTCTGGAACACAAATTATCAACTTTTTTTATAATGTATCACATATATAATAATTAAAAGCACAAAACTTATCATAAACAAAGATGGTCGAAAGGCGATGGTGGGGCCGACGATGATGCCAACCAGTCTATGAGAGACTCATGATTTTGGCGAGAAAAGTGGCCGGGGATGCCGAGGTTTTTTTAGGGCCTATAACTTGTACGCGTTAGTAGTCAGAATTGACCGCGGCTATCTATCATCTGTACTTTGTTTATTACAATCATTTTGAAATTTAATTATTATTTTAGTGCCGTGCCAATTGATCAATCTTTTTTCTCCTCAGTGTCGAAAAAAATCAACTTAACGTGATTTCTCAAGTCTTATGTTAAAAAAAAGAACTTTTGCTAACTTGGAAATTCGTTGGTATGTACGGAGTACTACGTGTGTGACAGTGACACGACGACAGGCATCAATCTCTAGAAACTAGCTTCCCGCGCGCGCTTTCTCCTGTGCCCTGTGGACGAAATCGAGTGATCGAGTGGTACTCGTTGGCTAGCTTTTCTCTTTGGTTTCCTATATCTACTTTGCCGCGCGCCGCATCCTGGGTTTTTTTTCCTTTCGATTCCGAATTCCAAAGAAAAACACAAGCAGTAAGTACATCAACTAGCCAAAAAACACAAAATCATCAGCTACCTCATGAATACGTGCATGCATGCATGTATGTCGGCGGTGCATGCACTTATACGTAAAAAAATGAAAACGTGCTCCATGGCTTCGTCTAGCTAGCTCCATGTCATGATTCATGGACGTGGAATTAATGTAACAAACAAAGGAGCATCGACCGGCAAGACCGAGGTCGCTTCGTCAGGGCCATCGCCGTATATATCAAGTTCGGAGTAGATCCTATTTCGTCACCATAAATATCCCACCTCTTTCCAAACCAAGGTGCTGCTCCGACTGCTTCATAAAAAGGGAGAGATAGAGGATTCAAGATCGACATAGGGACGGCCTCGGGTGGCCAAGATCCTACACGGGAGGAGTGGACTTAGCGACGGGTTGTAACGTGCGGTCGGTGGGGTTCTGGGTTGCGTGCTTGTGTCATGTGATCATGTCGTATTCAGACTCGTGCGTAACTAACGCATGGGGCACTCAATGTAACATGATCAACCATCCCAAGGTAAAACATGTAGCCCATGTGACAAAACATGTATGGCAAATTGGTGGACTGAGCCGGGCTTCTTCTTCAGCCGGTACTGGTATTTGTGCCGGTACATGGAGCGACACACCGCCGTGGCGCTATTTGCGTTCCAAATTGTGTCAGGAAAATGTGTTGGCTGCCATATTTGTAGCTCACGAATTGGTTGATGCATTTACTTTATGTACTGGTTGTCTCATGCCGAAGCTTGTGGTTCCTCCGGCTTTTTATTTCAGGTTGTTGAACCTGGAACCATCTGATGCACATGCAACTGTCAAACCAGAAAATCTTTCTTCTTGGCGCATCTTCTGTAGGAATCTGGCACTTGAGTAGTTCAGTTGGTACAAGCTAGTAGGAAATGTTGGATACTTTGGTTTCTCAGGGAGGTGTTGGATACTGTGTTGTGAGGATTGTTGAATCGCTTGAGAATATGTGTTTGTCTCGCTGGCATTAGAAATTTCTTGGGTGCGTGTTCATATTCAAGTTCGACATGTTGCCTTTATATGTTTTTTCGTTTGAGAGTGAAAAATAACTTATCCAATAGAGATACCATTTTGTAAAAACGTATGCAATACTCCAATGCCCATGTCGAAGGTACCCGTAGTCCGGTACGACGGAACTATGTCATAGCTAGGCTGAGTGCCTCCTTTCGTACATTGCCAGTTTCAACTTGAATGATCAAGTTGTCCTCACAGTGAGAAATAAAGTAAAATACAAGCCTATTCTCTAATGAAAAGAAATGGAGTATACGGGGAGAGATAAGGGGCAATAATAATAAATATAGGGAGGGTCGACGGCGTGTCTCCCGAGCTGCCCCACTACTACCGCAATTATTGGGCCGGCGCATGCATGCATTGGAACCCGCCGGGCTGGCAATTAAATTGGACCAGCCTGGATGGCAATTAAATAGGACGTTCCTCCCTCATTTACCGGACGTTTCATTTTATGCCACGTCAGCGATCCGCGAGATTAGTCATCTACACCGTTCGTTCTCACCATGGCCTTCAAAACAATCGACGGACGAGAGAGAGCTGGCCCCGATGGAAATACACCTCGTCTTCTCCATATTCTCGTGCGCTGCTGCCTCTCTTTCATCAAGGAGGACTCTATAAATATAGGGCATAGTTAGGAGAGCCCGCGGGCGGTTGGCGCGGGACTTGGGACTTGGACTTGGCGAGGCGAGCGAGCAGAGCAGTCGCCTTCCGTCGTCGTCGACGAATCGATCGAGCTCTTCTCCTGCGGGTAATCCATCCATCCAGTTCCTTGTTCTCACGCGTGGCTGGTTTCCTCTCTCTCTCTCGATTTTTTCCCCACCAAAAATAAGCCCGGCGTTGCGAGGCAACCAGTTTGACGTTTCTATTTCTCATCAGCCGAGAATTGCTGAACATGGCCACACAATTGCTAGCCCCCAAAAATAGAAACGGTAGGAACATAACTCCATGCCCACGCGCTACAACCCCGACGTCTTCTAACTTGGTTGATGATGACCCTTGAGGATTCAGATTGGTGATCTGCTGATGACGTTATCTTGGGGGTAGATGGATGGATGGTTGTTGGTTGGTTCATAACCCATGGCCATGGGGCACAAAGATCTCCATGATTGATGTGCTGATTCATTTGAACTTGTTTGCCCTGATACAACAATAGAGTTTCCGATTCTGCATACGAAAAATGGTCCCATTTCTACTCTTATACAACTGTCCTTCCGTTTGCAAGTTGCCAGTTTCGTGGAGGATTTTTGTGTTCAATTATCCTTGTTATTACGAGTTTTGCATGAAAGTCGTCAAGGAAAAACTGACCTACAGATTTTTTTTTCTGAGTAAACAATTCGACTTTATTGACATCATAACGAAGAAAAGAAAACACACAGGAACAATAAACATGTATGATAAAATGAAAAGTTACATCGATCGTCTCCAAAAAAAACGTGGTTACAATAATGGAACGCGCCTAGCGTTTCGTAAATTCTCAGTCGATAACCTCGTCGCGCAACTTTCTATGACCTACTCTTCCGTCCAGCCTTCTTACCCCCTCAATTGGCCGAACCACCATCCTCCCCGATGGCACAGTACCCCGCAACCACCGCTGGCCGAACCGCCACCCTCCCCGCCCACAGTGGACATACTCCGCAGACCTCGTTGCCCCACCCTTCCTCGTTTTCTCCTATGCCGGTATGGCGGCGCCACAGTCATCCCTCTAAATCCCACGAGAGGTTTCGTCTTCTCCAGCATCTACACATCCCACCAACGCCACCTAACGTTTTGTTTTGCTCACCTACATTGTGGCCAACTGTATCATCACCGTTACCGACTCGGCTCTGTCACATGCCTTTCCATCTCCGCCTCCTCTCTCCCCATAGCGACGAAGATGTCGACCGAGCGCTAAGCAAGTTCTCGGCTGGCCGAGAGGTTTCAAAAGGTACAATAGAGACATAATCTAAAGGTTTTTAATCAGACAGCCGTGGTGGGGCGGCGGCCCGCGGCCGTGGCCATATGGGCCGTGCCTTGGGGGACGAACCAAGGGAACGGATTTTCGGCCCATACGAGCACGGGCTAAGTCAAACTGAGCCATCACAACATGACCCTTTTTTATTTTTCTGTATTTCTAAAAAAAGGACGTGGCTAGCGCTCGGGTAACTCAGAAGTAAGTTAATTGTCGGTCGATGACCATCACGTTTTCTTTGGAGCCGAATGCCCTTTCCCTCTTCCATTATTTTGTGGGCCTTTTTAACTAGGCCTTTTAAAATTAAGGAAAAACAATTAAAAAGAGAATAAATGTAATTACACGCTAAAAGTGAATATTTAACTGCACGTTAATTTCATGTGCAATTAAAAAACACGCAAAGAAAAAATACAATTACACGCTATAAAAATGCATGTGCAATTGCGCGATGGTTTCATGTGTAATTGCAAACGCAATTACAAAAATAGAAGAAAATAATGAGAATTGCACACTAAAAAAGTAAAACTGTAATTGCACGACTGAATTCAAGTGCAATTACAAAATATACACACCAGAAAAAAAATGCATGTGCAATGGAAAATACTAACTACCACCCGGCTGTAGCTACAGCCAGGTCGCTCACGCGCGACGCGCACACACGCGTGATGCAAAGCAGCGCACACACGCGCAGCCGGCCGGAGAACGCCCGCGGCACGACGACCTCCCCACGCGTCGCCGGCCGGAGAACGCCCGCGTCACGGCGACCTCCCCACGCGCCGCCGGCCGGAGAAGACGCCCGCGTGCTCTCCATTGAGGCCTACACGGCGACCTCCGCGGGCTCGCCATTGAAGCCAGCACGGCGACCTCCGCACGCGCCACCAGGCTGGAGAAGACGAGATCCGCCATGGAAGCCATGGACGGAACCTCCCGAAGCCGATGCCCGTCCCCAACGGCAGCCTTCGTCCTCCCCATGTGCCTCCATGGCATGGGCTCACCGGACGAAATATCGGATGGCTCCATGGACGACGAGCTTGTCACACGACGCCGGATCGATCCGAAGAGGAGTTGGGTCAGAGATTCACTCGATCTGACTTCAATTGACCTCCAGCATGGCCGATTTCATTCCGACGAGCTCGAATTTGTCATGGTGGAGTCGAGAGTGGAGGTCAGTTTTTGTTGGAATTTTGTTGATGTTGCGTGCGATTTTGCTACATGTGAGACTTCTTTTTGTTGTGTAAGCATGGGCAATTTGCTACACTGATTTCAGTCGCATGCCACTCTGATTTTTGCAAAAGTGACTGGTTTTGCTACATCGAAATTAGGATTTGTTGGATATGTTGTTGATTTTTGCTACATGAATGTGTTTAAAGTGCTACATCATTTTCGGCTACATATTACAATTTTTATACACCGATATTTTTTGCTACACACCCGTGCTACATGCACACAAAAAAATTGTTGCATCGATTTTTTTGCTACATTCATCAAACACAACATTTCCTAAAACATTTGTTTTGCTACATGAGATGTTACATACACATAGAAAAAGTGTTACACGCGAAACGTTTTTGCTACATATATAAGACGCGCGAGATCGTTTCGCTTAACTAGATCGGACGGCTACGGAGGTGGCTGTAGCAAGGGCTCGCTACACCCGACTGACGCGTAGCATTTGCCATGTGCAATTGCGGGATGGCTTTGCCTGGCGTTATATAACCAATCCGAGCCCGAACCCGAACCCAAGCCCAAACCCAAGCGTGCGCTGATCGGTCAGATCACACAGCCCGCCACTGCTCTACCTCTCTCGCCGTCTCCGGCCCTGCTCCTCCACGGCGAAAGAAACAAAGAAAACCTCGCCGAACCAAGCCCTAGCCAGCCACAACCAATGCGCGGCATGGCGGCGACCGTCGCGGACGGGCGGAAGCGCGGGCGGGCGCCTTCCTGCACGACGACGACGACGGCCCCTTCTCTCTCCCGCAGCTGCAGGCGAAGCGGGGGTGGTGCTCGCCGTCCGCCGCCGAGTACCTCGGAATCAGCCTCGAGTCCGACCCCCTCGATTCGCTGCGCCTCATCTTCTCCAAATCCGATCAGGAGGTACGGCCACCGCCCTCAGACCGAGACCTTCGCCGCCGCGTTCTTGGTTTTTTCTTTTTTGCGAATGATGGTTCTTGATTTCACTTCTTGCTCTGATGGATCACGTTCGTACAGACGTAGAACCCACCGATTCGGCTGACCGCGAGACCGAATGCACCGATCACAGAAAAATTAGCACCAATTCGTTCTCGACCATTCTTGCTTTTACTTCCTCTGACGGATCACCTTCGTACAGACGTAGAACCCACCGATTCGGTTGACCACGAGACCGTTTGAATCGATCAAAGAACCGCCTTCGAAACGAACAACGAAATCACTAGTACTCGCTGTTGCCAATTTGATAATCGTAGACAGTTAACTGGGAACTGCATTGGTTTTCACTCACCTTATTATCCCCCTTCAGTAGCAAGATGAATCACAGAGTTCAGATGCTGTTTTACCTTTCTTGTGTATAGAATCTTTTAAGCCAAAATCTTCTTCAATACTGATGTAGTAATGGTTTATGTCACAATGGGAGGCTTGAGAGCCCTGCAGATTTATACAATCATGTTGCTCCGTAGGCATCTAATTACTGCGTTGTCTTGGTGTTTTAGACGAGACCGATTAGACCGATCACAGCAAAATTAGCACGAATTCGTTCTAGACAATTGGGAGGCACGGCCCCTGCCTTGGGTTTTACTCATCTTATTATAAGTATTGCAAAAGATTAGCATCGCATTCTAAATTTATCTCGTGGGCAGCATTTTTTTTAAGCCAAGGTCTTCTTGAGTATTGATATGGCTTTAGTTTATGTTGCAATGGTGGACTTGAGAGCCCTGATTTATACTAACATATTGCTCTGTAGGCATCTAATGAGTTGTTTTGGGAAAATACTAGGATCTGCGACGTCATTTCGAATCGTCGGGAAATGTCTTCGATGCTGCAGTTAGAGCTTACGAGGATTATTTGGCAGGGGTTTCAGAAACGACCAGTGCTGATGCGGCCTCATCTGAACCACAAACTTGCTGCTGCTCTTCGGGATGATATTCTAAATCTGTTGATATTAGAATACTGGTGTTTGTATCTGACCTCAACGAGTCAACGTGGCAATTTTGTTTTTAATCTCGTTCAAGTGTACTACCCCAGGTTTGACTTGCAAGATAATGATATGAATGTGAGTGTCGTGCCGGCCTCATTACAGTTTAACGATGTGAACCAAGTGAAGAGTTACACGCTTCCAGTGTGAGGAGCCCCATCTCGGCCACGTTCACTGGACAATAGAGTGTAATTGTGTACTCGTGCACGTTTTATCTCATATAGATGAATGCATGTGGGTTGACACACATCTTAAGTTTCTTTCATCATCACACTTGTTTAGCTCTATTTAGATTTGACCACTGTGTGTTCAGAAAAAAAATATTTAGACCACTGAATCCTCTTAGATTTGCTCTAATATTTTTCAAATGAACGCAAAAGGCGAGGCCTAGCTTGGGCGGTGCAATGCATGGAAGGCAACAAGGCTCGTTGGATTTTGTCCACGATGAACCACATAGAAAATTAGGCAGAGACACGCATATGAAAGAAACTTCGAAAAACACCATAGACTGATTCTTACTATAATACTTTATGCATAAGACACAAGAAAACAATTATATATAAATGTATTTCTTCGCGGCAAATTTAAATATGTACTATATATATACGAGACAAGAAAATATAGAAATTTATTTCTTTGCGACTAATTGAAAACATACTAATTTACAATGGTCTAAGTCTAAATATTCGAAACAATATTTATAACAAGTATTTTAGACTTTTCCATATCTTTTCACCAACGACTTTGGCTAGCTCTATTCCAGTGGTACGGGCACTCGGACCACGGGAACAAGAAGAAGGTCGTGGCGCCGTCGCACGGTGACGCCCATCTCCTCCGTCATGTCTAGTTCCCCTGGATCCGCGCCGCCGTGCATCTCCCAGTCGAAATGGTACAGCAGGCCAGCGAGCGCGAGCTCCAGGTTCGCCAGGCCGAAGGCCATGCCCGGGCACATCCGCCGGCCCGCCCCGAATGGCGTGTATTCCATGTCCGACCCCTTGAAGTCAAAGCCACCTTTCTCGAACCTCTCCGGCACGAACTCGTCGGCGGCGTCCCAGTGGGCCGGGTCCCTGCTGATGGCCCATGCGTTGACGAGCACCATGGTCCCCTTGGGCACGTCGAAGCCGAGGACACGGCAGCCGTCGCTGCGGCACTCCCGCGGCAGCAGCAGCGGCGCCGGCGGGTGCAACCGGAGCGCCTCCTTGATCACCACGCGCATGTAGTCCAGGCCGGCGAGGGAAGCCTCCGTCACCGTAGGCTGTCCGGCGAGCGCTCGCCGGACCTCGTCTTGCGCCTTCCGCATCACCCGAGGGTTCCTCACCAGCTCAGACATCGTCCACTGCAGGGTCGTCGCTGCCGTCTCGCTGCCCCCGGCGAACATGTCCTGTGCGATACGAGTATACGACAGACACAGCAACAATTTTTCTCATTTTCTGTCAGGTGGAGAATTTTTTTATGGATTCAATGAGAAATGCTTACGCCGACAGCCGATTTGATGTTTTTGGTGGTCAGGGGGCACTGCAGGTCGCCTTCCCGCTGGACCCTGAGGAGCACGTCGAGCAGGTCCTCGTCGTCAGTGGCCACCCGGTTCTCCTGGTGCTCCCGGACGACGGCGTCCAAGAACGCGTCGATCTTCCGGCGGTGCTGCCTCATCCGGCCCGGCGTCCGGCTGACGAGCATGGCGAGGCGCGACGACGGGTAGAGGTCCGGCAGGCTCATCCCGGCGAACAGCTTGAGCCCGCGCTGCAGGATCTCCAGGAACGCGTCCCGGTCCTTGAACCTGCTCCCGACGATGGCGCGCACGGACGAGTCGGCGGCGTACGCCGTCAGGAGCTCGCTGAGGTTCACCGTCGCCCCCCGCGACGCCGCCACCGCGCGGAGCAGCCGGCCGGCCTCCTCCTCGCGGACGGGACGGAATGAGCGCACGCGCCGGGAGCTGAACAGCTCGACGGTGCAGATCTTGCGGAGCTGCCGCCACTCGTCGCTGTACGGCGCCCAGATGATCCCCTCGGCGCCCGGGGAGATGGACATGCGGACCATGCGGCTCATGTGGCGGGAGGCGAAGTTGACGTCGCTGGACACCATGACCTCGCGCGCGGCGTCGGCTGAGGAGGCGACGACGACGGGGAGCCCGCCGAGGCGGAGCAGCAGGAGCGGGCCGTGGCGTCGCGCGAGGTCGCGCATGGCGCGGTGCGGCAGGTCGCGGGCGAGGTGGTGGAGGTGGCCGAGCACCGGGAGCGCCCAGGGAGACGGAGGAAGACGGAGGGCCGGTCCAGCGCGTCGCCGGCTGCGGCTGAGGCAGAGGAGTGGGACGATGGCCAGGAGAGGGAGGAGCAGCAGGTAAAGCGGCAGCGGCGCCATGGCACTCCAAGGTAGATGGTCAAAGGATGGAACGGGAAGAAGGCTAGCTCCAGCCGTGAGCCGGCCATGGTTTTATCCATGGCGCCGTCGCACCTTCCACTTGCACGTGCTGCTGCGAATTGTCCAAGTCAAGTTCAGCGAAAAATATCCTGCCACCAGACATCGATCCTTTTGTCTCTCCCGTGATGACAAGACAAGAACGGAATCAAACAGGATTTGCGACGAAGCTACGTACTACGCCTACGCGGGACGACATCAAGACTTCTCTGCAAATTTGAAAATGTTATACTACCTCTGAAACGGTGACGTGGCAGGATTTACGAATGCGTCTTCGTCATCTCGATGAGATCTTCTAAACATGACTACATGTCAGTGTGTTTCGACAATATTTTTCTCGCCTTCAGAGTTGTCAACCGAAAACTCCAAACATTCGAGCGTTCTGCTCGTCCGTTCGTCACACATCCGTCGATGTTAGAATATAGTATATACATGGATGGATAGCATGCCAAACCGTGTCCGCCTAGGCTACCTACATACCCGATCGGTTGACCTATCCGGATCTTGCAAAACGGACGCGAGGAGAGAGCGGGCACGGGCGTGTGCGGTCCTGCTCGTCCTTCAGAGTTGTCAACCGTATGTACCCAGAGCGTTCTGCTCGTCCTTTCATCGCACATCCATGCGTCGCCAAACCGAATATATATACATGGATCGGTTGACCTATATATCCGGATCGCTTCTTCTTGCAAAACGGACGCGAGGATAGAGCGGGCACGCACGTACGGACGCGAGGAGGGAGGGCGTGTGCGGTCGCTCGTGCGTGCATGATTTGCCCGGTCGGTCTCTTAATTCCCACGCGCGCGCGCCTCCTTTTTTTTTCTCCGACCAGCAGCGCGCGCGGATGACGGAACCAAATCCAGCTTCAAGGAAGGCCACGCGCATGCATGATTTGCTCAACAAACAAAAACGACCTAACGAATCGATCGCATCAGCTAGCTAGCTAGACCAACCATACACATCCATCTAATTGCATGGATCTCCAACCAACCGCTAACTGCTAATTTCATTGCAGAAATTAAATAGGAGGGAGTACCAAGAAATCACATGTTCGTTTACAAATTTGTTCGTCGAAATAAATTAATACTCATCCGGGCGCCCACGCTCCTATGCATCATCGGGGAAACCGACCAAAGAGAATATGTACTACCTCCGATCCATATTAGTGGGCACAACTTTGTCTAGATACACATGTATCTAGTCTAAATACTTAACTAGATACATATGAATTTAGACAAATCTATGCCCACTAATATGGATCGGAGGGAGTACCTTTTTTGGATGGTAGTCAAAAGAGAATATTACATGGGGAAGTCAAAAGAGCTCAATAAAGTTGGAGTATAGAGTCTATTATTTAGCGTTTTGTGGCCGCGGCATCAGTGCCCATGTTATTTGCTGGGAGATAGCAATTGCCTATCATTACTTGTGTCATTTCTCTATCTAGCGTTATTATTTATGCTAGGAGACAATCCTTGCCTATCATTATATGTGTCTCTTTGTTTCCACCCCATGCAAATACACACTCATTTCCACCCCATAGGGTTCAAAGCGAGAGATGGTAGGCAGTCCGGACATATGATGCCCAATTGGGGGTACTTCTGGGGGACCGACACAACTCTTATGGGAAAATGGACCCTTTGGGGTTAGCTCGTGTGCTTATGACCTAATACAACACAAACAAATAAGTTGAAAAGATGATAATCCAATTTTTTTGTTTTGAAATGGAAGCTCCTCCGCAGACATGACTATACCACAAAAAGGTTTGTGCACTCATGGTGTAAAACCCCCACTTCTCGGAGACCGACCCAAGTCTTATGAGAAAATGGACCCTTTGGGCTTAGCACATGCTTATGACCTAATACAACAGAAACAAAGTGGAAAGTAACACGTAAACCTTACTTTAGAGACAAATTTAGGGGACATGCGCTACAGGGCCTGCCAGACAGTGGGGGTGCATGAAATCACATGAGGAAGGGATGGTAACGGTAGAAGTTTGTGCATGGGCTTCTCACATGGGTATATAAGTGTCCTGGAAAATATGAAAGTTCAATGCACAACTTTGAAGTTGCACCTCCTTCAAAACTGACCGGAGGAAGGTTCTCGAATCATAGTGTGAAAAGACCCACTTCGAAGCAAACGACCCACTTTTTGGGTTAGGTCATATTCCTATGACCTAATCTAACACATACAAAGGGGAAAATCACATAAACCCCCACCTTGGATGAAAAACTAGAGGGTAGATGATAGGGGGCACGCCATATATGGGGACTCGTGGATAATGGCGGTTGTGGCAGTTGGGAGGGTAGAGTTCGGCAGTGGCGGGAGGCTTGGATGCGCCGAGCTCAGCCACATCGCGGTTAAGGATGAAGAAAGAGGCCACGTCTCGGGCGTGATGACCGGACGCCACCATGCTCGCCCTCGTCTGGCTCCTCGTACCCTCCCGTGGCGGGGCCATCGGATCTGGGATGGTGAAAGTAAACATAGCCAAAACTATGGTGTTAATTAACCATGGAAAAATATAAGAAAAATGGACAAATATTAATGTTTATGTTCCCTTGTTTTTCTTATCTGGAATCGGTAAGTAGCTGATTGACCAATTAACCAAACAAACTAGCTAGCTAATGTTTCACGCGTGCAGGAATATACACGCATGCAGCATATGATGCCATGCTGACACGCACGAATACATGCATGTACGGCGGGAGTAATCGTCCAGTCCACATAACATGCATGCATGGGGTCTCTCACTTCTTTGACCTTAATTTGGTGCAAGCCCATGCATGTTAAATTTGATCCTAGCATGCGTACACGAAGACATGAATTGATGTGCTACACATAGACATGCTAGCGTTACATTTTCACCCAATTGATTTCAGATTTTTCATCCTATAGATTTCTACATGTGTTATGCATATTAAACTGAAAAATATATCCGCTTCAACATTTTTGGTTGTATCTGTGACACTCATGTCATAGTTACCATTGGTTCTGCATCGACGCCTGTACATGCAATAGACCTCGCCGCCGCCATCGTCGACAAACACGTCTCACTGACCAAAATACCGCCATCGGTCGCGATGGTCGACATCAACATGACATTATTGTGGCCTCTCTTTCACGTTCGAGATGTTTATATCATGTTTGAAAATTTTGGCATATTCAAGTTTAGATGAGTAGGTGGTTTATTGTTTAGATGTAGTAGAAGGAGTTTCTTGAAGTAGCCGAAGTAGATGGCTACTAATTTTACAGTTATTTTAAAGATCAAAATGATTATATGTTTAGTAGTTGACTATATATTTAGATCATGTTTGGAAGTATTGGCATGCTCGAATTTAGATGACGAGACGGTGTATCGTTTAGATGGAGTGCTGGGAGTTCTTTTTAACTTGCCTAAGTAGCTACTCCGTAGACTATTCTAAAAGTTTTTTTCCTAAGGACTATTCCCTCCGTTCCATTTTAATTGACTCACATATATCTAGATATATCTTTTTAGATAAGGGGGTGCGGATCCCCGGCCTCTGCATCAAAATGATGCACACAGCCATCCGCAATTATTCAACAAAGTCTTACAAAGTACAACATCGATCAAACCGAAGTCCGTCCAGAAACGCTACCACTATGATGGGAGTGACAAATATCAAAGCCGCATGCTTTGACCTCCCACCCACACACATCATCCAAAACCGGAACACCGGTCCAGCAAACACTGCACGCGCACCGCATGCGCGCGCTACAGCAGTCGCTCCTGCCGTCTTCCACGAACCCTTCTTCAGGACAAGATCAACGCAGACACCTTGCAAGTCCAGCCGTCGACATCACCATGAAGCCAGACAGCACCGCCGCCCTGCCCTCGTCCATTCGCACGCATCCACTCTGAGACTCCACTGCACCAAGCTGCCGAGCCACCATCGTCGACGCGGAGAACAGCACGCCGCTCCACCAGTAGACCCTCCAGGCAACACATGTTCCAAAACGACGCCCTCAACAGGGAGAACGGCACAAAAAGTGCCGCCATCGTCCGATCTGATGTAACCAGATCTAGGGTCTCCCCCGGAACATCCTGACTGAAGGCAGAAGAATCACCGCGACGACACCTTCAACAAGGTAACGACGCCCACGGACGCCGCCATCGTCGGCCCCGACCGCATCGGAGCCCGGCTCTCACCGGCCGTCATCTTCACCTTCAGATCTTCTCCGAGAGGCGGCTGGATGTCGAGAGTAGCACCCACCAGGAGGTGAGCAGCCAGCCGAGATCCATCGCCGCCCGAGATCCACTCCGTGCCCGACCCAGAAGGGCCGCGCCGCCGGAGTCGCCGCTGTGCGCCTGAGGGGCCGGGGTTCCTCGCTGTCTGCCACGCTGTCGCAGGGAACCACGACGACGCCATGACGCCCAGCGCAGCGCCATGCCCGAGCTCGGAGGATCCAACCCGCGCCGGCCCCATCTCGCGCGAGGACGAAGGAGACCCCCCCCCCCCCCCCCCCGCCGCCGGGAACGCCGAGGCTTAGCCTGGCCGCACCCACGATGGCAGCGGGGGAGGGAGGAGGGAGGGGCGGCGGCGGACTAGGCGGCGGCGGCTAGGGTTTCCCCCCCTGCCGCCGCGCGGGGGCGAGAGGGGGAGAGGGGGGAGAGGAGGAGAGGGAGGAGAGGGAGAGTCCTTCATATCTAGATATATCTAGATATGGATCTAGATATATGTGAGTCAATTAAAATCCATATCTAGATATATGTGAGTCAATTAAAATGGAACGGAGTGAGTAGATGTTTAGATCACGTTCAGAAGTATTGGCATATTCAAATTTAGATGACAAGATGAATAGATGCCGCGGCCGAGATCCGGCAACGGGCAGAGGAGCTCGGCCCTTTACCTAGGCTGACTTGTACATCAGAACGAACAATCCCGGTCGAACAAGTCGATGGTGCCGAACAGCCGAAGAAGTCGATGTTTGACGATCACCAACGAGAGGATCTCAACGATCGTCATTTCGTCAGACTCGGGAGCAGGAGAGCCGAAGAAGTCGAGGTTTGGCGAAGCTATGCTGTTGCGTTTGCATGTGAGAGCCGACGTGGATACGTGAGTTTTTTCCCTGTGCAATAAATCGAGTGCTCGGTGGAGGAGTGCAGGGCTAGCTTCTCTATTTAATTTCCTACAATATCTACTTTCCCGCGCGCGCATGCATGGGTTGGCCTTCTTTCTTTTTTCCTTTTTTTAAACTTCAGCTAGCTAACCATTACAACCTCCTAAATAAATGATATGTCTACTGGCCGATGAAGACGTGCATGCATGCAGGTATGTCGTTGCCTCGTTGGTACGGTAGCCGATGAACACCTCTCTCCACAAAACTACTTGTGTCAACATAAAATGTTCGAATAAACACCCGAGATTTTTGTTTGAATTTTTTTGACATTTTGAATTATGGTTTTTAGGTAGTGGGATCATCTACTCCTAGTACCCAAAACTGATTTCCGTTAACGACGAGCCATACTATACGGTCAGCGGTGTTTAGTTGGCGTGCTTGTGTCTTGTATTGTGTTGCGCGAACTTTAGTTAGCTAGCTGGATTCTCAATTAATTCATATTCACCCTCGTGTAGTACATAATGAGGCGTGCCGGTTTTGGGTTTAAGTCTTCGGGTTTGGATTTGACACAAACCCATTCAGATTCTCGGAATTATCAACATTGATAGTTAAGGACTAATAATTTAAGAAATGGTAAGACGCTATTGTGCATAGTGATGTCATTATTTATTTCTCCAAACTCTTCATGCTTTATTATTATTTTGGCCATTTTATTCGACAACTTAAACCAATATAAGAGATGATTATTTCCATTTCTGTAAGAAATAAGGACATGAAATTAAAACAAAATCCGTCCCCATTAAAGTCATGACAAGCACACCGAGGTTAATTTTTCTGGAACACAAATTATCAACTTTTTTTTATAATGTATCACATATATAATAATTAAAAGCACAAAACTTATCATAAACAAAGATGGTCGAAAGGCGATGGTGGGGCCGACGATGATGCCAACCAGTCTATGAGAGACTCACGATTTTGGCGAGAAAAGTGGCCGGGGATGCCGAGGTTTTTTTAGGGCCTATAACTTGTATGCGTTAGTAGTCAGAATTGACCGCGGCTATCTATCATCTGTACTTTGTTTATTACAATCATTTTGAAATTTAATTATTATTTTAGTGCCGTGCCAATTGATCAATCTTTTTTCTCCTCAGTGTCGAAAAAAAATCAACTTAACGTGATTTCTCAAGTCTTATGTTAAAAAAAAAGAACTTTTGCTAACTTGGAAATTCGTTGGTATGTACGGAGTACTACGTGTGTGACAGTGACACGACGACAGGCATCAATCTCTAGAAACTAGCTTCCCGCGCGCGCTTTCTCCTGTGCCCTGTGGACGAAATCGAGTAATCGAGTGGTACTCGTTGGCTAGCTTTTCTCTTTGGTTTCCTATATCTACTTTGCCGCGCGCCGCATCCTGGGTTTTTTTCCCTTTCGATTCCGAATTCCAAAGAAAAACACAAGCAGTAAGTACATCAACTAGCCAAAAAACACAAAATCATCAGCTACCTAATGAATACGTGCATGCATGCATGTATGTCGGCGGTGCATGCACTTATACGTAAAAAAATGAAAACGTGCTCCATGGCTTCGTATAGCTAGCTCCATGTCATGACTCATGGACGTGGAATTAATGTAACAAATGTTGGGAATAAGCCGTGACAGAGCACGGTGCGACCGGCGTCAGAGCGCCAAGGTCGGGTCCGTGGCGGTGCAGACCGGCGTCAGTGCGCCAGGTCGGGTCCGCGGGGCTGGGTCACGGCCATGTATGTGTGTTGTGAGTTGTGTGGTGCGTGTGTGCGTTCGAGTTAGCGCGTCGTGCGCGTAGGAGCGCGCTGTTCGCGTGGATCGTGAGCGAGCGGATCGTGGGCGCACGGCAGGAGTGAGGCGCAGCATCGTGTGTGCGCTGCTGCTGTATAAATCTCCCCGTGTACTGTTTGTAAGCTGAGTCAGCTAGTTGGAGAAAAGAGAAAAAGAGGCGTTCGTGCGCCGGAAAAATCTTGCGTCTCCTGCATCTTCTACCTCCGTCAGTGTGAGAGAGAGCTAGCTAGTCCAGGTCGCTGCCTTCAACAAACAAAGGAGCATCGACCGGCAAGACCGAGGTCGCTTCGTCAGGCCATCGCCGTATATATCAAGTTCGGAGTAGATCCTATTTCGTCACCATAAATATCCCACCTCTTTCCAAACCAAGGTGCTGCTCCGACTGCTTCATAAAAAGGGAGAGATAGAGGATTCAAGATCGACATAGGGACGGCCTCGGGTGGCACGGGAGGAGTGGACTTAGCGACGGGTTGTAACGTGCGGTCGGTGGGGGTCTGGGTTGCGTCCTTGTGTCATGTGATCATGTCGTATTCAGACTCGTGCGTAACTAACGCATGGGGCACTCAATGTAACATGATCAACCATCCCAAGGTAAAACATGTAGCCCATGTGACAAAACATGTATGGCAAAATCGTCAGTTAACCAAACTAAGTAAGTACAACTCATAGAGACAGAAAATCGCGTCGCCGCTAGTAGTCGTCCCATGCCACCTCCTTATCGCCACTGTCACGATGGTGGTGTGCCCTATTTCCGACGACGGGGAGGGGGGGCATGAGCCAAGATGGTGATGATGACGAATTTTCTTCGGTTCCTAGCTATAGTTCATGGCGCCGACACTTTCGGTCGAAGGTGGGTTGGAATTGCCACCGCCGCTCACGAAACCATGGCGGGATCCTTGATTAGCGTTATCAAAACAATATAATACGGGTTGTATCCAAGTACAAACAGTGCATGCATCGCTAACTAGGTAGAGAGCAAGGGCAACCTGGATATCGGGAGAGTTTTTTAGCGGCAAATACGGCAGCACTAACGTCCTAGACTTGTCAAATTTGTTTGTTTGCATTTCGTTCAGAATAGAGTTTTCTTTTTTTCCATTTTGTATTTTTTAAGGCGGACACCACGTACGCAAATAATTACACATAGACACTAGCGTGGAGACCAGCCGACTAGGCCATAAATATTTGTTTTCCATGGAAAAAATTTGGGCAAAACGCGCGAGGCAACGAAGGAAAACCAACTGTCATCACATAACTAAAGGAGATCTTAACACCGGCGCCAGGCAACGAAGGACAAGACCAGCGGGTGGTGCCTCGACACCGGCGCCACCCACCACATGACCGGGCGACGAGAGTTCTTCGCCGAGCTCGACTCTGACGTACGAGGCTCCGTCAAGTTCGGGGATGCCTCCGCCGTAGAGATCAAGGGCGTCGGCTCCGTCCTCTTCATCGCCAAGACCGGAGAGCACCGGCTGCTCACCGGTGTCTACTACATCCCCGCGCTGAGGAACTCCATCATCAGCCTGGGACAGCTGGACGAGAACGGCTCGCGCGTGCTGATCGAGCATGGGATCCTACGCATCTGGGATCGCCATCATCGCCTTCTTGCAAAGGTAACCAGAGGCGCAAACCGGCTCTACGTCCTTGATGTGCAGGTGGCTCCATGTCATGACTCATGGACGTGGAATTAATGTAACAAACAAAGGAGCATCGACCGGCAAGACCGAGGTCGCTTCGTCAGGGCCATCGCCGTATATATCAAGTTCGGAGTAGATCCTATTTCGTCACCATAAATATCCCACCTCTTTCCAAACCAAGGTGCTGCTTCGACTGCTTCATAAAAAGGGAGAGATAGAGGATTCAAGATCGACATAGGGACGGCCTCGGGTGGCCAAGATCCTACACGGGAGGAGTGGACTTAGCGACGGGTTGTAACGTGCGGTCGGTGGGGTTCTGGGTTGCGTGCTTGTGTCATGTGATCATGTCGTATTCAGACTCGTGCATAACTAATGCATGGGGCACTCAATGTAACATGATCAACCATCCCAAGGTAAAACATGTAGCCCATGTGACAAAACATGTATGGCAAATTGGTGGACTGAGCCGGGCTTCTTCTTCAGCCGGTACTGGTATTTGTGCCGGTACATGGAGCGACACACCGCCGTGGCGCTATTTACGTTCCAAATTGTGTCAGGAAAATGTGTTGGCTGCCATATTTGTAGCTCACGAATTGGTTGATGCATTTACTTTATGTACTGGTTGTCTCATGCCGAAGCTTGTGGTTCCTCCGGCTTTTTATTTCAGGTTGTTGAACCTGGAACCATCTGATGCACATGCAACTGTCAAACCAGAAAATCTTTCTTCTTGGCGCATCTTCTGTAGGAATCTGGCACTTGAGTAGTTCAGTTGGTACAAGCTAGTAGGAAATGTTGGATACTTTGGTTTCTCAGGGAGGTGTTGGATACTGTGTTGTGAGGATTGTTGAATCGCTTGAGAATATGTGTTTGTCTCGCTGGCATTAGAAATTTCTTGGGTGCGTGTTCATATTCAAGTTCGACATGTTGCCTTTATATGTTTTTTCGTTTGAGAGTGAAAAATAACTTATCCAATAGAGATACCATTTTGTAAAAACGTATGCAATACTCCAATGCCCATGTCGAAGGTACCCGTAGTCCGGTACGACGGAACTATGTCATAGCTAGGCTGAGTGCCTCCTTTCGTACATTGCCAGTTTCAACTTGAATGATCAAGTTGTCCTCACAGTGAGAAATAAAGTAAAATACAAGCCTATTCTCTAATGAAAAGAAATGGAGTATACGGGGAGAGATAAGGGGCAATAATAATAAAAGCCCCACTACTACCGCAATTATTGGGCCGGCGCATGCATGCATTGGAACCCGCCGGGCTGGCAATTAAATTGGACCAGCCTGGATGGCAATTAAATAGGACGTTCCTCCCTCATTTACCGGACGTTTCATTTTATGCCACGTCAGCGATCCGCGAGATTAGTCATCTACACCGTTCGTTCTCACCATGGCCTTCAAAACAATCGACGGACGAGAGAGAGCTGGCCCCGATGGAAATACACCTCGTCTTCTCCATATTCTCGTGCGCTGCTGCCTCTCTTTCATCAAGGAGGACTCTATAAATATAGGGCATAGTTAGGAGAGCCCGTGGGCGGTTGGCGCGGGACTTGGGACTTGGACTTGGCGAGGCGAGCAGAGCAGAGCAGAGCAGAGCAGGCGCTCCGTGGAAGATGATGAAGATAACGGCTTTGATGCAGTCCATGTCGAGCGGGTGCTGGAGGTCGGCGCTGACCTTGTAGATCCTGAGGAGGATGCCGTCGAGGTGCTCATCGGCTTTGGTGTCGCTGCCGGAACCCATCCACTCCTGGTGCTCGGCGACGATTCCATCGAGCTCTTCTGGTGCGGGTAATCCATGCATGGTTGTTGCATGTCGAAGCTTGTGGTTCCTCCCGTTCATGTCCACATAGATAAAGTTTTGTTGTTGTTGCGAGGATTGTGTAATCGCTTGAGAATTTGTGTTTGAACGGCTGGAATCAGAGATTATTTCTTGGGCACTTGTTCATATTCAAGTTGGACCTGCTGCCATCATATATTTTTCGTAAGAGAGAATGGAGAAAAGTTAGTATCTAATAGAGATGCCATTTGGTAAGAGCGTATGCAATAATCCAGTACATGTCCAAAATGTACATGCACGATGGAACTATGTCATAGCTAGGCTTAGTGCCTCGTTTCGTATGTTGCCAGTTTCAACTTGAATGAGCTCTCGTCACAGTAAGAAATGAGAGAGTTACTTGGCGACAATTAATGTAGAGATAGATGGTGCGTCTCTCGTCACAGTAAGAAATGGGAGAGTTACTCGGCGACAATTAATGTAGAGATAGATGGTGCGTCTCTCGTCACAGTAAAAAATGGGAGAGTTACTCGGCGACAATTAATGTAGGGATAGATGGTGCGTCTCCGGAAGAATAGGTCCATACAAACAAACCCAGCTGTCCAGAACCATTCGGGTGCCCAATTTAATAGGGGAGTGGAACCGTTAGGGTGCCTAATTAAATACAGGAAGAGATGGGTGGTCCAGGTCAGCAATCCGTGGCCTCAACGTATCTCGGCCGTTGATACCTCTTCCTGATTCCCAGCTGTTGACGACGGAACCGTTCCGGTGCCAATTAAATGGTGGCATTCCTCGTACACGAAACGTGGGTCGTCCAGGTCATCGATCCGTGGCCTCCACGTATCTTGGCCGTTTGTACGTTTTCCGGATTCCCAGCAGTAGTTGACGGACGGAACCGATTGGAAATACACCTCGAGCTACCTCTGCTCCATGCGGTCATGGCTCTATAAGTAGAAGCCCGTCGCAAGGGAGCCCGCGGGTGGTTGGCGCGGGACTTGGGACTTGGACTTGGCGAGGCGAGCGAGCAGAGCAGAGCAGTCGCCTTCCGTCGTCGTCGACGAATCGATCGAGCTCTTCTGCTGCGGGTAATCCATCCATCCAAGAACGCGTCGATCTTCCGGCGGTGCTGCCTCATCCGGCCCGGCGTCCGGGTAGAGGTCTGGCAGGCTCATCCCGGCGAACAGCTTGAGCCCGCGCTGCAGGATCTCCAGGACTACCAGGAGATGGATCACAAGTACCAGCAGCAGATAAAGACGCTAGAGGTATATGTGAAACTGGTGAAGTATATGAATCTCTTAATTTGTCTCACCAAGTGATCTTTCTGATCAAATTCTTATGTTGCCATGTTTGAAATAAAACTTATGTTGCCATGGTTGCAGTATAAGAACTATGTCCTGTCGGTTCATCTAGCGCAATCGAACAAAGAGAATAGCACGTGGGGACACCGCAACCCGGACGTCTTCTAGGTGGCGTTACATCTGCCCCTCAGAATCTATGCTGATTTGGACCTAGTAACGTGAGTGCGAGAGATCCTGAAGTTGCTTCAGGCAACAAGAAGATGAAAAACTAAAGAACACTACTGTGGTTCAATTTTTGTTCGGCTTGGTTGTTTCACTACAATTTTTGTTCGGCCACGCAGAGCAAAAACGCCGAAGCAGACCACCACCAGCACCAAAAACGGAACACCACCCGCCACCAGCCTCTCCCCTCGCCGCCACGGCCGGCCAGAGAAGCGAAGACGGAGAAGATCACCGGACAAACCACCCCTTCAGCAGCGAGCGCCTCAGTCCCAGAGCATCTCCTCCGCTCTCCCTCGCCGCCACGGCCGGCCGACGACGAAGAGCTCTAAGCAGCGGCGGCGGCTAGGCTTTCCCGTAAGCACCTCTTAGGCGTTACCATAGACTGATTCTTACTATAATGCTTTATGTATAAGAGACAAGAAAACAATTATATATAAATGTATTTCTTCGTGGTAAATTTAAATATGTACTATATATATACGAGACAAGAAAAAATAGAAATATATTTCTTTGCGACTAATCGAAAACATACTAATTTACAAAGGTCTAAGTCTAAATATTCGAAACAATATTTATAACAAGTATTTTAGACTTTTCCATATCTTTTTTTTAATTTAAAAGCAAGGCGTAGCTTGGGCGGTGCGATGCATGGGGCAACAAGGCTTGTTGGATTTTGTCCAAGATGAAAATCACATAAAAAATTAGGAACACACGCATATGAAAGAAACTTCAAAAAACACCATAGACTGATTCTTTTTTTTAGCAAATACCATATATATATTAAACCAGTAAATAGTACATGATTACATCGATTACAAAAACAATACTAAAAGAGACGAGCAAATCTTTGAAATCTTCAAGCCATTTCTTCTTCCGTGACACAATCTTATACTTTTCTGAAAACAGCCGTAGAATAACGAAGAATATACCAAACCACAGACCTGTAAATACCAACGAAGGTTCTCCCATACTTTTAATTTTGAGCCGCAATGCCAAAGCTTTGTGCACGCACGCAGCCATTAAATTAATCAAGCAACATCGGCAAGAGCACCAACACTGATATTCCAGGGACAAACAAACGAACAACTTTGTCGACGTCGTTGGGAGCCGAGAGAACGAATCACCATTGCCGATGACGTAGTAGCCGGGACAGATATTGCGAGGACAATCCTCCTCGCGGCAACCATGAGAAACAATCCAAAATTGATCTGGCGAAGCAAGATCTGAAGAACCATACCTAGACAAACTTAATCTTTCAAAACCACCTTTGACGTCGGGAAGGAGATCTCGTCATCGAACAAAGGCCGGAAAATTGCTTATTGTAGAAGATGTTATCTCCATTAATGAAGACGACGACAACCAAAACCCTAGATTGAAACACTACTTTTACTAAAAACTCTACTCATAGATCAGATTCTCCACCCCTCCCGACGCCGGCCAGGCCGGCCGGAGGAGGGGGGAACCAATCTACGGTGGAGGAGGAGAAGTGGCGGCGGCTAGGCTTCTAAGCAGCGGCGGCGGCTAGGCTTTCCCGTACGCACCTCTTAGGCGTTACCATAGACTGATTCTTACTATAATGCTTTATGTATAAGAGACAAGAAAACAATTATATATAAATGTATTTCTTCGTGGCAAATTTAAATATGTACTATATATACGAGACAAGAAAAAATAGAAATATATTTCTTTGCGACTAATCGAAAACATACTAATTTACAAAGGTCTAAGTCTAAATATTCGAAACAATATTTATAACAAGTATTTTAGACTTTTCCATATCTTTTCACCAACGACCTTGGCTAGCTCTATTCTAGTGGTACGGGCACTCGGACCACGGGAACAAGAAGAAGGTCGTGGCGCCGCCGCACGGTGACGCCCATCTCCTCCGTCATGTCTAGTTCCCCTGGATCCGCGCCGCCGTGCATCTCCCAGTCGAAATGGTACAGCAGGCCAGCGAGCGCGAGCTCCAGGTTCGCCAGCCCGAAGGCCGTGCCCGGGCACATCCGCCGGCCCGCCCCGAACGGCGTGTGTTCCATGTCCGACCCCTTGAAGTCAAAGCCACCTTGCTCGAACCTCTCCGGCACGAACTCCTCGGCGGCGTCCCAGTGGGACGGGTCCCTGCTGATGGCCCAGGCGTTGACGAGCACCATGGTCCCCTTGGGCACGTCGAAGCCGAGGACACGGCAGCCGTCGCTGCGGCACTCCCGCGGCAGCAGCAGCGGCGCCGGCGGGTGCAGCCGGAGCGCCTCCTTGATCACCAGGCGCATGTAGTCCAGGCCGGCGAGGGAAGCCTCCGTCACCGTAGGCTGTCCGGCGAGCGCTCGCCGGACCTCGTCTTGCGCCTTCCGCATCACCCGAGGGTTCCTCACCAGCTCAGACATCGTCCACTGCAGGGTCGTCGCTGCCGTCTCGCTGCCCCCGGCGAACATGTCCTGTGCGATACGAGTATACGACAGACACAGCAACAATTTTTCTCATTTTCTGTCAGGTGGAGAATTGTTTTATGGATTCAATGAGAAATGCTTACGCCGACAGCCGATTTGATGTTTTTGGTGGTCAGGGAGCACTGCAGGTCGCCTTCCCGCTGGATCCTGAGTAGCACGTCGAGCAGGTCCTCTTCCTCGTCGGCGGCCGTCCGGCTCTCCTGGTGCTCCCGGACGATGGCGTCCAAGAACGCGTCGATCTTCCGGCGGTGCTGCCTCATCCGGCCCGGCGTCCGGCTGACGAGCATGGCGAGGCGCGACGACGGGTAGAGGTCTGGCAGGCTCATCCCGGCGAACAGCTTGAGCCCGTGCTGCAGGATCTCCAGGAACGCGTCCCGGTCCTTGAACCTGCTCCCGACGATGGCGCGCACGGACGAGTCGGCGGCGTACGCCGTCAGGAGCTCGCTGAGGTTCACCGTCGCCCCCCGCGACGCCGCCACCGCGCGGAGCAGCCGGCCGGCCTCCTCCTCGCGGACGGGGCGGAAGGAGCGCACGCGCCGGGCGCTGAACAGCTCCACGGTGCAGATCTTGCGGAGCTGCCGCCACTCGTCGCTGTACGGCGCCCAGACGATCCCCTCGGCGCCCAGGGAGATGGACATGCGGACCATGCGGCTCATGTGGCGGGAGGCGAAGTCGACGTCGCGGGACACCATGACCTCGCGCGCGGCGTCGGCCGAGGAGGCGACGACGACGGGGAGCCCGCCGAGGCGGAGCAGCAGGAGCGGGCCGTGGCGCCGCGCGAGGTCGCGCATGGCGCGGTGCGGCAGGTCCCGGGCGAGGTGGTGGAGGTGGCCGAGCACCGGGAGCGCCCAGGGAGACGGAGGAAGACGGAGGGCCGGTCCAGCGCGCCGCCGGCTGCGGCTGAGGCAGAGGAGTGGGACGATGGCCAGGAGAGGGAGGAGCAGCAGGTAAAGCGGCAGCGGCGCCATGGCACTCCAAGGTAGATGGTCAAAGGATGGAACGGGAAGAAGGCTAGCTCCAGCCGTGAGCCGGCCATGGTTTTATCCATGGCGTCGCACCTTGCACGTGCTGCTGCGAATTGTCCAAGTCAAGTTCAGCGAAAAATATCCTGCCACCGGACATCGATCCTTTTGTCTCTCCCGTGATGACAAGACAAGAACGGAATCAAACAGGATTTGCGACGAAGCTACGTACTACGCGGGACGACATCAAGACTTCTCTGCAAATTTGAAAATGTTACACCTCTGAAACCGTGACGTCGCAGGATTTACGAATGCGTCTTCGTCATCAGGACGAAGATATCTTCAAAACATGACTACATGTCACTGTGTTTCGACAATATTATTCTCGCCTTCAGAGTTGTCAACCGAAAACTCCAAACATTCGAGCGTTCTGCTCGTCCTTTCGTCACACATCCGTCGATGTTAGAATATATATACATGGATGGATTGCATGCCAAGCGCACACTTGTATACGGACGCGAGGAGGGAGGGCGTGTGCGGTCGCTCGTGGCGAAGTCGACGTCGCGGGACACCATGACCTCGCGCGCGGCGTCGGCCGAGGAGGCGACGACGACGGGGAGCCCGCCGAGGCGGAGCAGCAGGAGCGGGCCGTGGCGCCGTGCGAGGTCGCCCTTATAATTCTATAATAATTGGGCGAAATTTTACATGTTGATTCATATGCGGGCATATGATCACCACTGGCAATAGGAATAATGCTCTTTTTTGGGAGGCTTCATGGCTTTATGGCTCGAGGCCAAAATTCTTAGTCAATTCAGAAAATTACAACCGTAGTGTAGCGAAAAGTGCAATTTGCATCGGGTTTCAGTGGGTGGAAACCTGTACTTGGGTTGGAAATACACATTTGAATAAACCACATTTGCACTTGTACATCTCAAAGAAATGAGACTTAAAAAAAATCTCAGCCAACTCAGACATCGCCGCGTGCGTGAGAACCGCGACGCCGGGATCGACATCGAGATCGACCTTTGTTGCACTTGCACCCGAAGCCAAGGAAGAAAGGGACGGAGCAGCACGGCCGGGCGTACGTAGACGCGCACGTCGCTACCTAGCTGAGCTGAGCAGCTCCGGCCGGCGCCGGTGGTTTTCGCTGTCCGAGATGTCGACGATGGGGCGCCGGGCGTAACGGCCGGGTAACTGAGGTTTGGCTGGGTTCAACCTGGGACTTTGACAAACGAGGTTTCCTTCTTCGATCTGTAGTGCCCACTCCGGCCGGCCACATGCATGGCATGGTGCGTGCCCACCCAGATGCACTCTGCCAAGAGGCTGCACGCACGCGTACATGTATGCATGCCCCTTGGACACGGCGGCTCCATTCAAGTGTTGCTGGATTATTTCGTCCACGGCAACACAGCGTAGACTGAAAATTTCGCCCATGAAGCCTCCCAAAACGCTCTCGCCGTCCTGGACGCCCTTGCCCCCCATGCACTGGCGCAGCGTCGCCATCGCCCTGGCGCTGGCTGCGGCCCTCCTCTCGCCGAAGCCCAAGTCGGCCTCGGCCTCCGTCCAGTTCGTTTGAAAGCGGAGGACAATCGCCTCGAGGCGGCACCCAGCGCCGGCTTCAGTGTCGTCGTTGCGGACTCGCGGCACACGTCCACGCATCTCGCCACCTGATCCTTGGTCGACTCCAGATATCTCTTGATGCTCGGGGCCATGGCGGATTGGCGGCGAGATATCGTTCGATTAGTTCTGGGGGCGATAGCTCTAATATAGGCGGCCAGAGATCGTTCGATCACTTCTGGCGGCGATAGCCCTAATCGGCAGCCAAATATGTGGAGTATCATATACATGGATGGATTGCATGCCAAGCCGTGTCCGCCTAGGCTACGTACGTAAATACCCGATCGGTTGATTTAGCTGTAACGTATCCGGATTCTTCTTACTGCGAGAACCAGGCTTCTGCCGGGTTAAATAAGTGTCCTCTCTTGATAAGCAATAACAACCAACCAAAGAAAAGTTTCGTAAGGAAAATACAATTCCACATGTAATCTGGCCCCCGGCACTATCACCTGGCCGGACATCTCTCAAATTCATTTCTACCTAAAGTTTTTGGCCGGACATCCTCAAGTTCATTTCTACCTACATTTACATGCGTCCCTTTCCGAGGCAACATGGACGAACCCTCCCACGCCGCCGCCTTTCAAACCATGGTAGTGTCCACGGCGGTGGAGGCTCTCTCCCGGGCGCCGGCTTCCTCCTCTATCTCACTGAATTTTTCTTACAACGGGATACAAATTTACGCCAGGATAATCAAGTTTCCGAGCTTGATAAGGTTCACAACTAACAAAAAGGGGTTAAGTTTCATAACTTCTCTTAAAAAGTTATGCTACCATATAGATATATACTTCTCTTGCGTTGTACAAGATGAATCGATCTCTAGGCTTGTGAAGTCCTTAAATTTGTAGCGAGTCTCCGTGTATATATAGCCAAGGTGGTTGTTGTGTGCCCTATAAAGATTTTACAAATTAATTGATTTGGTGTCTAAGTTGTTATTGATTTTACTTGTCTCTTGTCTTCATGCCCTATCGAGTAATTACATTTTTTTCAATAAAAGATAATGTATGGATATCCGAAGTATTACTTGTGGATTTTACTTTATTGGTCTATTGAGTTATTTTGTGACCTCTTATTTGCGTGTAACTGAAATCAAGACCGATACGACACAACGATAGTGCATGACTGGAGCTAGATCCTCCAACTTATAAAAAGCAAATGAGAGAAGGTAAAATAGTGTAACTTGCCTTCTTCAAAAAACATATAGAGACGAGAAACTGAAAAAATAAGTGACTCACATTAAGAGAGAGAGAGGCTATTCTACTATTGTTCTTCGACATGAGAGAGAAGGACAATGAGAGAGAAATAACTAACAGACTCACATTTTGACAAAGAGAGAGACAAAGGAGAGAGAGAGAGAGAGAGAGAGGCTATTATACTGCTGTTTTTCGACAAGAGACAGACACACAATGAGAGAGAGATAAATAGAGCAAGACAATGAGAAGAAAGAGAGAATGAAAGAGAGAAAGCAGGAAACAAAAAAAGAGAAACGAGAGACAGAAAAAGAGAGACAAAGAGATGAAAACATAGTGGCAGGGCTATTTAACAAATTTAACAAAAAAAGAAGACGAGAATTAAATATAATTATGCATATTTCATAAAACACATCAAGTTCTCTACAAATGTATTGTTCACAGGCTACTCATGATGCATACAGCAAAGGAAACTATGTACAACAAGACACATTCAGATGCGATGACATGTTGTTCCAGGTGTTTTTCAAACTACATAAAGAAATTAAATCAAATTATGTTGTTTTTACACTAACATAAATTTCCTGATGCAGGGCAATGGTTTCACATTCAAAGGTTTGCTCCAGGGGGAATTTCAAACACCATATTCATCAGCAATGTCGTTACCTTCGACGCAAGTAACAATCATGATTATTTCAGACTTACTGCATGACAAGACTAACCATAGACTGAGCACTTCATCAAAGCTATCAGTGGGTGCATGTTGAGATCTACACATCAACAAAATTCAAACATTCAAACACCATATACAAAAATTCACACTGGGGAAACCCAGATAGACTTCAGAACTACCAATACAACAACAAAACTGCATGAAAACACCTACTTCAAAGGTGACACATAGGGTTCCATTTAATTTGTAGAGATAACAATGAGGGATAGTCACACATGCTCGATATCTACCTATAGATCATCTAAAATCAGCGCCTGGGCAACACACAGCCACGAGATTCGACACACACACCCCACGGCATACAAGCATCAGCAGCAAAAATACTGAACCTAGCAACAGTAAAAATTGACAAAACAAAATCAGACACAGATCCTTCACTGCCTCCTCTAATGAACACAGAGACACACGCTCGCCGCCGCGAGGAGGAGCTCCGCGAGGTCAATACCTGTCCGCCGATGGCGACACATCCAACCACCGCGAATCTTCCGTCCTTTGTTCCACCTCCACCTTCCCCCCACTCTCTCCTCGCACCGACAGAAAATCCTAGCAAAAAACAAACAAGGACGCACAGATCCTCCGCTGCAACCCTCATGCAACCTCTACCACATCACCGTGAAAAAACGAGCACAACTGCAAACAAAAGCTCAAGGACAGAACATAGTACATGTCCCTCCATTGGCGACGTCTCCAACGACGGCGGATCTCCGCCATGGTGAGGCAGCCGCTACGGCGGATGGGGATCGCCTCCTCTGTTCTGCGCCGCTTCCCTATCTCTCCCTCAGACAGAGCCTAGCTGAAAGACACGTGGCCGAAAAGAACTAAAAAATTCGAAATAAGGACGACAGTCGACGGAGCCCCGGTATGGGCCAGAAACCTGCAAGCCCACCCCAAATCCGACCAGTTAGCGCGGTGCACCAACAGATATGCGCGAGACAACGTGACAGAGCGAGCACACATCTTAAAGCGCATCCTATGGGCAGAAAAACGACAGAGAGCGAAATGGAAAACAGCCGGCTGACACACAGCAAATCCCATTAAAATCTCCACTAATATTAAAAGACAGAGTCTGTCAGATCCGGAGGATCTGAACCGTCTACCATGCAAGATCCAACGTCTCAGATTTGCCCAATGTTGTATGTTGTGCACTTTCTTTCTGAAAAAAAAGCCCACTCCCCCGAAAAAGAAACCGTCTATTCCCCTCCCCTCGAAACAGCCCGCCCGCCTGAGCGACCGGCTTCGTCGCCGCCGTCCTGCCGCGCGTCGCCTCCAGGAGACTGACGCCAGCACTAATCGCGGTCGTTCCCCGCACCACCCATGAGCCGATTCCGCCCAACCATCCTCGCGCCGCCCCGCCGCCGCACAACCGACGCCTCACTTTTCCCCGCTCCTACGGCCACCGCTGCCGCCCACCGTTGCGGAGGATGCAGTTGCAGCGGCGATTCAGAGTTCATGCTTGTCTGAGATCTCTGATTCTGGCCAGCCGGACGACACTGTGGAGGGCGAGCGGTCGTCAGATCAGACCGCTGCCGTCACGCCCTGAATCTCGATTCCCCACCCCTTCACGCCATTAGCCCTCTCTCACGCCTCTCACCGAGCCAGCCCCTCCCTCTCCTACCAGCGCCCCTGACCACCAAGATTCAGTATCAAGGATGCATTGAGTTCATGCATGAGATGCATGCACGAGTTCAGGTTCGTAATGTTTTTCTGGGTAGTTTGTGTGTTGTTCATGAGTATACGCTATCAGCCATTAAACTGAGTTTTTTTTGAATGATTACTGTGGGGGAATCAAGCATACTCATTTAAGTGCCCATTTATTCTGTCCCTTACGGAAGTATGACTGTAATATGTTCCTTTGAATCAATCACCACTGTTCTCAGCTCCCTCTAATATAGTTTCTGGCTTTCTGCTATTAGCTCAATGCTCACTATCCCTTGGAGAGGACCCCCCTGAGGACCACTTCTAGGCAGTCCTCAGCGTTATGTGCAATGGCTGATGAGGTTCAGAGCATGTAATTTCGATATGAAGCTGAATGGTTTTACACTTAATGGTGCCAGTGTATATGAGATACAAGGTTAACAGGTACTGATCATCGAGCAATCATTTCGGAGCTGCATCTACCTTTTTGTTGTAGGAGCTGCCAAGGGCAACTCCCTTTCTTATACCTTGAGCTATTGTCTCTCACATCTCGCTAGAACAGGAAAACAAGAAGATTTGGTGCCCGACTGTCTCACACAGCCACAGCCTTTTCTTTCTTTCTATTCTCTTGTGTCAAAACAAACTGCTTACAACGCTGCCTTAAATAGGCTCAGCACACACGCACGGCCGGTGGCCACACTCGCCACTAACCCCACTCACGCATGCACTCACAGCACTATCTAACTAACTGATCTATCCTACAATCTCTCTAGGCCACACATGACCCGGCCAACATGCACAAAGCTAACTAACAACTCTCATGCAGCTAACAACTTCTGACTAGTTCACGTCCATCGAACTGCAGCTTCACGCCACCGCCATCGGCATCTCGCCATGCTCGTCGCATCACACGACAGCCCGGCATCTCACCTCGCGCGTCTTCGCATGAACTCGCCGACTTCGTACGCATCACACGTACACCATGCCGGACTACAACTGACTAGATGAACACCTAACTACATGCATAACGGAAGCAAACTAATATGCAGATACATCATGACAAGATTAGTGCTAACAATCACCTCCCTAATCTTGTCATGCTAACTCGCCAAATCATCACTGCGGATCACCGCAACAACTTGCTGACGAACTTCTCCTTACGGGGAACGACGCCATCGCAGCGCCGATCACCGTGCACCATCTTGCCGTGGACGACGCCGTCGCAGCGCCGGTCACCATGCCGTCTTGCCGCACGCAGCGGCCAGCTCTTGACGTGGACGACGTCTTCGTGACGCCAACCACCACGCCGTCACCATCTAGCGGCATCACACCGCAGCGAGCTACCAGTGGCATCACGCCGCCACTAGCCTCCTCCTTGCGCCGCCGGCCTCCACCTCACATGGAGTCCGCCGCGCCTCCGCCGCCGCCTCGGATCTTCGGGCTCTGATACCAATTGTAGGAGCTGCCAAGGGCAGCCCCCTTTCTTATACCTTGAGCTATTGTCTCTCACAGCTCGCTAGAACAGGAACACAAGAAGATTTGGTGCCCGCCTGTCTCACACAGCCACAGCCTTTTCTTTCTTTCTATTCTCTTGTGTCAAAACAAACTGCTTACAACGCTGCCTTAAATAGGCTCAGCACACACGCACGGCCGGTGGCCACACTCGCCACTAACCCCACTCACGCATGCACTCACAACACTATCTAACTAACTGATCTATCCTACAATCTCTCTAGGCCACACATGACCCGGCCAACATGCACAAAGCTAACTAACAACTCTCATGCAGCTAACAACTTCTGACTAGTTCACGTCCATCGAACTGCAGCTTCACGCCACCGCCATCGGCATCTCGCCATGCTCGTCGCATGACACGACAGCCCGGCATCTCACCTCGCGCGTCTTCGCATGAACTCGCCGACTTCGTACGCATCACACGTACACCATGCCGGACTACAACAGACTAGATGAACACCTAACTACATGCATAACGGAAGCAAACTAATATGCAGATACATCATGACAAGATTAGTGCTAACATTTGTGCCCTGTGCGGGCACACCTCCTTCCATTCTACAGAGTAGCAAATTGGTTATTTGCTGATAAAAATGTGATATTGACATTCTACAGAAAGTGGTAATTTGTTCTTTCTTAAATACACAAACTTGCATCTCAAAACTTTGATGAACCAGTCAATTCCTTGTATTATGTGAAAACCCAGTATTTTCATTGGCTTATACACGCACTTGCATATCAGAATTTCCTTTTCTGTTTCTTAGGTACAAATGAGTGGAAAATAAGATTGAAGAAGTAATTTTGTTCGAAACGCACATCAAATTTATGGTGCAATGATTGCGTAAATTCATCCAAAGCTACTGGAAGTTCCCTTATCCTGCAAATTTTCTACAGATATTGAAATGGTTGTACTGAATTCATATTGCCCAAGCTTTATAAGTCACATTCCTAGACCGTGATGAAAGCTAAATTATGTGCAACTCAGAACTTCTCTCATTTAATCTTGTATTTTAGAGACTTGGTGACCGATAATACTTCTTATGTATTCCCTTCTTGGATAATGTCTAAACTTGGAAGCTTCATGTTCATAGTAGTTTGTCAGAGGAATGTCGATTCTGCTTGCTCTCCTATATTATTTGAGATAAGATAATAATTAAGCAGTTCAAGCCGTTACCACAGAGCCAGATTACCTAGATGGTATTGTGATTTATTTAAAATTTTAGGAATATTTGTATTTAGCCGATACCTGTTCTGATTTCAGCCTGGCAATCTCCATGGAAGAGTTTTATGCAAATACTTAAGCCATAAGAGTTTTGCTGGTTGTGTTGTTAAGAAACCCTTGAGCCGATTCAGAATTTATTTATTCTACTAAAGCTACTTCTAAGAGGGAATTCTAGACATACAAATACTTAATCATCATATAACTTTACGGGGGAAAAGGAAACATATTTTTTCAAGGGAAAAGGTAGATAATTGTTTACCTTATAGCTTCATCTTGTTTTTATGGGGAACGATATTTGGAGTCTTAATATGCTATATGATTTTTGTATTTTGTATAGTTTGAAGACATTTCTCTTTGCTTCAGCTTAGATGTGGTGGGTAATTTGGGGCTTTTGAGGAGATAATTGTTTTAATGTTTTGTGTAGGTATGCTAGAGAAGATATACACCTGTGCTGGTGGATATGGATGAATTAAATGGTACTTTCACATTATTATTTGTGTTCACCTGCCTTCTTTATTTGCTTGTCTGATGCCGGCCTTCATAGCTGCCAAAGCCATCGAACCAAAGGAAGGTCGTTACAAATTTGCTGCTGTATTTTACCCTTTGCTTTGACCTATATTAGAGGTGCCTTAGCACATGGTGGGGTGCTCCATCACCATGTTTTGGATGACGCATGCTCGGAGCTCATCCTAAGGAGAGCGAGATGTGCCCTATCTGCAGGCACAGTCTACATCGACTAAGGGCGCGTTTGGTAGCCTGCAGCCAGCCGGGACAGGCCCGCTGGCTGCAGAAACAGGCTCCCTGTTTGATTTCCGTTTTCGCAGGGACAGGCCCGCACGGTGATTTCCCATCGGCCAAGCCCGGCAGTCATGGCGGCTTCCGAGACGCGGAGGCTCGCCGAATCTGCAAGGGCGCTGCAAGCGGCGGCGCATGCAGCCGCCGTGACGATGGGAGGGGGTCCGCCGATTGGATTCCCCAATCTGGTCCAGGGCTCCTCCTCCTCGAGCTCGAACATCGCCGCGGTGAGGCCACCGCCGACTCAGCCTCCTCGAGCCCCAGCATCGCCGCCTCTTGGGCCACCGCCAGGGTTCCCCCTTCGTGTGCAGATCCCGGCGAACCCGCACCCGCTGCCAAGCTTCACGGCGGCGCCAAGACCTCCTCCTCCTTCAGCAACTGACGCTCCACCGGCAACCGTCGGGCGTACTGGACGACGAACCGTCCGACGTTCTTCACCAACCGTCAGTCCACTGAGGACTTCGGCAACCGGCGCCGGCCCCTCGAAGTCCCCTTCGGTAAAAGTGGTACCACGTCTAGTCCATCTGCAATCCATTCTCATTGTGTTCATGTACATGTCCATGTCAATGTGTTCATGTGTATTAGATCATGTTTTGCATTCCTCCATGTTCATGTCCATGTCAATGTGTTCATGTCCATGTCCATGTCCATGTTCTTGTGCATTGCTTGCACTTCATCAAGTAGCTGTGCACATTTGCATTTCTCCATGTCCATGTCCATGTTCTTGTGCATTGCTTGCACTTCATCAAGTAGCTGTGCACATTTGCATTTCTCCATGTCCATGTCCATGTTCATCTTAATGTGCATTCCCCCATGTCCATTGCACATTGTGCAGTTCATTATCTTGCATTCCCTGAACTGTATGATCTTGCATTCCCTGACCTGTATGATCTTGCATTCCCTGAACTGTATGATCTTCCATTGCAGGACTGGCACACCCAATGCAGGAGGACACTGGAGCCTCCATCTCCTTTCACTGACTGCATCGTCCACCAGAATGTGCCAAGGCCGTATGTGCCAGGCCTGGCCTTGGCGGTGAAGGACATGAAGGAGAAGAAGGAGAAGGGTGAACGGGGCATGGGTCGTGCACCGAAGCTGGGATACCGTAATGATGGTGTCGTCCCCAGGCGTTTCTTCCTGGAGGTGAAGCATGAAGATCTTGACTCCATCGTCTTCCCGCCTGGCATCCAGAACCTGGTGGTCGAGAAGTGGAAGCTGAAGAAGCCGAAGGCGAAGGATAGCAAGGAGCCGAAGGTTTGCATTCCACTCCGCACCACCAAGTGCTGTGAGTACTTCGTCCAGCTGCAGTGGTTCGAAGATCACCTTGTGATGTTCAAAGGATGGGACGACTTCGCCAAGGAGATCAAGCTAGCCACCGGAGATGTCCTCGTCTTCAAGTTCGTCGGCGACGGCTTCAAGTTGAAGCTCTTCAGGTTCATCAGCTCCACTGAGGAGGTCTTCGTCTGTCCACTTCATCGCAAGTGAGTTCTTGGTCAGTGTGACTTGCTTGAAGAGCAGTTCTTTTGTATGCTCTTCATGTTTTGATGCCAGGGGAGTGTTCCCCTGGTGTAAGTACTTATCAGGTGCACAGATTGCACCTGTAACCAAACTCTTACCCGTAGCTGTAGTTAAGCTTGTGGGGTGTAAGTATGGAACCCTATTTTGGGTCAGTGGGTGTGTTCCCCTGACCAAATCAATGGTTAGCTAGATGGTTTATGCCTCCTTTCTTGCTTTGCATTGCCTGGTAACCTCACCAAATTTGAATAGGGTGACTCTATCCCTCTTTCTGTGTGTTCTTCAAACTGCCAAACAAGGGGAGGTCGGATTTGCAGAGCCGAAATCGAAAAAACTGTGCAACCAAACATTGGGCCAAATCTGGCCCGTTTTCTGATGCAGGCTACCAAACAAACCCACCTACTTGGCCCAAAACGCGTTGTAGCCCGGCAGTGCCCTCCCCAGCCTGCCCCGACGCAGGTGAGAAACACCTGCAGGCTACCAAACGCGTCCTAAAGCTCTCTGCAGATGTTCACGTGTATGTTTTTTTAGATGATGTGATGTTCATCTGTATGCAACTAAAGCTCTCTGCAGATGTTAGTGTTATTTGAAGGATTGCATTCCTCATATTGATGAGTTAAGTTGTGTTAGTTCAGTGGACAGATGGGTCTTGTGTTCGTGTTCGCTCAAATATTGATACGTGAGAAACTACTAGATCAGTACATTTAAGTACTTTCAAGTTTCAACACGTGCATTGCATGTACATGGTTACTATAAAATGAAAGGAAACTGCTGAAAGCTCGGCAAAGGCCTTGGCACACGGTAAACACGGCCGGATTCCGGTAAGAAAAAATAATACACGTACACGTACTGCCATGCTACGGACTAGCTAGGGAGTACATACAATAAGAAAAAGAGCAGGCCAGCCGGCGACGTGAACTAGACGCCGACGCCGGGCACAGGCACGCGCAGGACAGGACGCAGCAGGAGGCCGGCCTCTTCCGCCGCGTGGTGATGCCGAACGCCTCGGTCATGTCGAACTCCGCCGGATCGAGCCCACCTGGAGCCTCCCAGTAGAAGTGCAGCAGCAGGCTGGCGAGCGCGAGCTCCACGTTGGCGAGCCCGAACCCTATCCCTGGGCACATCCTCCTGCCGGCGCCGAACGGCAGCAGCTCGAAGTCCACGCCCCGGAAGTCCACCCCCTCCGCCGCGGCCGCGCCGCCCTCGAACCGCTCCGGCCGGAACTCCTCGGGGTCCTCGGGCCAGTACCGCTCGTCGTGGCCCAGCGCCCAGACGTTCACCAGCACCTGCGTGCCCCGCGGCACGTCGTAGCCCAGCACCTTGCACGCCGGCGCCTCCTGGCACTCCCGCGGGAGCAGCAGCGGCAGCGGCGTGTGCAGCCGGAACGTCTCTCGGATCACCAGGTGCAGGTACGGGACGAGCGTGGTTAGCTGCTGCTCGACCACGGCGCCGTTGGCCTCGAAGGCTTGTCGGACCTCTGCTGTTGCCCGGCGCATCACCGCCGGGTTCCTCATCAGCTCCGCCATGATCCATTCCAGGGTCGTCGCCGACGTCTCGCTGCCCGCGCCGAAGATGTCCTGCATGCGTACGTGCGCCACAGTTAGCTATATAGACTGCTAGAGTGATGCAGTACAGGTACAACAGTAGTACACGTAGGGCATTGGTGGATTGCTTACGAAGATGACGGCTTTGATGCAGTCCATGTCGAGCGGGAACTCGAGGCCGACGCCGTCCTTCTGAATCCTGAGGAGGATGTCGATGAGGTCCTCCTCGTCTTCGTCGTCGCCCGCCCTCCTCGTCTTCGTCGTCGCCCGCCCTCCCCTGGTGCTCGGCGATGATGCCGTCGAGGATCCCGTACACGATGTCGCGGCAATCTTCGGCGCGGCGGACGGCGCCGCTGGCCCAGACTGCGAGGCGTGACGACGGCCACAGGTCGGCCGGGTTGAACCCCGCGGCGAGCCCTATGGAGCGGTCGAGCTCCCGGAGGAACACGTCGCGGTCCCTGCAACGGTCACCCATCACGGCTCCCCGGCAGCAGCGGCGTCGGCGACGGCACGGAGCATGGAGCCGACCTCCTCCTCCCGGATGGCGCGGAAGGACAGTACACGGCGCGCCGTGAGGAGTTCGGTGATTTGGCGCCAGTGGTCACCGTAGGGCGCAAAGATGATGTCTCGGCCTCCGTTGGTGAGTACGCGCACGGTGGAGCTGATCGGGCGCGTGGCGAATGACATGTCGTGGGTCTTCATCACCTCGCGGGCGCCCTCCCGGGATGACACCACCAGCGTGGGCACCTCGCCGAGCCGGAGCAGCATCACGGGCCACCCGCGCCGCCGCGCCAAGTCGCGCATGGCGCGGTGCGGGAGCTGACCCGCGATGTGGTGCATGCTGCCGATCACAGGCAACGTCCACGGCCCCGGCAGCAGCCGCAGCTGGTTCTTGCCGTCTCCCGGCGCCGTCAGTCTGCGGATGCGACTGGCGAGCAGGAGCAGCAGCGACACCAGGGCCAGGCCGAGGTAGACGACGACGTAGTCCTCCATTTCGTCTGTGGATGTGATGCCGGCATGCCGCGTTGGCAGGCCGTATATATAGGCGGCTTGTCGCCGTCGTTTTGCGGTGAGCGCCGGACCGGAGGACGTCGAATTTACAAAAGAGATGCGGCCATGGAATGATTAGCCGTCCCGATGGGGCGTGTTTCCTTTTGACATATGTTCATAAAACTGCTACTCCTACCTACTTTAATTTTGACGTGGAATGATTAAACCGTCGGTCGCGATGTTTACAATCTGAGATTTCTACAGTGATGGGTATATAAAGACTACTACTCCCTCCGTTCACAAAAAGATGTCTCAACCAACTCTAAATTTGGATGTATGTAGACATAATTTAGTGTGTAGATACGTTCAAATTTGAAGTTAGTTGAGACATCCTTTTATGAGCGGAGGGAGTAGATGGCGGATTTTTTTTGGTGAGAAAACAGCAACTCTTTTTTGAGGAAACACGACTTGGCCTTAACATGTTCAAAACTCCAACTCGCTCAACTTGGTAAACACTCGAGTTGGGTTGATAAGCTTACAAAGAAATTGGACAATGTTTTTGCAAAAATAAAAAGATTGGACAATGCAGTGAACTCATTGTGGAGGAAAGTATAGAGAAGTCATTACCAACTCGGCTCATTAGTGTTTGAGTTCGATCCCAGTTTTTGAGTACTCGGTAAGCTCACGAATTTCGAATTTATTTCCACCCCTACTCACGGAGTGGTCATGAGTATATATAGCCATATCTCATTGCATGAGATAAACATGAGCGAGTACGCAAATCCAACCTTTTGGTGGTGCTCGAAGTCACTACCTTTGTTTTTGAAAAGAGTCATATAACTTTTTAAAAAGTCAGAGAATGTAAAGTTTGACGAAGGTTTAAAAAAATACCAATAAACTATAATACAATATTTTTTTTTAGGTTAAAAGCGGTCGTATCCGCCATCCGATTAGATAGAATAGAGGTTTATGTACAGAATTTTTTTAAAAAGGGAAAAAGCCCTTATAAAAATGTGTTTTATTATGTATCTAATGAAGTTGATTTTCTTTGTGTATGTTAATGAACTTTTGTAAAATCTTGATCAAACTTAAATTCATAAGTCTTCTTTTAAAGAACGGGGGCAGTACATGCTGACATTGGGCATGTCATGCTTCCAGCCAAGAGACAGCTCGCATGTAAGATGACACCTAACACTCCAAGACAATAGGGCTAAAAAAATCACCACACGCAGATGCCCTCTGCAAAGGTTGACTAGCCAAGCTTTGTCATCTAGCAGCATGTTATAAAAAAGCATGGTGTAATCAAAATGCATGAATGGGTGCTAAGGATGTCTCCAACGGGGCGACGCAAACGGACACGCGTTTGGTCCGTTTGCGTCGGCAAACGGACGCGCGTCCGGCCCATGTCTGCCCCTTTCTGGCCAGTGCCCCCAACGGGCCGATGCATCGAGTCCGCCCGCATGTTTTTTTTTGTTAACATGCCATATATGGGCCATTTTCATTCATATATAGGGGGGTGGGCCGACGCATCGAGTCAGCCCGGCCAGGATTTTTGATCAATCTATAGAAAACAAGTATATATGAAACAAAATAAACCATACAATCCGAATAATACAATCCAAATGGTTTATCAAATAGTTATTACAATCCAAATAATTCAGCAAATAATATAAATTGTTTCATGCATAGTCTTACAAACCAAATAAAAATAAGACCAATAGTTCATCAAATGGAACTACTGGTTACCGTAGTGCTGTCAGACATGCTCCACCAAATCATTTTGGAGCTGGTTATGAGACACCTTCTCACGAATGTCACGGTGGAAGTCGAGGAACACCGGCCGCATTCTGTCAATGTACTCATTGACGATGAGGGTGACAACCAGGCCGTCACTCTCATCGTCCGAGGAATCATCCGATGATGGCGCGCACAACATGTAGTTCTTGTAGTACCATTCATCGGAGCTATCCATGGCCGAGTTCGTACCTGAGTTGGTGCCGGGGCTGACGGCCGAACACCTTGTGGGCGTTGTTGGTGTCGCGGGCGCTCCGACAGATGTGGCCGCAAGATTCACCGGCCGTGGCGGGGAGGAAGCAGCTCCGGTGACGGGGAGGAAGAGGAGCAGGAGATGGCGTCCCGGGAATGGCCTGCAGTGCCAAATCGAGGGAGCGACGGCGGGGTGGCGACGGGAGGGGCGAGAGAGGCGGAAGAGATTGGGGTGGGGCATGGCCTGACGGTTGGGCAAGGGGCGGACCAAAGGAGGACACAATAGCGCTCCGCTCGCGTCCGGGCCCGACGCATCCGTGGCCCAAATTTGGGCCAGGAATGCGTCGCGGCGGACCAAAAAACGGACCGCGGTCTGTTTGCGTCGCCCCGTTGGGCCGTGTTTTTGGCCCCCGCGGACAGGAACGGAGGCGCGTGGACTCGATGCGTCGCCCCGTTGGAGACATCCTAAGGTAGAACACCTATGGGTATATCAAAATTCATGTCCCGGATGAAGTACATCAGCAGAGGTACATGTATGCTATCAATTTGGAGGTTTGGAGTCTCAACCTTAATTTCCATGAATTACCTGACAAAAAGGCATCTAGTGGCACTAATCAAAATTTCGTCTGCATCATGAATGTGATACTGCTGAAATATGAGCGCTTAGCTAGTGCTGTCGTTTTGTAATGAGCACCAAAGAAAGTGTAAGCTACAAAGATGCAGCCATGGAATGAGACGGATGGGACGTTTTCATGAGCAATATAAATAGTACATGTTCACAAGTATTCTACATATTCGTTGACGTGGGATGAGCAATATAAACAGTACATGTTCACAAGTATTCTAACTAATGGAATGAGCAAATATAAATAGTACATGTTCGTAAGTATTCAAACTAGTGGAATGAGCAGTATAAATAGTACATGTTCATAAGTATTCTACCTATTCGTTGGCGTGGATTGATAAACAGTAGAACAAAAAATACGCCATATTTTAATTATTAGATAAAATAGATTTGTTGTTCTAAGACAAATGAGGTTATATTATTTCTAACTCGATCAAGTTCCACAAAAAAATCAACACAACTTCATGTGGTCTTTGTAATGCCGTACGGTCATACAAAAAGGATGGATATGGAGTAGCATTTTCACCTATAAGGCTATAAGTATAACAAATGCCAATCCTACTCTTATGGTAGCGATACTACAGACACCTTCGCTGGACGTGGACTAATGGCACATGGAGACACCTGATATACGGATTTTAGTTCGACATTTAAAAAATGATCGAAAAATTCCAAAAAAAAATACGCTCGAAGATTGCCAAGTATTGTACTCGTGTAAATAATTTGGCCACAATATATTTTTTGTTGACTTCTGTGCAAAAAAGACAAACCTCTGACAAATATAGCGTGTATATAGCGTCTTTTTTTTTTGACAAATCTTTGACCCAGGTTGCAATTAATGTTATTATCTGACACACTTTTTTTTGTATGAGTGCAATACTTGATAATATTTTCCTTCGGAATATTTGAACTTTTTCAATTATTAATTTGTTTTTTAATATCCAGTGCAGACGTACCCGATAGTCAGTGCATATTTTCGCACCTTCGCTCCATCACCCTATTTGTAACTGTAAGAAGGTGCATGCCAAAGGGATACTAGGTGCCAGCGCTCGTCAACAACTTTATATTATTATTGCTATGATTATTATTACTATTACTACTATTATATTATTATTATCATCATCATCATCATCAACTAGTTAGCACTACATTCCAACCAGACGTTGTTAGGACATACTCCCTCCGTTTGGAAATAGATGACTTAGGTTTGTCCAAATTTGGATGTATGTACATACTAAAACATGTCTACATACATCCGTATTCAGACAAATCTAAGTCATCTATTTCCGAACGGAGGGAGTATATGATGTGAACTATGATGGATAGAACAATAACACATATATAACTTACACATTGAAGTATAGGTAGATGCCAAAATTAACGTTGATGACACATATTGTGCACCCGGAGTTCTTGTGCAACCAGTTCACCCTACATCTAAAAATATATGATAATTTTTTTCAAAAATTTCTATGGATAACTATGAGCATAAATACAATATACACCTATCATGTTAGAGAATTATAGTATAACTCTCCAGGCGATCCAGAAATGAAAAAAAGAAGTCATGTGGTGAATAGTAGTCAATTTAAAATGGGATACGAGTTGGGCCGGTTAACACTACCACATTTGAACCTTTTCGTGTCTCAAGCTATGAGTTGGATTCCTAACTGAAACTGTGTGATGTCTTAGATGAATCATCCTATGTCTATATGTGCACCTCTCATTATTTTCAGAATTTTTAATATGCGGTGTGAGCACCGGTACGAGTGAACTCCTGGTACATATATATAATACATCCTAAGACGACAGATGGCATCCAAAGATAACCTTTTGACACCCGGAAACGTTGTCATTAGGTATTAGGTATGACGTTGATTATCATATAGATGGGACCAAAAAGATGCTGCCACAGAGCTTTGTCATCTACTCCCTCCGTTCCAATATATAAAACGTTTTAGCTTTTCAACATGTTTTCTCGGTGCATACTAAAATGAGTGTGCATACACACTAAAATATGTCTACATACATCTACATATATGTGAATGTGGACAAATGCTGAAACATCTTATATTTATGAACGGAGGGAGTAGGATGTAACTGTAAGTCTGTAGCACATATATACTGCATGCTGCATGCTAGTCTGTTTGGTTGAAAAACCTTGCATTCATGATGCCGAGAGCAGAAGAATCGTATACTATCACAGCGCATTAGCATCGAAGGAGGTAAATGGGGTGCCCCCAAGGCCTCCTCACAGCGATTAGGGATTTGTGGCCGTCGGATCGAAGGACTTACAGCGCGATCTGGGCTGTCCATTTTCCTGTGTTACTTATTTTACTGCCTACATCTCTCACTGACAGTGGGTCCAGACGTCGCCGGCCCCGCTCCGGTCCCGCTGCACAGAGAAAGGGTACGTTTTGCGGTAGCAGCTCCTTTCGAGCCTCTTCTTTCATGCGCCGTCGTGGTGTGTGTTTCTACAATGCTGGGAGGTTCCCGCACGCGCGCCCTCTCATCCCCGTGCTCCTCTCTCCCTTCGCGTCGGCGGCTCCGCCACCCTCCTCCGCCCGTTTTTCTCCCCATGGCCGACCTTGCGACGCCGACCTTGGGCCGCCTCAGTTTTCAGCCTCGCCTCCTCGGTTCTGCCTCCGCTCCTGCCTCCGCTCCTGCCTCCTCCCACCAACCTTATCCCCAACGGAGATTCAGATCCACCTTCAGATCCGCCGCCGTTGGCTGGTGTCTCGCCGGAGCTGGAGCTATGGAGGCAGCCTGTTGCGCGCCGTGCAGTCGCCAGGAAAAGCGGCTGGAGGCCGCCGGCAGCAGCGCAACCCCGGCGCTCGCACCGCTGCAGAGCGACGTCCGAGTCGCCCCTCCCAGCTCGAGCTGCTGCTGCCTGCCTTCTCCTCGGTGCTTAGCAGGAAGAAGCACGAGGGTCCGCGATCTGCCGCTGCTACCGACCTCTCGCTGCCGAGCACAGGTCTCCGTTGCGTGCGCGTCCCATCACCGTCGTCCTCGCGTTGAGAAGGTAGATCATGAGCAAACTTATCTCTCTCTCTCTCTCTCTCTCTCTCTTTGACCGTCGATTCTCTTCTTCGTGTAGCAGGAATTTGTCTCATCCACCCCCCATCGTGAGAGAGGAGAGGAGAGGACAGCTCAAAAGGAGGAGCAGCTGCCGTCGACTGGAGGAGCGGCTGGTGGAGCTTCGTCCGTCCAGCATGTCTCCGGTGTGCTGCGCTGGACTGTCTGGCCTCCTCTGCCTCTTCATGGTCACGGAGGACCCCGGCCAGCAGCGCAGCAACATGCCTTGTGACGCCTCATCTTCGAAAAGACCTACAGGTTGTTCCTTCACTTTCTCTATTCACCTTCCCCATCCTCAGCAATATCAATATCCATCGTCTTAAAGCAAGGCCTGAAGTGACCGGGTATGGATGCATGCATCCAGATTCGAAGGGTTTTTTCTCGTGTTCGTTTCATATAAATGAACAATTCATATGTTGAATGTTTCCATTTTTCATTGGAATTAATCTAGATCTGAGAGGAGCATTTTTCTTTAGAATTGGTCCTGAGAAGGGGACGTTTTGATTCCAGACTATGCAGGTGTGGGCTGGTGACAGCAAGGTTCGTAAGGAGCGTGTCATGTCCCAGCTCCTGGAGGAGCGTCGTCGCCATGGCCAGGTAGCTATTCTAGCATCGACAATTGGCATGTCGCTGCCGATATTTTTATGGAAGTCAGTACTTAGCTTCACCCTGTGTGTTAGTCATTTTTATTGCTTATTAAGATTCACGAGCCAGTAAATTATTCTTGCATTAAACCTGAGTGTGCACTTGACCATTTACATCTATTTGATGGTTTTTAGTGAAAATTTGTTATTACGCCTGCAGATTGCAGCATTAAACCTGACTACGCATTTGGCCATTTACATCTATTGGATGGTTTTTAGTGAAAATTTGTTATTATGCCTGCAGATTTGTCGCTTATAAAAAAATGCCTGTATTATGCATCTGGGCATGGAAGGAATAGTACAGCCGCGACTCGCGGGATAAGGGGTTGCCAAATTTGAAACTTGATTGGTGAGCTTGACATCTTGGAAAGTTTGCATTATATGATGTGAGTGTTACAATTCTAAATTAAATATTAATTCTAGGCACATTTATCTACCTTCATAGTAGTAAAAGACCAAAGGAAAAATTCTATGTCTTGTGACATTTTAATTTCAGGCACCACTATAGTTTTGCAGCTAATAACATTAGTACTATATTCTTATGGCTTAAATCTCTCGAATATTTTTGGGCTTTGTTGGTAAATGCTGCAACCAGTTTGATTTCTAAGTATACAAGAGATTTGAAATTATTACTTGCATTTCTAACACATGGAAAGTTCCTTTTTTTAGATTTTCCTTTTCTTCCAAATATTATTGTATTGTCTCTGTCGCTCTAAACTGTTCTTCTAAATATTTTGCTGTGGTGTTTATTCATAATGTGTTTTTCAAATCTGGTTGTTTCTTCCCTGTGGTGTTTTTAGGTGAGGTGATCAAGCCTAATTTTGCTCTGCAGCTAAAGTATTGGTCCCCAGTTGAAACATATATATCAGGTGAGCCAATTAGTTCAGTAGTGTAATTATATTGTAAACTGGATAAATTTAGTGGTATTTTTATTATCCAGGCATGGCCATGTGTTGCTTTGGAGATTTGCATGTAGCTCCATAACCAATTCGTTGTTGTGTCTTTGTGGTAGATATAAATGCTGCATAAAAGATTATAGATTTGTCACTTATGTAATCGTTACTTTTAACCTATTAGAATACAAGTACAAATTCATTAATCCTCTTAACTGATTAATATTCAATCTAAATGCTTATATTTTCCTATTTCAATATACAAGAGGTCGGTGTGCATGAAAAAAAATCGATTTCGTATTTGACCGATATTTTTTAATTTTGCTTGAGTTCTTGGTTTGCATATGGGGTTTGAATTGATAGTTATTCAGTCATGCAGTCTATCGTTAATTTCTTTCCAATATCTTTCTTCTATGTAGTGAGTCGTCCCACTGCACATCACAGCCCAGTCTTATTTCTCAGTTTTCCTTCATGTGCACATGATCCTTGAATTGATAAAATATTTGCGATTACATACTGAAGACACTGACCAACAGAGCAGTGGACTGCCCTCTGCTGCCTTTTCTTTGTCAGGGATCTATAGGTTCTTCTCTCTCTCTGGACGTACACCATAATGCTTTCCTCCCAGATATGGAGATGGTGTACGTCTCTGCCAGGAGGTCACCATGAGACGTACACCATCTCCATCTCTGGGAGGAGAGCATGCTGCCGCTCGCGCCTCTCCCACTTCGAGGTTTCTGACAAGAGGTGGTCCGTGCTGGTTTGTCGGAGACGACACTGGTCGGTACTAGGAGCGTGCCCCTGTTCACAGGTTTGTGTTGTTCCTTGCTTGGTTGGACGTTTCTCCTTCCTCTTATTTCTAGCTTCGTTCTTGTGTGAGATTTAGAAAGTTGGATGGTAGGGTCATGCTGGTTGAGGGGATTGCGCAAAATTAATTGGGAATTACGTTGTTGATACAATATATGAAATTTGGGTTCATGCTGACTTTAGTCCTCAGGGTTTGGACATTTCTTAGTGATATTGATGCCCTTTTATGCTGCAAATAAGAAGCATGCTCAATCGGTCGCTTTAGGTTTGTATGTGCATACTCTCAACTGATTTTACATCATAGTATATGTATCATATCGTTGCTGATTTCAACCTATATGTTTTTTCCTGTGTTGCAATTTTTTTGTCCCGTTTACACAAATTATGTGATGGAAACTACAACCCAGATGTGCACCATTGGTACAGAACAATTTATAGTACTTTTTGGGTTAATTTATGATCTATATACGATTAGCGATTATTCAAGGACAATTATAAGTATCGATGATGCATCAGCTAGGTTAAGTATAAGGTGAGGAACTGAGGATTGTGCTGATCTGGATAACTTTTTCCCAAATTGTCTGTCAGCTTCATGATTCTGTTTTGTCCTGGTTTCAGATGATCTTATGTTCCAATATTGGACCATTGGTACCGGCAGGAGGGCCATGGCGGAATGGATAGAACGAAGGAGGCAGCCAGTGATGTAAAATCATCAACTATCTCCGCCCATGGAAACTAAGGTACTTTTCTAAATTTGAGGTGCCATTTTAGATATGAGATGGATTTTTTTCATAGACATATGGTACTTTTTGGTTTGGCAATGTAGAGTTAGTGAGAGGTGTATGGATGTGATTCCTACTACTAAAATTGTGAGAGACGTGAAGGTTCTCAAGTTCAATGGTATTGTGTTTTGTGAAATTTATCTTTGCCAACTTATGATTGGATACTTACTATGATTTGTTTCCATTATTCACGAAGTTAAGCTTTTTAACTCTTCCACGAACTATTTTTCTCGACTTATCCGGGCGATGTCAAATGCTTAATGTTGGACACTGGAAATGTGATGATCTGGTTGGTGCCTAGAGTGTCAAGTTTTGTCCAATGTGCATATTTTGAGTTGTACTATCTTTAACTATTCTGTTAATGCAAGAAGTATTTTTGTAATTGTGCATATTTTGGAATTCTAGGCCCCTTGATCCCATTTTCCTTGATGTTGTACGAAGTTGTTTCTTAGTTTTCCCCTGGTCCAGTTCACAAATCATGACTATGTCCATAAAACATTATATAAATAGTACAGTGATGAAATTACATATGTTGCTTCATATTATTGTTGGTACATGCGATTTTCCCTTTTAATGTACAAGAAGTGAGAAGTGTCAGGTGGACATAAACCTTCATTTTGTATTGCTTACGTGTCAGACTTCAGTTTAATTGTTTTCATTTTGGTTAAGAACAATGATATCTTTAGTTTGACGAATAGATATGCTTAGATTAGATAGCCCAAATCAGTGTGCATATGGATTTTCTTTCTACCCAGTAGTTTCCATTATTATTTTTGCCTTTTACTGTATATAAAAGAGTGAGACTTATGCCGAATGTGCATATGTGTATTGCTTACATGTGTCATTTATCTAATCTCCGGGCAACTGTTACCCTGTGCAGTTTAGTAAATAAAGCTCATTATTTGAAGAAGTATTTCAATCTAGATTTGAGAAATCTGCTAATTCTTCTGTCTTGGGTGCTTTAGCTTTTGTGTTTGTCGCAATTAGCAAGTTTCAGAACTATCCAGTTTTTTTCAGGAAGTCATATGGCGGACTTCAGTTAATTCTTTTCATTTTGGCTGAGAACAAGGATATCTTTAGTTTGACGAATAGATATGTTAGATTGCATAGCGGAATAAGTGTGCATATGGATTTTCTTTCTGCCCAGTAGTTTTTCAATAGTATTTTTGCCCTTTACTGTAAGTAAAATAGTGAGACCTTATTCTTAATGTGCAGATGCCATGAATTCACTTAGGGTCATTTAGATTTGCATGTTGTGTTACTGCAGTATAATTAGTTTGATAGTAATGCTGCAATGAACTGGCAACCATAAGATTTTTTATCATTTATTTTCCTTTACAATTGATTTACTCATTACAATTGATTTATTTGCTAGCCCTCTATCCAGTCCTACTTCACAGATTGATATACAGTTTGTCCAGGAGATGGTTTCCATACCAGGAGGAGCATTTTGGGTAGAAATTTCTTTTAGTTGTTTTTCTCTGGCTGTGCGCACACGGAATATTCTTGGAGCATCGGTTCTTATTCTGCACTATTCTTATTCTGGACCTGTTAAATAGTTTCGTTTTTCTAGACCTGGAACTTCATGTGAGATTCGTACTCGTGTATAGCATGGAAGGTTTCTATCGTGAGGCTGGTTCAAAGTAATGGCCGTCCTCTTGGTGCTTTGTTCAAACTGAGGGCATACTTAGGCTAAGCAAGTACTTAAATAGGCTTCCATATATTTACCATTTGTTATTGTCTTTCATAATTGAGCTTTTGAACTAATGTATGTGTGATTTCACGACCTATTTATACTATTGACATGCATATCCTGAATACTTATGTAAACTTCGTGTATGTGAGAGAACATTGTGCTTTGCTGTAAAATTAAGTTTCCACTGCTCTGTATAGTAATTGTTGATTACCATGTCATATTAAGAATGCTTATCATACCGTTTTAGCAATCAATTACCATTGTCAAAGGTGGGTGGCGTGCTTAAGCCGTGCCAGGTCTTCCCTCCTAAAACATTCTGATAAACATTCTTAATATTGTGCTCCGCCGGATTATACTTCTATTGTACGAAGAATATGTTAGGCCTGATGACATAATCTGATCCTCTGTAGTCATATTTCCAGTTTGTATGTGTAATACATTTTGTTTGTCTCCTTGGCAGATGAGTAGTCCATTTTATCTGATATTGTGTGCATCTTTACAATTTATTTCTCCATTATTCCAAGCGTAGTTCCCTGGGAGATGCAATGCTGAGTCTTGGAATATACAAGTCAACCTCCTTTGTTATTCATTTCTTTTTATATATTTTTCTCTTGAAGAAACTCTCTGCTTTTGGTTTTGTAGAAATTTCTCTTTCAATGTACAGTCCTACTGTGATTAGGAACTGATACCTATGTTAAAGGTGGCACGCTAATTGTTTACTGTTGTCATATTATTGATAGTTACGTTACTGTTTAGTAAAATGATTACTACTGTGATATATTTTCATGCTCCACTATTTATGTGTTACTCATCTTTGATAGTCTGGAAATGTTGTAATGGAAGACCTATCTATCCTAGAGAATTATACTTTGCTCTAAAATTATGGGGGAACTTATATGCATATTTCAGAGGTTCCTGCTCACCGTGAATGTCCTGCCTCTCCATCAGTCCCCTGCCTACTCATTAGTAACTAATAGTATATATGTCTTCATGTTGCCATTGGAACTACCTGCTATATCAATGCACTCTTACTACCTATGGTTAACGATCTATGTGATGATCGAACTGTTGTAATTCGGACCTACTTATCCTGTAGTCTTATTCGTGTAAACTAAATCCAGTGGTAGCTGCAAGTAATGTTCTATATTACTACTGTTTATCATACCATTTTACACGCTACATACCACTGTCATTGACGGGTGGCGCGCGGCAAGCCGCGCCTGGGGATCTAGTTTGATCTTGCATGTCACGTTGCCAAACGGTGTGTAAACTGTACTAACGCGTGTGTCTTTGTCTTGTTGCGGTGAAGAATACTGGGAAGAATCATGTTATCTTATTGTACGTAGTATGAAGATAGGTTAAACATAGATCCATATATAAAGGCTGAATCAGATCCATATATAAAGGCTGAAAGGATTCAGCCCCCGTTTCGCGGTCCACGTCATCGACAATTCAGGGCCGTCCGATCAGAGAGAATCGACGGCCAGGATGTGCCCACGTCGGCCCCCCGCGCGCGCTACTGTTCATTCCCGAATTTCTTCCAATGGTTGCGTGCCACGTCGCCAGGTAACCGCCCGGTCGACCCGGTTCCACCCGGTGGCCATGGCTTTTTACAAAAAACAACCCGAACAATTCCGAAATTGTTTCCACGGTCCAGGATTTTTGCGAAAAACCGCCCGCCAAGGACCTTTCCGCGAATTGACAGAAAACCAGGGATCTATTCGTAAACTTGTGCGCAGACCCCCCCCCCCCCCCCCAGCTTCTCTCTCCCGCGCGACCCGCGCCGTCGCCGGCGGCGCCGTCGCGCCTCGCCGCCGTCTCACGCGACCCCGGCCAGATCCGCGGCCACCAGGGGATCCGCCGCGCCGCCCTCCACCTCCTGGCCGTACGCGGCGTGCCGGGACGCCGCCGCCGCGTCGGTTTCCGCCGTGTTCCCCGCGTCTCCGGCGGCTCTCCGGCGACCATCCAGGGGCGGCGCTGCCACCATGGGGTTCCCCGCGACGGGGCGCTCCCGGGGCGCCCAGGCGCGCGTGCTGGAACACGCCGGAGCGCCGCCGGCATGGTCGGCGCCGCCGCGGGCGAGGCGGCCAGATCTGGCCACGGTGACGTCAGCAGGACGTCACCGTGGGCCCACCCTGTCAGTATTCGATTTTTTTTTTGGAAAATTGCCCCAATTTGATTAAATTTGAATAATTCATAACTTATTGATTTAAAGTCAGAAAAATAAGCAAAATATATCAAAATTTTCAGGAAAATGAAATCTTTTTTCTAATGCCATAATCAGACATGTTTGAACTATTTATATTTATGCCATCAGTCAAGTACTGATAAACCCTAAATTTAAAACATGGATATGTCTTAAAACCCATTTAATTTAGCTATAGGGTTGAACAAAATTAGTTTAAAATATGACAGGTATATCAGCATGACCGCAAAAATAGACATTGCCTATTCACGGCATAAAATCAAATTTCAAATTATTCTAATATGTTAAAAGCATTCCAAATTTGGGCATGTAATAAACGTAAAAAAATCGAATGCCCTCCAAATGTGAGCACTTACTAAATTGTAAACATGATTCAGATATGAAAAAATCCCCAGCTCTACTAATTTTCAAGATTCGAACGATTCACATATATAAATTTTTTGTCGACTTTCATTAAATTTAAATCTGAGAAACATTTGGACGATAGATCATGGCCACAAAATTAAAGGATTTAATAAGCGTGAAAACAATTCAAATGTGGCTAGCTTCCAGTTTGATCATCTCAAAAATTTGACCAACCTCTCGACCTAGATACTTTTTAAATTTCAACAATTTTACGATTTAATAATTAAAAACAGCTCATAACCATGCTTATTTAAAAGAGAACTTAAGACCCTGTTTATTTAGAGCAACAAAATCACCCAATTCATAAATTTATTAGGTGTTTTCAAATGCTATTACTAAATACATTTCGGCTCTGTTTATACTTGAACATTTTAGTTCGACAAATTTTCAGAAGCAAACTAAATCCAACAACTTATATGTGCAATCTTCTTTTTTGTAACTTCGACCGAATTAATCCTAAACAACTTTTGAATGCGGACATTTACAGATTCGAATTTTTTACGACTCTGTATTTCTCCTTCCTACGAACTATCTGCAATTATATCAATAAATCCCATCAATATATTTGTTACCACCGACCTCTCCGCATATAAAACATGGCTGATAGAACATTTTAATTTGGTAGGTAACCTTACCATTCCCGCCATATTTTTGCAGCTGTATTTCCCTACGGTAGATATGTGCCTTCCAAATCTAAACATTAAAAAAAACATAAAAAAAATTCAAAACATAAACTTTTTTTAAAATTTCGACAGTTTACAAATCTCACTAACTTCTTAGTAATACAATTCCAAAATGAAATTTTCTACGCCGCGGTACTTTTCCTTCTAGCCACATGTCCTTGGCGTGCACCAAACCTGAAAAAAATTCAGATTTAAATACACCCCAATACAGACAATTATTAAGTTCACAATCTTTTTTAAACTCAAGCTTTTTTGAGTTCCAAAAATTTTCATATTTCAACTTTTTTTTGAATATAACTATTTCCAAATTTAAAATTTACCTACCAGGCGCAACGTCACCACGGGCTGGGATGGACGCGCCTGGGCTGGGCTGGGCGCTGCAGGCCGCGGGCTGGGCTGGGCGACACTGAGCTGGGCTGGCCGCTGCGCGGCTGGCTCAGCCCTTTTTTTTCCGTTCTTTGTTTTCTGTTTTCCTTTTTTTCTGTTCTTTTTATTCTATTTTTCTTTTTACAAAAACTTTTACATCTTTATAAATGCAGCTCCAGTAATTTCCAAACATACACAACTCCAAAATGTAGGCATTTCACCAACTTTTCGAAATCAAACAATTCAATTTCAAAATCTAAACATTCCACCAACCTTCAAGATTCGAACAATTCGTAAATACAAACCTTTTTTTGTATTTCGACGCATTCAAATCCGAACACAGTTTGAACACGGCCATTTAAAAAAAATGCACCAACGTATTTACCGATAGACAAATTTTAATCTAAAGATTAACAAATTAGAATTTTTAGCACCGTGCTATTCACAAGTATGAAAAATATGTCAACATGAACACAAAGCATGAGCATTTAGTCAGCGTTAAAATAATTCAAATATGAATAGCTACTTATGAACATATAAACTTTTTAAATTTCAACAATGCACATTTTCTTTGAACTTCAACAAATTTACAATGTGCACAATTTTTAAATACGGATATTTCCAAATTTGAATATTTTACTCCGCGGTATTTTCCTCCTAACCGCATAACCGCGACGTATACCGTTTTGATCCCAATTTCAAATTTCAAACCTCCAAACATTCCAGCAATCTTTCAGATCTGATTATTCTATGAACGACAAAAGACTTCATACCCTAATACAATTCCACTTTAACCAATTTAAAAAAATTAACATTTTTTTAGCGTGAACTCTTCTTGAATTACAACCGTTTTCAAATTTGAGCAATCTTTAAAGTCCGACTATCTTTAATACGTTTTTTTTTCTTCCAAATTTCAGTGATTTCCAAGCTTACACAATCTTAAAACATCACCATTTTCAAATTAAATTTTAAAAACAGGGGCGCGTCGTTCCAACGATTTCCAAGCTTACACAATTTTAAAGTATCGTCAGTTTTAAATTAAAGTTTTAAAACACGGGCGCGGCATCTGCCGCGCTCCAGATGACTAGTATATATGCATGTATGGTCTGATTGTGATGTGGCCTTAATTTGGCCGGCCGGCTTCTGCCGGACTGAGTTTGTTTCCGTGCCGCCGGCCGGCGGGCCCTTTTTTTTCTATATCTTCCAGCTGACCAGTTGAAAACGTGTTAAGATTATTTTTGTGAGCATTCGTGTTGCTGGAAATAGACCTTTTTGGAAGCATTATTTAGAGTAAGTTGACACCACCGGTATGCTATTAACTTGTCACACGCAGGCAATTTAGTCTACTTACATCTAGCTTGAATAACAATGCTCTTAATGTCCCTTAGAATTAGCTTTGTCCGAAACAGCACACTGCAAGGTAGGGTATTCTACCATTAGCAAGCAATCGCTTGTTTGTGAGTGTCATTTGCATGATAAAAAATTGTATTGAAACAAGCATAAGAAATCTCACTAGAAACATCTAGTCATAACATACTCACAAATTTCCACCCTCTCTGGGTATGTCGCCAGCTCAATCCTGTTAAGTTCTGGTCTCCTCGAGTTGATGCAAAATGTGAAGTAATCCAATAGGCTACCAAATGTACTTGATAATAAACCAATAGAGTGCCACTAACGTTTTTTCTATGGGAAAAATTGTGGTATTTTATAGGACCGTTTAAAAACATCTTTTTTAGTAAAAGTGTATCCCTGGGCCGCACAACTGGGCCAGCAGCCCGTTGCTCGGCGCAGTTTTTATCCCAAGCAGCAGGTCGCTCCCGCACCAGCTACCCCGCAGGAGCAGCGCACGCCCATGGCCGCCGCCGCCGCCGCCGGAGCAGGGGGCCAGGCCCTTGGCCGGAGCAGCTTCTCGCGCGCCGCCTCGTCCAAGACCGCCTCCTCCTCGTCATCGCCCACCGTATCGGGCGTCAAGCTCGGCCCTAACGGCGCCGCGTTCGTCTCCTCCGGCATCCCCGACCTCGACAGTAAGCGTCTTCACGCTCTCAATCAAGCCTTCTCTCCATCCATCAATCCCGCGGAATCTTGTTAGACCTAGCGGAATTTTATCATCGAGCTTAGCTACAAGGAACGGTGGGAACGCACTAGGGACATAATATAGTTCAAATCTTGCGTTTTGTTGGATACCTTAGGACTACAAATTCCCCTAAAATACGTATGCACCATGAAATTTTCTCTTGTGGTCAGAAGGGGTGCAAGAACGAGGAAAATATCGACTGACGCTGTTATCGAACATGTTAATGTGCATTGGGTCAATTGGTTGCTTGGTGCTCACCGGGTCACTGTGATGTATGAGCGTTTTGTCTGCAGGGATTCTTGGCGGCGGCTTCCTCCTCGGTTCGGTTGTCATGGTCATGGAGGACTCTGACGCGCCACATCACCTGCTCCTCCTCCGGGCCTTCATGGCGCAGGGCGTCGTGCACAAGCAGCCCCTGCTCTTCGCGGGGCCTATGAAGGATCCCCGCTCGTTCCTCGGCGCGCTGCCTGCCCCGGTTGCATCCTCAAAGGAGGATGCGCGGCAAAGAGCGATGGCGGGCGGAGCAAGTAACGATGGACGAGCAAGCGTATGTCTCATGGAAGAATGTGTTTTGCAGTGATTGTGCATTCTGATAGTGTTCTTGTTTCTGTACTCATCTGGATGTTAATTCTGCAGGACGAGGGTTTGAGGATAGCTTGGCAGTACAGGAAATATTTTGGAGACGAGAGGAATTCTGGTGCTGAACAAAGAGGTGATACACTGATATCTCTTTCCTTTGTTTTCTTGTTGGTTAATTGTGTGCAATACGCAAAGAGCTGATTGGTTTCTGTCGGTTTTTGTGTATTATGTGGTAGAAATATTACATTGTTAGTATATCATTTGCCTGATGAAGGAAACAACAGCTATCTTAGTGTTACCTACTATAGTTCACTTGTATAAGCATCATTTCTGGAACTGATATATTAAACTATCAGTATTGTACCTCAAGATGTTTATGAGATGAGCTGACTCGTTTAGCATTGCTGCAGACAACAAGCAGGAGTTTAGCAATGATTTTGATTTACGGAAGCCCTTGGAACGGCATTTACTTAATGCACAGCATATTGAATGTTTAAGCACTCAAGATGCAGACACTCTCAGTGGCCTCCAGGCTCGTTGTTCCACTTTCATATCCAGACATCCAAGGTGAGGTTAATTCTTGGTTGTATGATCTGAATTGTTATTCTCGAAAGACATTATCCAAAGGTTGCAGTACTTTTATCACATATTAGTTTACCTCAATACGATGTTTATCGTTTAGTAACCACAATAATGGATTTGTCTTAGATCTGATGGATTTTGCGAACATCTCTTGTGTTCTCTACATGCAGAAAAGATGGTGGAGATCTGAATACTGGACGGATTGCCATACAGTCACTCTGTGCACCACAGTGTGGATATTTTGGGAAGGCAAGTATTTAATCCAGAGGATGTATCCTGACTGGTTGATGCAGGCTTTGAAAATTGAGGCTCATTATATACTGTTCCCCTTCTGAGTCCAAAATTGATGTATTAAATCATATTTATACGGATTGCAGGACTGGGACATGGTCTCCTTTATCAGATCACTGAAGGCCATGGTGCGCGCTTCTAACACCGTCGCCGTTATAACATTTCCATACACTGTCCTATCAGATTCCTTCTGTAAGAGATGGCAGCATCTGGCAGACACGCTGCTGTCGATAAAAGCAATTCCAGGCAAGCCTAACATGCCAAATCTTCTTCTTGATTGCAATTTCAAGTCCTGGCCATATGTAGCCTAACTGTTCATATCCTTTGACCCTTAGATGAGGACAAGGACTTGGCGAAACTCCTCACTGGATATCAGGATATGGTTGGTTTTCTGCATGTTCATAAGGTGGCACAGACCAACAGCCAGGTACCCAAGTCGTCATAGGCTCATAGTCATAGCTGCTGTTAACAAACTTTGCGCTACCTTGTTTTGACACATTTTTACACCGACAACCAGGTTCCTGTGATACTAGATGCATCCACATTTTCTCTGAAGCTGCGGAAAAGGAGGTCGCTGGTGCTCGAACGGTTGAATCAGGCCCCAGTGGATGGGTCGAGCGGTCCTTCGTCGGGCGCATCAAGCGGTTGCTCCTCGTCGGCACAAGGCTCGCAACTTGATTTCTAGTATGAGACATTGGAGTAGGTCTTTGAGAATAGAGGGAAGCATCCACTGGAGGATCCGCTCCTGTTCTTCTTCAGCTTACATTATAGTGGAAGTAGCTTATAAAGGCTCTTGGTTGTTGTGTAACTGTTGATCAAAAGTTTGAATGCAACTTTTGAGGTTTAGTTATTTACAGCGGTGGCAGCTTAGCCTATCTCATGTATAATTTAGTTTTGTTGTATACCACTGTCAGTACTCCTGTATTCTGAAAGTTTTCGCCTTTTTTTACATGGAATTATGAAAGGTTCAGAATGTATATGATTGCTGTTGGCAACAGAATTAAGAGTGCTCTCTATAGATGATGACAACGGATTTAACAGCGTTGCATGATTGCATCCCTGACGATGACAGATAATTTCTAAAATCGTTTGTTCTTAAGCAAGATTGAAAGCATGTTTAACAGTGCTGCATTGCTGATGACGACAGATTGGATGTTTGCGGACATATGAGGCAGCTGTAAACTAGTACTCCTAGGCATGCTGAGTTGCAGAGACAAGTGATAATAAAAAGCCTCATGTAGCATGCTTCTAGAAACATCTGGGGATGAGCCTAGAATAGATGTACATGGTCAAGCTCAGGCATGCCGAGCTGCGGAGAAAGATACATATTCACAGAAGTTGTGCAAAGGTAAAATGTTCCACCCCTAAATATACACAGATGCTTCAACATCCCCATCCACACAGATTTTGCCATTTTAACCAGAAGGCGCGAGACCATCTCCGAAAAGCATGGTCACTACAGGCGGACGGCGCCATGCTGCGCCCACAGTGTTCTGCACTTCTTGCTGCTGAACCTTCTGATGATCGCCACCCTGATCAGGGACACTGGCGACCTTCCGACTCCTTGGCCTAGTGACGCCCTTCCCGACGAAGATACCTAGCTTCATAGCAGTGAAGAAACCTATGGCGATGAACAGAGGCCTCACCGCCCAATGGAAGTCCTCGAGGTGCTCATACTTCTTCACAACCCCCTCGCACTTGTCAAAGCTCACCGCCTCCACCTCAGAAGGATCTGCCAAGCAGCTGCATACCTCACCAAGGCTGAACTTACCGGGGAACTTCACGATGAGACACCCGTTCGAGAGTATCTGCGAGATCCGGCCTGTAGCAAACCCTCCGCCTCTCTTCCGCTGCCACTCGAACCTGGGGCTTGAAACGTTGGTTCTCAGCCTCACAAACTGCCCAACACAGTAGGCTTCAGCCATCTGGAGGTCTGAATATTTCCCCTTCCAGAGGATGTCCATTCCAATCAAGCCAACATACACGGTGCCATCACGATCAATGCTATGAAGAACTCCCACCTGAGACCGCTTCTTGTCCTCCTCCTGAAGCCGTACCCAGTCTCCAGCTGCAAAACCATAGGTTACCCTCTCCACTGACGAGGAGCGGACCTTCAAAGGATCATGTAGTCCATGGACTCGCACAAGAATGTAACCATCACGATCTCCATCCTCCTCCAAGCCAACTATGGTACCATCAGGAATTTGCATTGTTTCAGGAGTACAGGATGTTTTAAGCTTTCTTGAGCGGACCTTGTCACCGATTTGCAGTTTATCCTTGAAGTATGACCAATTAATGCCAGTTGGCTGAGTTGGCCTTTCTGCCCTTAGATTTTCAGAACTGTCCCAGTCAATGCTGTCGTAATCCACATCTTTAGCGCTGAAGAAACAAAAAATAAAATAAATTAGGAAAACATGCAGTGCAGAAAGAACATAATTTTTTTAGGGAAACATGCAATGCTAAGTACTGCCGTAACACGGTTCAAATAACACAGCAGATAAACAAACAGATATTGCCCATATACGGCACAACTAAGAAACCATATACCTTTCATGTACATGTGCAACACAAAATTATATAAATATACGCAAAGGAAATCCCTACTAATCCTATTAAAATATGAGCATCGGAGAGAAAGCAATTCCATGCTTTCACATGACAGACTTCAATACAATTATACAACGTAGAGACTGCATATCGTAATATAAGCACAATTCAGAAGGAACCGTGGTCAAATCACCATGTAATGACAAGTTAACTAATCAAGTTACTGACAATGCAGAAGCAGAAAGGAAGTTAAGCATGCTACCTTTCAAATGCATGTAAGATATCTGTCATCAAAGGGCGATCTCGGAAGTCATACTCAAAGCAGCCAGAAAGTACATTCTCGATCTCTGGAGGCAAATTGTATGGGAATATTGGTTTTTCTTTCTTCAGGACAACTAACTGATAAATTTCATCCGGTGATTTGCCACGCCATGGCTGAATTCCACTGAACATCTCAAGAATGCTGCAAGCAAAACCCCATGAATCTGTCTCGTAACTAATTGGACCTCTGATGTTTGGTTGCCACTGTTCTGGGGCCATATAATTGGGAGTGCCAAGTCTTTGAATAAGGTCTGGATTAGGAAGTGACAGTCCAAACAGCAAGGATGGAATCCCAAAATCCCCCAGCACAGCGTGGTCATGCTCATCCAGGAGAAAATTACAAGGCTTAAGATTTAGAACAAATATTCCCCTGGAGTGCAGGTCAAGCACACCACGTGCCAAATTAGTGCCATATCTGCAAAATACAAGAAACATAAAAAAGGTGCTCAAGAAAATATTCTCAAAATATAAGATCATAAAGCATTCTAAGAAATCAACAAGGCATTGTGAGCCCTGTACTAAGGTCGAGGTGAGAAAGGATATCTGGTAGTCAATCAACAAACGTTCAGAACATCCACCATACCTTAAAACATCTGACAAAGGGAGCCTTCCACCTTTAAGCCGAGCCATCTTGTCCCCAATGGATCCTTCATAAAACTTCATCGCTATGCAAATCTGAAAATCCATAAAAACAAAATTGAGCTACGAGGCCATCTTTAGTGCACAGCATAGGTGTATGCAAACCACCAAGAAGACAAGCACAAACCCTTCCGTTCTGTGTTGAGACGCCGTGTAGGAAGCAGACATTGCCCAGACCCTGGCATTTGCCGAAGATCTCGTCGAACCTCGCCGAGAACACCTGCAGCTGGTCATCCCTGACCGGGTGTAACATCTTCACGGCGACCTCGTGGTACCGGTCGTAATCCTCCGTCCTCTGGTGGTGCGTCGCTATCCAGACGTCCCCGAAGGGGCCCCTCCCTATCCGGTGCTTCAGGCTCAGCACGCTCGGGTCGATCCACGGGCTTATCTGGCTCGGGCCGGAGAAGACCGTGCGGTAGTGGTCGGGGTCCTTCTCCAACAGCATGTACTCAAACGACTCAGCGTCGGCGGGCTGGGACTGGCAGCTTGCCATTCCTGCAAAACAGAGATTCATCATTGATTTCTCAACAACAGGGTAGTACATAATTAAAGCTCTGAGTGTTCAGTGTTCTCGCTAGTCAATAAAAATCTCATGTTTGTTAGGCACAGCTCAACCGAAAACAACCAGAAACAAATGCTGCAGGGGAATGCAAAAAAGTTCAGCACACACCAGGTGCAAGCAACAATCTCTCAAAAAACCTAGAATTAAGGCTTCGAGTGTTAAGATTCGTCACTAATCAAAGAGGATTTCTTGTTTCTTGGGCACATCTCAACACGAAACAATAAAAATAAAATTCTACTCTAACATTACATCTATACCATGCATACAAGAAATTCAGCACACAACAATCACTCTAACCAATCTCTACAGCAGCACGCAAGTCAATGGGCAGAATCAAGAATCCAGCCCAGAAAAGAGCAAGAAACAGCTCGACGAATCCGGTACTATAAAGCCGGTACCACTAACTAAGCTGTCAACAAAAAGAAAAAAAGCAAAGAAACCTAGAGATCCCGAGTGATGTCTGCGAATCCGGAAAAGAGATCCTGGGACTCGCACCTGTTGTCTTCTCCTCCATCTCCTTTTCAGCTTTCCCCCTTCTCTAAATCCTAAGTGATGTCGACGAATTTGGTTCTGCTTGACAAGAAGTACCGCTACCAAGAAACCTAGAAATCTACTGCGGCTACAGCTCCTGGAGCGGTTCGCCGCAGACGGGGCCTGGAAAGCAACTGCATTCGTGGACGTGGAGGTGGAGTGGGGAGAGGGGGCGGGCTTGGGGAGGAAGAAGGGAGCAGAGCAGGGCGGCGGTTGAGCGGTGGAGAGCGGTTTATATGGAAAAAGATTTTCTGCGCTCCCTTCTTGTTTTGTTGCCTTTGCTTCCTTTTATGTGGTTTGACCACAAAAAAAACTCCCAAAATGAACCTCAAATTTGATTTTAATTGTATTGTGTATCTTTTTTGCAAAGGGGCCGAAGCATTACAAGAAAACTCCTAGACCAAAATGAAAATACAGTCCTTGTCATCTGTCCTCTCGACCCCACACATGCCGATTATTACCGTGGCACTGATCTATGCCGGTAAGGGCATCTCCAGCCGTTCGGCCCCCCAGGCTGAAAAACGGCGCCTTTTTGGACGGCCTGGGGGGACGCCGGCGCAAATTGGCGTCCTGGGTTCGGCGTTTTCCCAGTCGCCGAACCCAGCCAGCCAATTTTCGGTCAAATTTTCAACATACAAATCAACCGACACATTAACTTTCGGCCAAGTTTCGGCCAAACTTTCGGCATACAAATCAACACACAAATAGTTCAACATTCAAATCCACACACAAATAGTTCAACATACAAATCCATAGACAAATAGTTCAACAATGCAAGCAAATAGAACAAACTAGGCATCGGCATGGCCATTGCCTTTGCGCCTCCACAGGTGCTCCACCAGATCATTCTGCAGCTGTGTATGCACCATGGAGTCTCGAATCTCCTGGCGCATAGTCATGAAGTTTGCCCATGTTGCCGGCACCTGGTGATCAACATCTGCAAGAGGACCCTGCCTGTAGTACTCAGTGTCAGCCACCGGATCATCCCGCTCGCTCTCAATGATCATTGGGGCAGGATCCGGGCAGTGTCATCCGCATTGGGTGATCGCAAGTATTTTGGCCCAAACACTGCCACCACTGCCCTGCAGTACCTGTTCAAGCATTCAATGGTGCAAGACTCGGACATGCGCAGATAGTCATCCTGAGCGTCAGCGGGAGCACCGTATGCAAGCAATCTCATCGCCACCGTGCACTTCTGAATTGAGGTAAAGCCTACCGTGCCGGTGCAATCCGTCTTCAGCTTGAAGTAGGTGTCGAACTCTCGGATGGCATGCATGATGTCGAGGAAGAGTTGCCGTTTCATCCTGAAGCGGCGCCGGAACACAGACTCGTCCTGCGTGGGGTGCTCGGCGAAGTAGTCGGAGTAGAGGATGCAGTAGCCTTCGTAGCGCTGCCTCGGCTTGCTCTTGCGGCGACCGGGCTTTGAGCCACTACACCGCGGCTTCGCCTTGTCGAGCAGGCCGGAAAGGCAGGCGAGGACGAGCAGGTGCTCTTCATCGTCGATGTCGGCCTGGGCTTCCTCGTCGAGCAGTTCGGCGAGCAGATCCTCGTCGTCGGAGTCCATGGCTGGGCGGGCAAATCGCCGAACACCTAGTAGGCAAGGTGGGGGCGAGCCTTCCCGAGAGTCTTCTTTGCGGTGAGATGAAGGCGGAGGGAGGAGGGGCGGCCGGCGGCGGAGGATTGGGCGAGAAGGCGGCGACTTCCTAGCTAGTCGTATGCGGCGGAGGGGAGGGGTGGTGCCGGCGGCGACATCGCGGCGACGCGAGGGATGGGGAAAGAAAGCGGCGCGGGGGTGGGATATGTGCTATCACGCCGACAGCGCTGGCCCACGCACGCTTTTACCCCCCAGGCCGAACCGGTGGGCTGGGTTTGGCCTGGGAGCGCCGGCGCTAATTTCCGCCGATCCGGCGCTATTTGGGCTCCTGGGGGGGCCGACTGGGCGAAAAAACGGCGCTCCCAGGCCAAAACGGCGCTAAAATTGGCCCTGGGGGGGACGGCTGGAGATGCCCTAAGTCTTGGCGATGTCGATTCAAAGGAACCATGGTCCCGGGAAAAGGACGGCGCCATGTTGATCACACCCAGTCCGCTCGAGTTGAAAGTACCCATGAAAATTAGGATTTTCCTATGGCAAGTTATTCAGGATAGATTGCCTACAAGGGAGCAAATTTTGACTCGTAAAGGACCTACCAAAGGGAACTGCCCACTTTGTGTGTGTGTGGAGTCGCTTGAGCATCTTCTTTTTGAATGCCCGATCGCTAAATTTGTGTGGCTGGTTATCAAAGAAGCTGTGGACTGGCCTGATGCCCCACAATCTTTGATTTTATCTGGTGGGAGTGGCGGCAACAATGTGGTCTCTGTGGACCATTCGGAATAAACTCATTTTTGAGGGAAAAGTTTTGAAGAAGCCAACTGACGTTGTTCTTGAATCATCTTCTCAGTCATGGCGTCCGTTGTGGGAGGAGCGCATGCAGTTGGTGATGGATTGGACATGTGAAGAGGTGAAGCGCAAGATCAGAAGGTTTATGAGGGGGAGCAATAGAAGATGAGGGAAAACTTTATCTGCAGTTGTAGTTTGTTTAATCTCTTTCTGTGTCGTGTGTTGGTGTGGCTGGAGTGTTTCTTTCTATGCGTTGTAATCGTTTGCTGGTGTGTCTTTCGTTTTAGTTTGTATTGCTGGTTAAGGGAGGGAGAGGAGTGGATGTTTTTGTGCTGGAGTGGAAATGTAAAATCTGGAGGTCCCCAGACATAACGGTTGTAAAACTCTATGCTTTCTTTAATAAAGTAGGGCCTCTGGCCTGATGTTCTAAAAAAAAGGTCCGCTCGAGTTGACAAAATAAGCAGAGCGGCGTCGATGTGCCGTAGCATACCGGTCCTACGAAGGAACAACCAGCTCCCCTACTTCAAACTGGGAAAGACAAACTTATCCACCTGCTATTGTCGCTAGATCCATCATCGGCCACACTGGCGAAGCCAGCGAAGACCATGGGAAATACGAAGCGACTGACAAGCGGAGGCATACCTAATAGTGCAAAACACATACTCACTCCGTTCCATAATAGTTGACATTGAAATGGATGTATATACGGAAACCACAAATGGAACCCGGGCTACAGGGAGCCCTTTTTTTCAAAATTTTGAAAACCATATTTTAAAGTTGTAAAAAATTCTGAAAAAATTCTTGCATGTAAACAATGTTGTATTCAATCAACGTGCAAAATATCAAATCAAAATAGTAAATATTTTGAGCAACACAAAAATGATAAAATCTGACGGATTTGGCAGAGTTCAAATTTTGCACTGTTCACTACTTACAAATTTCAGATTTATCATTTTGCACAGCCCAAATACAAGGTATTATTTTCTGAGATTTATACGTCGGTTAGAATACAACATTGTCGACATGCAGGATTTCTTCAGAATTTTTTACAACTTTGAATTGTGGTTTTCAAAAATTTCAAAATAAAGGGCTCCCTGTAGCCGGGTTCCATTAGTCCACTCTCTGTACTCGTATATAGCACTAAAGGAGCTACAACCCCCACTGGTTGATCAGGGATCCCCTCCCCCCCCATACACACGCTCCCATTGGCGGAACTAACATAATAGGATAATCCAACAATATACCGACGAAGGAGTGGGTTCAACATTGCCAAAATCCTCTTTGTCGGTCATGTGGCACCTAACGGCAAACATGTGCTAGCCGCACAAGGAGACCGGGCGTGTGCCATGTTTTTCTGTTATTTTTTATAGCATTAAAATACTTTTAAATGAGTATGTAAATTATGAGTCCCTTTCATGCAAAATCTTTGAAACTATGGCGCATTTTGATATGATTGAATGATAACCTTATTTATGTGTGTTTTTAGCGTGTCTTCTTTGTGAACGCAAGCTCTCGCTATTCCGTACAACCGATAGAGAGCACTATGTCGATTGTTTTGCTTCAAGGTACATGTGTCGACTCAAGTCTCTATTTTACGCATCTGGGGTAGAATGACCGAGATAATTCTTAGACTTCACACTGAAAAAAGGAGAAGTCGGTAGACATGGTGTTTTGACTCATGTGTCTAGATGCACTGTTATAAAAATATTTTTTAAATTACATTTAAAAATGTCAAAATTTTCAAACAAAAATTTTGGAGCTACATTTAGACATTTATATATACGTACAAAAAAGTTTCACGAAAAAAGACTTTTTTGTGGGTTGTGCAAAAAAGACAAAAAAAATGTCTCATAGAAAGTTATTTTGGAGTACCGGGATTTGTCTTTTTTGCACAACAAACAAAAAAAGTCATTTTTTCGCGAAACTTTGTGTACGAACATAAAATGTCTGGATGTACTCTCAAAATTTTTATTTGGAATTTTTAACATTTTCAAATACGGTTTGAGTTTCTTGAGAATAAGAGGCACATCGTTATGCCGGCGCACGAAAGAAACATCCTCGAAAAAAGATTTTGGGTGTTGGGGGTTGTTCATATTTGTACCTCTTCAAAAGTAGTCCAGCTCTTCAGCACGAGATACTGAGTCTGGCTTGTCCACCATTTCAGCATCAATACGTCATCATTTAAAGTGAACTAGCCTGATCAATAGTCTATTATAAATGGTTTGCCAACTCTTCATGGTTTCGAAGCCTACTGTAACTGTTCACTCTCGAAAGACGTCTTGTAGACTCCCCAAACATGATTCTAACTGGTATGGTAGGCTTGCTTGCTTACTTCCTAGTCAAATATGACATATCTTTCTTCTCGAGTATAAATGATATATATATAATAAATAATATAATAGAAACTTCCTGTAAATTGCCCAAACCAGTTTTGTATCAAAATAGCACATCATGACTCAGACGCAACCGCTAGCACGATCTACACTGAATGCTGACACTGAAGAACAACACATTTGTATTTTAGTAACAAAAAAGTCGTTGCACAAATCAACGGAAACCAAAGGAAAAATAAAAATCTGAAAATTACCGGGATCTTACGTGACAAATCTTGATCCAAAGTTATGAGACGAAAGAAAATCTTACGCTACTATTGCTGCCGCTACGTACAACTTCAGACAAGACAATCAGAGAAAACCTGTTACACACGCGAGTGCAACTGTGCAAGAACTGCACATATAAATCCGAGGAAAAGATGAAATTCGCGAGTCTTGCGTGCCTAGGTACGTACCCAAAGTGGTCAAGAAGCTTAATTAGCTTGAGAGCATGCCATGCCTTGACTCACTTTTGAATTATGAGCACTTTTAAGCTTTTTTTTCTTCTTTTAAACTGAGTATTTTTAAGTTGATGCAATGGCACTGGACCATTTTTATGCTTGTAGCTAGACTGTGCAGAATTGCAAGGCATTTGTGGGATGGCAACAGCCATCATTTCAACAACCATGTACCAATGCTGTCCAGATGCATGTGGCGGATGCCGGCGCCCATGGCAATCACCAGTTTGTGCAGATCCACACTTTGTCCAGAGGCAATTGCCACCTTGGTTTCATAGTTCAGATGATAGTAAAACAGTAGTAGTACCACAAGCAAAGGACCTTGATAGTTACAAGTACCGTTCAGGTAGATTGATACAAGGAAAATAGAAAGGCAGGGATGAGAAAGCAGAATCCGTTGTTCAAAATAAAGAGAAAGCAGAATCCTGTGTGTACAGTTCACACGTTTTACTTTGAGACTACAAGGGTAAGTAGTCTACACAATCCAGTGCATTGGTTCTTTACTTCCCATTTCCTCCCTGCAAACCCTGAAAGCCAAAATCAAGAGGAATTGATCGATTGATTTTACCGAAATAAACACGATTGACACTAACTAATTAAGCAGAAATACGTAAACAATCTTGATAGCGCTGAAAGAGCCTTTGATCTGGAGTCCGTGACAAGATAGGAATCTGATCATGAACCATCATGCCATCCCGTCACTGTCTCGTACTGAACAAGCTGACGAAGCAAGTTGTCTGAAAAAATTAGCCAACACCTTCTCTTAATTCTGCCTGTTTCAGTTTTTTCCAAGATCATTTGTTTGTTTGCACGTACGTGAGCGGCCACAGGCGACTGCAGATGCCACACTCTTCGGCAACACCTAGAGCTAGCTCTTACCACGACACCGCAAGGCTCTGCTCGCACGCCTCATGCCAGCTTCTGACTAAACTAATCTGCAGCTAAAGGTTTCAGATGAATACGCATTGAATATTTTGGCGAAAGCTAGTGGGCGTTCTGATGAGAGCTGAAAAAAGGTCTCAGATCCGGGTCTCCAGATAAAGCTAGCTTGAACACAGTCTCAATTCAAAAAACAAAAAAAAACAGTCTCCAACTGGAATCTGCACCGTTTGATTATCTGTCTTCTGATGGGGGCACCAGTGGCCCATGCATCAGCTGTACACCTCCTGAAGATAGGCTGACCGGGTTGAGAAAAATAGGTTGTGCATAGCTACCAAACTGATAGATAACTCGGTGATGGTTAGGGTCTAATTTGTCCGTATAAGACAGCCAGTACCTATCTGAGGTAAGAAACTCCCCTCGAAAGCTAAGAGGTTCTGAACTCTGCACGTTTGCCGTCAATGCCAAAATCATTAGTGACGTGTTTAGTTGGCCGTGATGCCTCTAAACAGGCCGAGTGGATAAAAAAAATAACATGTTTGGTTGCTCGCACGAGGAGCAAGTTAGAGCTCGCACAAAACTTAAAACCACAAAAAAGTTGACCGAGGTGAACGGCCTTTTCTGAAGAGCCAGGTCAAGAGGAGCGCTAGGGGAAGAAGGCGTCGCAAGGATGCATCGATGGAGATGTCGGAGAACGATAATGGTGACACCGTACGGTGCAAAAGTTAGGTCACCGCCGCATGAGTTGACCAGATGGAATCAATATTTCGGGTAACAAGTTTTACTTAGAAGATCTAGGATATGAATGTTGCCCTGGTGATCTTCCACACTTAAGGAGCACCAGGTACCACCTTAATGTGTGGCATTTTGATTGTAATATGTGATTTGGGGAGGGCAAAACAGTAAAAAGTGGATATGGAACGATCTGTATCATTGATCAAATATTGAACGGCTTAAATTTAATATATCAACACAGGTCAACACAAGTTTACTCTTTTAATAGTAGTATAGATATGCGACCTGATCTTTGACTATTTTGCATAAATTCATTTAATGGTGATTCTTGTAATCAAAAACAATAAAAACTCAGTAAGTACTGATATCCAACATTAATTAGTTAGTTACCAAATATAAGGAAATTTAGTAATAAATGCTCATTAAAATTTTGTAAGAAGTACGATAAATATTTGGATTTCCGAAAATAATATCAAACATACAAAAATCTATTTCATGCCATGTATTGTAATCTAATTCACTAGCAAACATGTCCGTGCGTTGCAAGGGAGTTAAAAAAAAGTTCCATCTAAAAACGTGGCACAACCTAAATTTTACCTCAAATCAATGTACCCACATAGATATAATATTTTTTTCTCTACAGATAAGTATCAAATTGACACAATAATAAAAATATATCGATGGGTAAAATATGTTGATACATTCTTATCTCTTTGATAACTTGATATAGGTAGATGTACACACTTCCTCCTCTGTTTCAATATATGCAGGTTAACCATGACAATTGACTCTTTGCATGGTGTGTTGCGCTATACTCACGGTTTGCCATAATTTGCTATTATTGCTTTCTTTTTGTTCTGGCAGCATACATATTCGCATACTTCTGCTTCTCTCGCGCGCATTTTTTTTGACTTCTGTTTGCTCGAATCTGCATATTTCTTCCTCCCATGTGTGGACTTTTGTTGCAACTTGGTCGAATCTTTAATTGCTTTGTTTAGCTGATACGATCACGACGCTTTTTAAGTTTTTCTTGTTTTACTTCATTGGTCATCCGTGCATACCTATCTCTATCTTTTTTCCTTCTTTGCTCCTTGGAATCCATGATTGTGGATTGCTTCCCAAATTGCTTTGACTGCATAGGAGTTTTCTATATTGCATTGATTAGAAAAAAGAAAAATCATAAATAAGTATTTAGGTACTTATTATTACTTTAATCATGCTGATGATTATTACTAATAAGATATCATACATAGAATAAATAAGTTTCTACTACCTCCTTGGTGGATGTTTGCAAGCAAATAAAAAGGCCCCTGCTGCTTTGTCTTCCTGACCAAAACTGGTGTCAGCTCAACGACGAAGCAGGAACAATACGTAGGTGCAGGCTGCAGCAAGCGATGGATTCAAGAATCGCAATCCAACAACAGGCCCGGCGCGGTGAGAAATCGCGGAACCGACAGGGACCAATCAATATCACGTGAATTGCCACACAAATATCTGATCAGCTGGGCTTCTGAAGCGCGCGCGGACTCGAGCGATGGATCAGATAGGATGCGAACATTTGAGCTGAAGTACGAAGCGAGCCGGCCTCGCCCCGCCGCTCAGCCGCGAGGGTGCGGGTGCGCCGAGCCCGTCGATGTTTCCGCTTCGACGGTTGCGTGGCCTGATGCGACGCTCTTGAGAGGCGTATTTAGGGACGGCTTCGTGTTCTACTTCCATCCGGAGTTAGAGTCAACTCCGGATCGAGCGACCGACAATTGTTCAACGCAAGACGTAATATGCGACGGACGAAAACGTACTAAGCGACATACGAAAAACGGACCAAATTTTGGAGGAAGAAACCTTTGATTTGTTTCATGTCGATTACAGTCTCTTTTCTGAATTTTTTTAAATAATATTTTTTTAAACAAATTCGAAAAATAGCGCGCGTTTTTCAGAAATTCGGAATCTAGCGCGGTCGGCACGGGCCAAACCGAAACAAGCTGGTTTCGGCACGGGCCAGGCCGAAACCAGGCTGCTCTGCATGCATGCCTGGCCTTTCGCGTAACGGCGGGACCGACAGGCCTGTTTCGGCTCTGGCCGTGCCGAAAGTAGCATTTTACATTTTTTTTTTTCCAACTGTTGGCCCATATATTCATATTTCCCGCCACCGCTAATATTTCCCGCACCGCGCATATTTTGGTTTTGTCGAATAAATTTGTTTCGCGGTCAATTGTACAAATTCGAACATGTACAAATTAAAACATACAAATTCACGTATAAATAAAAACATAGTTCGGACACATACAAATTCACGTACAAATTAAAACATAGTTCGGACAGGTACAAATTACAACATAGTTCGGACAGGTAAAATTACAACATAGTTCGGACAGGTACAAATTACAACATAGTTCGGACACATACAAATTAAACCATAGGGATACACACATAGAAATTGGAATGTAGTGCTAGCCACGTTGGCCACGTCCTCGTTTACTCGGTTTCCTCGGTTTCCTAGACTTCCTCGACCACGCACAGGATCAGGAACGACTGCAGGATCAGGACCGACTGCAGGATCAGGAACGACTGCAGGATCAGGTCCTAGGCCGTATTTAGGACAATACTTCTCTCTATGCCCAAAAAGATTGCAAAGCAAGCACTGTCTAGTACATCCACCAGCTTCAGACTCGTCCATATCATTCCGGATGCGACGCGAGTTCCGTCTTCCTCTGCGAGTTCTCATAAGAGCAGGATCCGGAATATTTCTCGTTCCATCTCATTCACCTTGTTGAAGTTGCCAACTACTCTAAATCCTGTCATCTCCCCGGTCCAAGTTTCAACCACTGCCTCCTTCATGTAATACGGAGAGACAAAACTGATTGGTTCATCCCCAACTGGCCAGAAACAGCAAGGACATGAGAACATGGGAGGTGAAGCAGTCTCGGTTGTTGCACGTGCACTCGCACGTTGGGGTTGAAGCAGTAGCAGTAATTATGACCTCATGAGTTTTCAGCTCATTACCCGCACCAAATCTTGAGGTTGTAAGCGTACCTCGTACCTCGCTTGTTCATTACCAATACGAATGACAATGTGCCTCCGTGCTTCTTTATCTTCTTGTCCATGTACTGTCTTATCTTGCGGCAATAAGGTGTGTTGGGGTAATACTCAATATGCTCGACGGCTTCACCTCCACTCCCCCAAACGCCTCCACGAACAACTATCCAATCAGTAGATCGATGATGCCCTAACCTCCTCTACTCTATTTCTTCAATATGGGTTTGCGAGGATTTTTGGGGGTAAGAATCGCTGTTTTCCTGGAAACGGAAGAAGAGAGGAGAAGGACTGGTCGAGTGAGAAGAAGAAGATGAGGCGTCGTCGAAGGAGGACAGGCACCTCTTTTGGTCTGCCTTCTTTCGGCACGGCCCGTGCCGAAAGCCTCGGTTTCGGCAAGAGCCACGCCGAAAGAGGTGGGCCACGCCTGCCGCTGCGCAGGCCGACATGCAGCTGGCTTGTTTCGGTTTGGCCCGTGCCGAAACCCAGGTTTCGGCACGGCCCGTGCCGACGCCGCGCTAGATTCCGAATTTCTGAAAAACGCGCGCTATTTTCCGAATTTCTGTTTAAAAAATATTATTTAAAAAAAATCCTTTTTTCTCACGTAGACCTGTACACTGCTGATCCTGCACGTTTTTGCTGATATTCGAGGTGGGTTTCGGCACGGCCCGTGCCGACGCCGCGCTAGATTCCGAATTTCTGAAAAACGCGCGCTATTTTCCGAATTTCTGTTTAAAAAAATATTATTTAAAAAAAAAATTCCTTTTTTCTCACGTAGACCTGTACACTGCTGGATCCTGCACGTTTTTGCTGATATTCGAGGTAGTCTGGCCAAACTGAATTCCGTGGTGGTCTTGACATAGAACGTATGTCATATTGGGCCAAAAAACTCAAAGCCCGGTCAGCCTTGCGTACGTGCGGAAATTGGGGCAGCTTCTTTAGTACCACATTGCCCAGTTCGTTTGCATGACAGCGTACGGACTAAACTTTGAGGACGACATAGAGGACGACGTACGAAACGAACGTACGAAAATTGTGAGGAAGAACGTTCCTGCCTTTATTATTAGGTAAGGTATAGATATAGATATAGATATAGATATAGATATACATCTTATTTGGACAAATGAAAATCATCAATTTGGAACGGAGGAAGTACTTACGAACGTTGCAGTCAGTTCATCCACTACATACGCCCTGACAATCATAGCATTGCAGCACTACGTGCTCGCCGCCGTCTACCTGTTCGGCTGCTTCGCGTAGACGGCCTTCAATCTCTGGCTGACCCTGACTCCGACAGCCCCGGCTGAAGTGGCCGCCGCCGCGGTCATGTTCGTCTACTGCACGGCGGTGAGCCCCCTGCTTCTCAGGTACTGGGACAAGAAACAGAACTATGAGTTGGCAGCAGGATCTGGATGCAGACTAATGGTGCGTACCTTATCTTATGCATGTACCTAATCCTACTCGATCCTCCTCGTCCATATATTGATTACTCCTTTTTTTAGATTTAATATATTGACTACTCCTGTCTGCCCCATATATAAACTGATGACTGAATTACAAACAAAACTCCTGTCATGCATTACTAAACTGATGACTGAATCAACAACCAAATGTCATGAGTTGTTTAGATTAGTCCTATAAATATTTCACAGTAAGTAAGGTATTATTAGGCACACACGTGATAACTGATAAGCTATCTCAAACCACCAAACAAAAGGTACTAGTATGTTCAAATCATCGTGGGTGTGTGTTTTCCTTCATTACAAAATTTCATCTAAAAATAGACCCGGAGCTCCCGCGACCCTGCCGAACGCCCCGGCGCCGCCGGCTCGATCTCCCTGCTCCGACCTCCCGGCCGCCGGCGAGACTAGATCCAGAAGCCCCTCGCTCTCCTCTCTCCTCTCATCCAGCTGCCACGCACAGCCTACGAGAGGGCTCGCGGCTCGTTTCTCTCCAAGCGCGGCCGCCGGTAAGGTAACTCCCCCGACTCCTCCGTCCCCGTGCGGCTCGTCGGGCCGCACCGGGGCGTCCCCGTCGCCGCGTCGCCCCCCCACTCCTCCGGCCTCCTGCCGCCGTCGTCGTTGGCTCCGGTCGCGGCGGCGGGCCCATCTCCAAAGGTGGCGTGGCGGCGAGCTCTTGAGCGGAGGAGCTCCCATTCTCGGCTGGGTAAGCAGGGCGGCGGCCCCTGGCTCCATCTCGGCGGCCCTTGCCGTGGTGGTTGTCGGCGGACGGCTCTTCGCGGTGTCTTGGCCGTTGTGGGCGGCATGACTTCGCGCGGTCTCGGCGGATGCGGCTGAGGCGGGTTGGGGCCCGTCGGCCACGTCGTGGTCCTGCGCGACGGTGGTGCGGCGCAGGATGGCATGGCGCAGGTCGGCGGGGGCCGCGCGGGCGCGGCCAGGAGAGATGGGCCCGTGCGGGCTGCTTCTGGGCCGCGCGGGCCGGCGCCGGGCTGGGCTACAGCGGTGTGGCTGCAGCGGTGGGGGAGCGAGCGGCGAAGCCGCCCCTTGCTACGGCAGGGGCGAGGACGGGAGGAGAAAGCCGGGGCGGCGGCCCTGGAGTTGCGGCTGCGGGTGGACCGTGGTCGGCATGCCGCCTGCCGTGGCATGAGTGACGTGGTGGTTGCGGCACGCGGAGTTGGTGGTCTGGTCGGTCTTCGATGGGCGGTTGGTGGGGTTTGCGACACACAGCCGGGCGAAAGCCTAGCCCGGGTTGTTGGCCGGGGCCGACGACGGCGACGCCCTCGGGCGTCGCGTCCTTCGTGAAGGCATCGTAGAGGTGGTGCTCTCGCTTCTCCACGCCGGGTTCTCCGGGGGAAACCCTAGATCCCTAGCGGGATCGAGCGAGGGCGGCGCTCCTGCGTCGCTTGCCTCTTGGGGCCTCGCCTTGGATGTTCCACCGACCAGCGGGACCTGTGGAGTGCTGGTGGCTAGCGGCGGCGAGTCTTCGTCTTTGGCTTGGGTACGTGGCCCTGGGGCCGGCGTGGATGCCGGAGCGGCGGCTCCGGGTTTCACCTCCGCCGTGCTGCGTTGAGGTGGTTGTAGCGTCGACTGTGGCCGCTTGGGCGTTTTGGTCGTTGGCTTGTTGGGGGCGCAGCCTTGGGCTGGCGGGGATGTCGGAGCGGCGGCTCCGGATGCTTCGCCTCCGCTGTGAGGCGTCGAGGTCTTTGGTGTCGGCTATGGTTGCTTGGGCGTCATGGTCGTCGACCCGTGTGGAGCGCGGCTTTGGAGCCGGCGTGGATGTCGGAGCGGCGGCTCCGGACTCTCACCTCCGCCGCGTTGCGTTGAGGGGTCTTGGTGTCGGCTTTGATTGCTTGGGAAACTTAGTCGTCGACCGTGTGGGGCGCGGCCTCGGGGCCGGCGTGGATCGAGTTGTAACTTTTTTCTTTTTAGGCCTTGTCCTTCATGTTTGCTTCTACTTTATCAATATAAAAGGCAAAGCTTTTGCCTCGTTTCAAAAAAAAATTCATCTCGAATAACTGATAAGCTATCTCAAACCAGCATGAATTTATGATATTATGAGGATTTTACTACTAAACTTATGCACCTACAACTTATCGCTCACCATTCATAATATTTAATAAATGTACTTTCGTTCTCTACATTGCTTGCATAACCTATTTATACAATTTAAATATTTACAAAAATATATTTTTAATATATTTTATAGGATATTTCAAAAAAGTCAAACAAATAACGATGATTTTTCATTAGTGTTCTTAAATTATTTGTGGTCTGGTTTTAGATATTTCTGATTTTCCTTTCTTTCGGAATGGTTTTGTTTATTTATTTCGCTTTCTAATACTCCAATATTCTTGTAACTTATCCGTAATTACTCTTTCTATTTTCCCTTATTTTTGTTGTTTCACATATGCTAGTTATGCTTATAATGTTTTTTGTGGTATAGTTCCCCTAAATTTTAATTCATGATTTTTGTTGGGTTTTTCGCTTATTCTTGTCCCGAAGATTATTTCGAAAATAATGTAATCTTTTTATGTGAGTGGCAAGTTATATCTTTGAAAGTGTATTGTATCTTCTCCAATTCAAACAAGTAGAGAGAGGGCATGTTTTTTTATTGTTTTGTAGGTAAAAATAAAGTTAGCAAACACCGACTAATGCATGTTGTTTCAATCGATTAATTAGGTTTTGTTTATCGTTGGTGACTGGGATGATGTTCATCTCCTTGTGCTAACATGGCTGCTTTCCGGCCTGACTGGCGTAACATAGCCTTCATTATGGGCGTGATCCTGTGTGGCACGCATTGATGTTAGGGTTTGTATATGAGAGGATCGAACTGGGCTGGCTCGTGAGATGCGTCATAGAGCGGCATGATGATGTTAAAATGCATACATGAACTTTGCATTTTTTACTTATATTCCAGTCATATTTGCATCATATAAGGGTTATATCACTGTTTTATAATGAATTTTGGGATGTTTCCTATTTTTATGGAATTAACCCTGCACAGTCAGAAAACCCTGTTTTCTATATTTTAATGTTTCAGGGACCCAAACGACGTCCAAATGACCTAATATTTTACGGGCATCAGTTTTTGGAAGGAACAAAGCGTAGGAGCCAAGGAAGCGCACGAAAGGAAGCCGGAGGCCAAAGTTGAGTGGGCCCACGCGGCCAGGTACCTGGGCCGCGTGGGACCCCTCTTTTGGGCCTCGGAGCTCCGTTGCCGTCGATCTTTCCTCCACGACTCGTTTTGACCTAAAACCGACTATAAAAATAGCCCCCCGACGTTCTCTGGAAGGAGCGCCGGAAACACAGAAACACCGAAACAGAGACCTGGAGTTGCAGATTGGAGGGGGAAAACTCCGGCGGGGCGCTGCCGGCGTGGTCTCCATCTTCTCCAACGACTTCTCCACCGTCTCCATGATGAAGAGGGAGTAGTCCACCTCTGGACTATGGGTTTGTGGAAGTAACTTATGTATCTCTCCTCTCTTGAGCTTCACTAATTAGTACCGTATGAGCTGCTGAACATGATTACGGTCATCTATGTAATACCTTTGTGGTGGATCTTTTTATGAGTTAATATATGTTTGAGATTGCAATGGTTTTGTTTCAGTTATGAAAGTAGATGCATATTATGTACCCCGTTCTTATTTACTTGTCATGATCAAGCATGTTTATGAGAGCGTGTGAGGGGGAACGTGTGCATTAGTTGGAGTAACGGGGGGTGGCTAGTGCAGTGAACGTGAGAGAAAGTTCTGCGATCCACTTGGGTATCTCTACCTTACTTTGTTGCCTCACTAGGGATAAAAAGAAATACCATGCTACCGGAGATGTGGGTGTGACCATTGCCACTACTCCATGACTAGATCTAGCATGTTCTTATTTTAACTTCATGTCATGATACTTATTGCTATACTCTGAGTTATCTTAATTACTGAGGTGTTATGATTTAGTTCGCATCTTGGTGGAGTATAAGAGAGACTAATAACCAAAAGGTCTCTATGTTAGGACGTGATGCCCATATAATTATAACTTGTCATTAAACTGTTGTTTGCAATCTCATATGTCAACTCTAGTGTTCCATTGTCTACCACTTTATTAAAGAGAGAGTGCATTTGTGAAACCATGAACCCCGGTCCATTTTTAATCATAAGAAACACCTTTCCACAACTTTTACCACTTTACCATTTTCTGCCATTTAAAAATCCGAAAATACAAAAACACTTTTACATCTTGCATTCATCATATAAAACCCAAAAATATCATTTATCATTGCTACCACCATCCTTGCATATTTATTTACCACCATTGCATATTTATTTCTTGTTTGCATTGCATATTATCTTGATATCATTCTCACACCTTGTGCTTGACAACCACTAGGTGAGGTTGAGGACCAAAACATTTACTTTGTTTTGTAGGTAACCAAAAGAAGGATAGGAAAGATAAATCTTCACTACTGATTCCCCGAGAGTTCGATATTAAACCCTCGAGTCACCCCTCGTGGGGAAAACACGTCTTCCACTTACTACACACTCTGCACTTGGAGTCTCAACCTAACCCATATTCTTTTGACGCAGGTAACTACGTCATCGGGTATCAAGACTGTTTTCTGGCGCCGTTGCCGGGGAATCATTGCTGAAAGGTTTATCCAAGGGTCCCCTGCACTAGCTCTGTTTTCTGCGCCGGGTTTATCCAAGGATATCACCAAGTCAACTTCATCACCAACTTGTGCTAACACCTAAGCTTGGGGAGGTTGCACCTACGTGAGCATCATCTTATCCATCTTTACCTTCAAAGCAATTTATCTTGTTTTGTCATTGTCTTGCATTTTTAAGTTCGGTTTGCATATTTATTTTCAGTTTTGCATTTTGTGTTGCATTTGTTATTTCGGTTTGCATCATTTAGTGTCATTTTATTTTCAGTTTTGCATAAAAAATTAAAAAACACATAAAAACTTGCTAAAATGGGAGAAAGAACTAAGTTGTGTGATTACACAAACACTCCAAATGATCAATTTATTGCTAGGCCCATTGCCACACCTGAGAAAAGCTGATAGTTATGAAGTAAGTCCTAGTTTGTTGAACTTGATAACTAGGGAACAATTTGGCGGTAGTGCTATGGAGGATGCCTCTATGCATCTTCATGATTTTGTTGAAATATGTGACATGCAGAAATTTAAAAATGTGGAAAGTGATATTCTAAAACTGAAGTTATTTCCTTTCTCACTTAGAGGAAAAGCTAAAGAGTGGCTGCATTCATTACCTATTGATAGCATTAAAACTTGGGATGATTTAAAAGAAGCTTTCATTAAGAAATACTATCCTCCTGTTAAAATTTTGCAAAATAGAAACAACATTCTTTCTTTTAGGCAAAATGAAAATGAACATGTTGCTATGGCTTGGGATAGGATTAAACTTATGCTTAGAACTTGTCCATCACATGGGGTCAACGAATGGACCATACTACACTCTTTTTACAATGGTCTAAATTACATGTCTAGAAATATTCTTGATTCTGCTGCTGGAGGTGCGTTTATGGGAAAAACTATAGTAGAAGCTAAGAACATATTGGAAAGTATTTTGCAAAACTATAGTCAATGGCATACTGATAGAGCACCTAATCCTTCTAAGAAAGTGAACTCCATAGAAGAAACAAATGATTTGTCATCTAAAATGGATACTATTCTTGCTTTCATTAATAAACAAAATATTGAAAATGTGCCTTTGCAAGAACTAGTTGGTAATAATCCTGAAAATATTGATGTCAACTTCATTAGGAACTATGGTAATAATGGGTATGGTAACAACAATTATCTCTATAATAAACCCCATATGTGCCAAACAAATATGCACTAGTAGTAATGTTTCTAGTGATTTGGAAAACACCATTAGATCATTTATATCTACTCAAAAGGAGCTTAATAAGGAATTTATATCTAAGTTTGAAAAACAAGACTCTTTGTTTGAAAGGGTAGATCAGCTCACTAAGGAAGTTTCCTCATTAAAGAACACCATTAAGCTCAAAAACATGAGGAAACAATTAAATATTGCCAAGAGGTTATATAAATCTTGGGAACATATTCATGAGCAAGAGAGATTGCTAAAAACTATATGGTAATGAAAGAGAGAAAGTTGAGGAAGTTAAAATGCTTAGTGAAGTCAAGGAACCATTGCTTGACTTAGAGAATTGTAGCTTGCATGAATTAATATCTATCTTACAAAAATTTGCAAGTGATCCTTCCATCAACTCTAACCAAGCTGGTTTTGGTTCTTATATTGCTAATCATGTCTTGAAAGAAAAGATTGCTAGGTACAACCAAGAGGCTATGATACCACCTAAGCTTGGGGATATATGGATTCCCAAAGTCCTAGTAACCATTGGAAAAGAGACACACCATGCTATACTTGATCTAGGATCTAGTGTCTCTGTTTTATCTAAAGAACTATATGATATACTTGAATTGAAAAATCTTGAAAAATGCTCTATTGAACTTGCACTTGCTGATGATTCCATTAAACATGCTTTAGGAAAGTAAGTGATGTTATGGTAGAGTTACATATGACATTTGTGCCTGTTGATTTTCTAATCATGGATATGGGGAATAAAACCTCTAGTCCAATTATTCTTGGAAGACCTTTTCTTCGTACTACAGGTGCTATCATTGATTCAAAAGAAGGGAATGTGAAGTTTCAGTTTCCACACAAGAAGTGCATGGAACACTTCCCAAGGAAGAGGGACACAAAGTTCAAGCTCCCTCATGAGCTTCGTCCTCTATAAACATCAAGTAAGAAGCCTAGCTATATGGCTATAAAGAAAGCGCTTTACGGGAGGCAACCCGGTTGTTTTTATTTGTGATTTTCTTTGTGTCCTCTTGCTGTAACAAGAGACTTTGTTTTAGTTTAGTTTCTGGAATTTTTAATAAAGTGCCAAGTTTTACTCATTTTGGTTTGAAGAAGTTGCTTATAGCGTTCGGAGATTTTATTCCTGCACGAATCTGTGCACGGTATGATTTTTAATTCTTATTCTGTAACTCCGAATGAGCTCATATTTGAACTGTAGTTGCAACTTTCATCCTCTGTATGCATGAATTTTTCGGAATTTTTCGACAAATTTAAGTAGGGTAGAAAAATACGTTTTGCTGCTGTTTTTCTGGACAGATTCTGTCCCATTTTGTTTGATGCATGCTTTGAACTTTTAACTTGAATCTTTTTGATCCAATTGAGTTTATGAGTAGGCATACAACATTATACACTTTCTGGACATCCATATGAATTTTTGTTCAAGGATTATATGCAGCAAGAAATCTATTTGTTTATCACTACTAATGCACCCCACAGAAAAGAAATGGGAGAAACGGTGTTTTGAAGTTTTTTCACAGGGATTAGAGGAGATGCACCAAGAGCTATCCAAGGATGGTGAAGACCATAAGCTTGGGGATGTGAAGACAACCCCACTGGACCTACACACTCTCGGTTTGCACACGTCTAACTTCTGTTTTTCGATCGAAACACTTTATCGCATAAACTTGGAGCGTCTTTTTGTTTGTTTTGGTTTGATTTTTATTTTGTGAGACCACCACACTATCATTTATATATGAGAGAGCTACTGGAAATTTGGGTTGATTATGTTGGATGCTATTAAGATTGGGAAAAGGGATGTTGGAGTTGATTTTAAAAGATACATATAGTTGCATGATTCATGAGCTTGTTAATGAGTAATAATTTGCAAGTATTTTATCAAGAGCTATCTTTTATTCATGTTTTGATGCTGAATGTTATTTTACTTTGTTTAACATGGATTAGTTAGTTCTATGGACACTCATGCATGCATTTAGATGGTCAACTTTCTCCCTCTTGCTAGCCCAAAAATTCCAACAAGTAAAAACTTGTTTCCAACACCTTCAACCAAAGTTTTTCCAGTGAGTCCACCATATCTACCTATTAGCTTTATGCTATTCCGAGTATGTTTATCATGATATTTGTGTTATCTATACCTCTGAATGAAAATGCTTATGTTGTTGATTGTTATGGGAAAAGTTGGTTATAGAGCTCTCTCGAACTTGATGCACACTTTACTTTCATTGCATATAAAACATGACCCATTGTGATTAAAATTATGATGTTGTGGGCTTGACAAATGTCTTTGGTTGAGAGTTAGCTCATATGTGCTGTCACATGGCAAGCTTTCAACATGCACTTCATTTCATTTAGTTGATATCATGTACTTTTGTTTATGGATGCTTACCATGGGTGAAATAAATGTGGAAATGAAGTAGGTTTAAATGAGTTTGTATAAATGGTTAGAGAGACGCCTGGGCCGCTAATCTAAGCCATGCATCATTCATGGTGGAAATTTACTTACATGCTATGGTGAACCTTCTGTGATACACCTTACAATAAAGCTATCTAATGGTAAATAAAAAGGGTGTTGAGATTGTTCATTGTGTTTGTTTGTCTTGTCATTTTGATATGGGCTTGTTCCATATCCTGGGACAAGAGGTACCCCAGTTGACGCTCTTAATGATACTATTATTACTTACAATGATATTTAACTTGAACTTGCTTTGTTTCCCAAGTTGAGTAACACATGGAGTAGGTACTTGTATTCAAGGGGCATGAGACTTTCAACCTGTACTTTGTCAAGCACACTACTCATATTTGCTTTCACTTTAAACTTAATCATTCAAGATGCTATGATAGGGGAATGAGAGCTTGACACCAAGGATTACCACATTACAATCATTAACTTAAGTAGAGAAGTTCAGAAGTTAGATGAAACTTATTCATGCTTTACCTCTACTCATATATATCTTTCCAAAGTGTCCACCTTTTATATTCAGATTTTCATCAATACTCTATGCCATTATAGGATGTTCTTTCTTTCATTATGCATACATGTGGTCCATAGTACTTTCTTTTATGTTACACTTTGTGAATTATCATTGAACATCCTTGCATTGAATACTTGATATCACTTCATAAACTATCTTGCATATTGCTACTCCTTTTAAGAATGAATCATTTGACTCTATGTAGCAATAGTAATCATTTTTATAGTATTAAATGCAAAGTCCATGTTAGTTTTATCACCTTCATACTCGAGGACGAGTATAGGTTAAGCTTGGGGATGTTGATGCATGTAAAATGCATACATGAACTTTGCATTATTTTACTTATATTCCAGTCATATTTGCATCATATAAGGGTTATATCACTGTTTTATAATGATTTTGGGAATATTTGGTATGTTTCCTATTTTTATGGAATTAACCCTGCACAGTCAGAAAACCCTGTTTTCTATATTTTAATGTTTCAGGGACCCAAACGACGTCCAAATGACCTAATATTTTACGGGCATCAGTTTTTGGAAGGAACAAAGCGTAGGAGCCAAGGAAGCGCACGAAAGGAAGTCGGAGGCCAAAGTTGAGTGGGCCCACGCGGCCAGGTACCTGGGAGCTCCGTTGCCGTCGATCTTTCCTCCACCGACTCGGTTTTGACCTAAAACCGACTATAAAAATAGCCCCCGACGTTCTCTGGAAGGAGCGCCGCGAAACACAGAAACACCGAAACAGAGACCTGGAGTTGCAGATTGGAGGGGGAAAACTCCGGCGGGGCGCTGCCGGTGTGGTCTCCATCTTCTCCAACGACTTCTCCACCGTCTCCATGATGAAGAGGGAGTAGTCCACCTCTGGACTATGGGTTTGTGGAAGTAACTTATGTATCTCTCCTCTCTCTTGAGCTTCACTAATTAGTACCGTATGAGCTGCTGAACATGATTACGGTCATCTATGTAATACCTTTGTGGTGGATCTTTTTATGAGTTAATATATGTTTGAGATTGCAATGGTTTTGTTTCAGTTATGAAAGTAGATGCATATTATGTACCCCGTTCTTATTTACTTGTCATGATCAAGCATGTTTATGAGAGCGTGAGGGGGAACGTGTGCATTAGTTGGAGTAACGGGGGTGGCTAGTGCAGTGAACGTGAGAGAAAGTTCTGCGATCCACTTGGGTATCTCTACCTTACTTTGTTGCCTCACTAGGGATAAAAAGAAATACCATGCTACCGGAGATGTGGGTGTGACCATTGCCACTTCCTCCATGACTAGATCTAGCATGTTCTTATTTTAACTTCATGTCATGATACTTATTGCTATACTCTGAGTTATCTTAATTACTGAGATGTTATGATTTAGTTCGCATCTTGGTGGAGTATAAGAGAGACTAATAACCAAAAGGTCTCTATGTTAGGACGTGATGCCCATATAATTATAACTTGTCATTAAACTGTTGTGTTGCAATCTCATATGTCAATTCTAGTGTTCCATTGTCTACCACTTTATTAAAGAGAGAGTGCATTTGTGAAACCATGAACCCCGGTCCATTTTTAATCATAAGAAACACCTTTCCAACAACTTTTACCACTTTACCATTTTCTGCCATTTAAAAATCCAAAAATACAAAAACACTTTTACATCTTGCATTCATCATATAAAACCCAAAAATATTAAAGAGAGAGTGCATTTGTGAAACCATGAACCCCGGTCCATTTTTAATCATAAGAAACACCTTTCCAACAACTTTTACCACTTTACCATTTTCTGCCATTTAAAAATCCAAAAATACAAAAACACTTTTACATCTTGCATTCATCATATAAAACCCAAAAATATCATTTATCATTGCTACCACCATCCTTGCATATTTATTTACACCATTGCATATTTATTTCTTGTTTGCATTGCATATTATCTTGATATCTTTCTCACACCTTGTGCTTGACAACCACTAGGTGAGGTTGAGGACCAAAACATTTATTTTGTTTTGTAGGTAACCAAAAGAAGGATAGGAAAGATAAATCTTCACTACTGATTCCCCGAGAGTTCGATATTAAACCTCGAGTCACCCTCGTGGGGAAAACACGTCTTCCACTTACTACACACTCTGCACTTGGAGTCTCAACCTAACTCTATTTCTTTGACGCAGGTAACTACGTCATCGGTTATCACATGTCCCAAGAGAAAACGTCAGATCAAGTGTAATTCTCTTGTTACTGTGTGGTGGGCAAGACGAGCAATACTAACCCAACAAAAATAATGTAGCCATCCAATTTGGATTGGATATAATTTTTACCCAAGAGAAAACGTCAGATCAAGTGTAATTCTCTTGTTACTGTGTGGTGGGCAAGACGAGCAATACTAACCAACAAAAATAATGTAGCCATCCAATTTGGATTGGATATAATTTCTACCCAAGAGAAAACGTCAGATCAAGTGTAATTCTCTTGTATACTGTGTGGTGGGCAAGACGAGCAATACTAACCCAATAAAAATAATGTTGCCATCCAATTTGGATTGGAAATAATTTCTACCCAAGAGAAAACGTCAGATCAAGTGTAATTCTCTTGTCACTATGTGGTGGGCAAGACGAGCAATACTAACCCAACAAAAATAATGTAGCCATCAAATTTGGATTGGATATAATTTCTATAGGCGCATTTAATTGCCTCATGTTAACATAATAAAAGGGGGCTACAGGAAACGTGCAACATCTCCGGTCAATTCTGATCTTCTTAGTCAATGAGAAATGGGACAAAACAAATTGTCGTGGATCTTGATACTATATATGAGTACCACCAAAAGATTCGGAGAGGGAGAGAGAGTTACTTAAATCAGACGTATTAATTAATCATGCACCATGCAGCCGAAAAACATTTTCAGTTGATCCCAAAACCGTGCTCGAAATTAACCAATTAGTATCGATCGAAGTGTTGTTTTTCAGTTCAGTGCACAGGACTGCATCGTCCCTGGCAACTTCTCCGACTCCGACACATGTTCACGTATGTTGGCCGTAGATAAATCCCAGCGCCAGGGCACGTCCGCAGAACGTACCGCCCTTCCACATCGATCGAGGTCAGGAGCAGGCGAGAAACACACCGTTCGGCGATCGACCCGAAGCATCTCCTCCCGGCGCCGACGATGACGCACGGCCACCACGACTTCTCGGCAGCGATGACGTACGACCACCACCATCACTCCATGCCGGCAGCGTCTCCGGCGACGACGCACGACCACCAGACCACCACTCCATGCAGGAAGCGTCTCCGGCGATGACGCACGGCCACCATCATCATCATCACGGCCATCACCACCACCACCAGCAGCAGCCAGCGGCGTTGCCGGGGATCGCGGTCGCGTACTCTTACTATCCACCGTCGACGACGCCGCCTTCCGTGCTGCCCACAACGGCCGGTGCACCACCATCATTCATCACGGCCACCGCCACTACCCACAACCAGCGGCCAGCGGGGTTCCCGTTCGCGTACCCTGACTACCCATCATCGACAACGACGAGGCAGCCGCCTTCGGTGTTGCCCACTACGGCCGGGGCGCCGGTCGTCAAGCCAAGGCCGGACGGCTCTGGCGCCTGTTTTGCAGCATTCGTCATGGTCGTACGTTTCCGAGTACGCGAGCAATATTTTATTTCGATGACGAGTTGACGATGTAGATTGATCAATTGATTAACACGGTCGTGGGTTGTTGTTTTGGTTGCATGCAGGTGGCCAGCTTGATCAGCCTGGCCGTAATGGTCATCCTCATCATCGTTAAACGGGCGTGATTTATCGGGAGCATACGTGTGTGCGGATTAATGCAGGCAGCAGATTATCATTATACAGTACTGTACTGCATACATTAGTAAAGAAAACTAGTTCAGTCGGAGAGTACGATTGATAGTCTTGTGAAGATTGTAGATCCTGTGCTGCAAGCCTGTAATAATAATTATTATTATGTAATTTCAATTAATGTGACGATGTTTTTTAAGGCGACCTTGTAGAAAATAGCTGTCCGAAAATAGAATAAATAGCCAAGTTTTAGAATTTATGTTCTGTAGATTGAATATTCCCTTTTTCGCGCTTAATTAGATTATCTACCACACATAGAAGTTTTAAAACTTAAGAGGTGGACTATGGGGTTACCCCACTACAGGAAAACGATTTTATGTATGTCGGCGACTTTTTATAGGGGCCGTTGGCAGAGAATCTCTAAAATGTCGCCGGCAAACACAAATTGTCGTCATATAGGTAGGTGTGGCGACAACGGTTTTCTTGCACGCCCGTCGGCATATTGGTAGGTATGCCAAGGGGTGGCCATCGATCGGTATACACCAGGCTGTTGGCATATACATCTTCCACGTGTCACGGGGTACATACCCGATGGCCTTGCCCTCGGCATAATACTTGTCCCGACACGGAACGAGGTGGTGCCACATGGCTTTATATGCTGACGGCCTAGCCCTCGGCATACACTCCTGAGGCCCGACGTGGTCAAACAAACGGTATCATGCCTTTTTTTCTGGACAAAGAAAATTGGACGATAGCCACGGAAATGCTCGGCATAAGCTTGTCTGCCGACAATTTTTGTATGCCAACAGTTTGCCTTCGGAGAATATGCCGACGGCCATATGGCAAGGATAACCAACAGCATACACCTATGCCAATGGCCTTTTGAGCTATGCCGACTTTCCTGGCCGTCGACACCAAACTTGATTACTGAAGTGCCATATTGTCTACGACAAGTAGATAAAGAGATAGACATAGATGTAGGCTGTGATGTGCATGCGTGATAGTAGCATGCATATCGCTGCTAAATTCACGAATACATCTCAGTTTATTATTATTTCCACCTTTAATTCCGAAATTTAATTAATTATACCGGACGGACGGTGGCAACTTGTCAGATATACAAGGAAACGGCTCGCGGCTGCAAATTCGATCTCTAACCTTCCATTCTACAGGAAGTCCTACTACCACACTTCGTTGTATTTCTTGCTATAATACTGCTTGTTCCAATTCCAATGGCTATTCGACTTAAGTTACCAAATTAAGCCTGAGCTGATCTATAAATAATCCATCCGAAACCCAGCAGCGAACGCACAAGGTCAAGTGACGTAGCTTTCGAATCTACCTAGCTAGCTATGCCCACCCTCCGGCCGCTGGACGAGGAGGCGCCGTCTATGGCCCACGATCATTACCATCTTGACTTCCCGGTCTCGGGTCAGGCAGATACTCTGGCGGTGACGACGACGCATGACCACCAGCAGCGTCAACCACGCCGCCATCGTCATCATCATCCTCGTCACAACAGCCAGCAGCCGCGGGCGGTGCTCCTAGTTTGCGTACCCTTACCCGTACCCCGTCCCGGCATCGACACAGCCGCCGGCCCTGCTGCCGACGACGGTCAGAGCGCCAGTCGTCGAGCGCGCGCCGGACAACGACGCCTCCGAAGCCAGGCGCCTCTACATTGTACGTACTCAATCGATTCCACCTGCGCATGCATGCATGCATGATGAATCGTACATGCTACTAGCTACTACTCACTCCGTCCCAAAATAAGTGTCTCAATTTTGCATAAAAGTGAATGTATCTATACATGTTTCATGTCTAGATATATCAATTTTTGACAAATCTAAGACAGTTATTGTTAGATGGAGGGAGTACTTTTTTTTTACTAGCTACTAGTAGTAGTAGGTAACCTCGATTAATTTTGGTGGCCATGGATTAACTGATTAACCAGATCGATCATTCTCGTGTTGTTCATGGTGCAGGCTTTGACTGCTGCCCTCCTCATTATCATCGTGGTCTCCTTGGTCTTGCGTGAAAATTTTGCTCTCTTTTATATGGGTGATCGGGTGATCAAGTGTATCTCGACGACGGAAGCGCCTTCGTGCAGGCATGCATGCCGATCAGTAGTATATATTACAGCGTACCTACTATCTAGTTCTAGAATTTCCAGTAAACTTGGTGGCAATAATGTTATGGCGGTAATAACAAATTAATGGTTAAGTTTGCAAGCAGATGTTATGGTGCAATTTCAGTTTCGAGCTCTCCTTTTCTAATCTGGAGAATTATTTCAATCTCAAACACTAAGCCGTGACCTTTTCGTACACACATGGTCCAAACAAATCTTTGCGTGAAAATTTTGGAAGCCCGTGCGCGAGCGAGCAAGGAACGGGTGGGCGGGCGGGCGCGATCCAAAATTTCGAACCATGGCCCGCTGCGAGCGAATCCAAACTAGCGGTATCAAAGGGCGATATATGGTGGATGCGGCCCGACAACGCCGACGGTCGCGGACCCCAACAAAATATTCTTGATCGCAACCTTTTTTTTTTGTGATGTAACATTTTTCAGAAATCCAACATCGTTTTGCAACATTTTTTTATGAATATGTAGAATCTTACTCAGAGTACCAAATTTTTGTGACATTTTGAATACATCAATGTACCAAAAATCAACAATTGATGGAACAATTCCCTATTGGTCGCGCCAAAATGTTGAAAAAGTTGTTGCCGTTTGTAAGAAGAAAAAACCAATGCATCCAAATATAATGTCCAACGACAACATTAAAAAAAAGCCTTCTATACGAACACAAATCATTTTATCACTTTACCAATTCTTACGCAACAAAAACGATGGACACATGTAGTATTTTGAAACACCTTT